>CM077566.1:22845000-23248739 GCA_039657345.1 Stephania japonica
GTTTATATGTTCCAACCTTTTAGTTTGTGTCTTTTAGCATTATGTTGTATACATGGGAGGAAGTGATCATCATGAAGATCAAGGTGGTGATGAAGCTGTAGCATTAGCTTATTTAACGTTATCATCCTTTATCATACCAAGGCGATTGATTGTTGTTTAATGTGAATTATATCAGTTAAGAAGTTGCATTCGATACCGGTGTATTACATCATTGAAAGAATACAAATACTAAAGTACATCAATTCCACCAAGTATGCATTGCAGTTGTTATTATTGATCCTTTAACAAATTACTTTTCTCTCATTTCAAGACAACTCTATTCTTCTAGATTTGAACATTATATGTTTGTTTTTAGGAATCCTATGACAACCATTCTTCCAACAATGGGCATAAAAAGGTTCAAACTAGCCCCTATCGTTGGTTCCTTTTCATCTTGAGGCCTTGGACAACTTACAGATACCATTCTTAAGGTTTGCGCAATCTACTTTGATGTTAAGAATCTCTCTTCCATTTGCTTCGCTTCTAATAAAAAATACCACCGTTCAAATCGATGTAGTAGTTCCAGGCGTAGGCATATTGGCATTAATGGCCTCGAAAGGAAAAGAAAAAATTCCTTTTGGGAAGAAACCATCAGACTTTGCAATCAAATCTGGAACGTCGATTGCTTGCCCTCACATCACAGGTATAGCTGCAGTTCTCAAATCGTTTTATTAGAATTGGAGTCCTTCAACGATCAAATCTACCCTTTTGACCACAGGTACGTATTCATTCATCATTTTTTTTAGAATCAATTCTTATTGAACTTCATATAGCATAAGTAGTAGCTTTTGCAATTGCTTATCATTGCAGCAACCATGTCTAAAAATCTAGGGAAGCCAATCACAAACAACAAATACAATCCTGCAAGTCCATTTGAAGTAGGAGTAGGAGAAGTTTTAGTCCACTTAGAGCCACTAATCGTGGACTAGTGTATGAGACCACACGGAAGGACTATCTCTATTTCCTATGTTACTACAGATACAAATCGAAAGTTATACAATTGGTCGCATGCCCCCAAATTTATATGTCCAAAGAATTCCTTTGAGGATCACATATTCAACATCAACTACCCTTCCATCTCCATTAGGAGTCTACAAGCACGCCGATTTTTATTCGAACGGTTAGAAGAACTGTAGGGTGATCTCCGCTGTCGATTTGGATGTTAAGGTGAGGCATCAAAAATTAGTATTCGGGGAAAAAACAACGAAAGCATTGTTCTAGGTCTCGTTTTCGAGCAATGGTACTTCAAAGGGGTACAACTTTGGATTACTCAGTTGGTCTCATGATTTTGGAGTAAAAGGAATTTTGAACAAGTGGCTCCACGCACGACCTAAACTGACACGTGACATGAGTTAGATTTTAGAGTCGTTACAGTTTACACTCAGTCCAAACTGTGTTTGCAGTGAATATTATGTGAGTTTGAAAACTTTATATACCCGAGACGAGATTAAGAAATAAATTGAATACATGAATCAAATTATATTATGTGATTTTATAAACTGTGTTTGCAGTGAAAATTATGTGATTTAATATACCCGAGACAAGATTAAGAAATATTATGTGATTTTATAAACAATTTGCACTCAGTCCAAACTGTGTTTACATGAATCAAATTATATTTTGTGAGGAATGTACATATATCTCATTTGTTTGTTGAGCTGGCTTAATATTTCTGTTTATAGCATATATAAGATGTTGTATCAACAACTTCATCATCCTTTTGTGACTGTTGAAAGTTTTAAGTCCCTTAATGATTTGATACTTTTTAGCCTTAATTCCATTCAAAAAACTACATGAAACTACAACTTAATAGATTATACTTAAATTTTTCTCAATGCCCCTATAAATTCATAACATATAATAAGACGTATAATCTTATTTACCATTATGTATAGAAGTGTGATACATAAAAGTTGATTCCCAGGGTCGAACCTTGCATTTTGGGGGCTTAGGCATAACCTTTTTGCTGCTTTTGGCATGCTTTCATCAAAATTACTTTATTTTCACCTTATATACTGTCATTGTACTTTAAAAACTATTTAAAGATTTTTCCCCCTTCCTTTCTCTAGACCTGAGATTGATGGTGAAACGTGTAAGAATCTCTTTATCATTGGTGGAGTTAAAAATGGGCAGAGGGTGCGAGGCTAGAAATTAAAGAAAGTTGAAAAGACTCATTCCTTTGGCCAGATTAAAAACTTCTAAAATAGTGATATTTAACCTAGCAATGTGTACTTGAGTATTAGTAGTTTAGCAACAAAATCAACTTGTTGAAAAAAAACCAAACCTCAACAAAAAAGTAGTAATTAAAAAATCGACAAAAACATCATTGGTGAGATGATAGGCATGTCACTTGCAAAAGTTAATGATGAGGATTCATTTAGGCATAATTTATTATAGGATATTAGAAGTTAATGGACTATATTTATCTTGTTTTAGAGTGATAAAGGCTTTTTTTATGTGTTTCAGGGATTTTATATTTATTTGGCAGTTTTGGGACCGAAGGCCTATGTTGAGCTTAATTGACGATGTTCAGTTCAGAGGACATAACTTTCACATCCGAAGTCAGAACGACTCGCCATTAGTCTTGTTGGAAAGAAGACTTCGAGGCAAACATTTTCAGTTCTCATAAGCATCATGATATATGGGATTGATGTGTCTCAAAAGAACACACACAGTTGGAAAAATTTGGCTAAGTTCCTTAATGATCCCTTTTCAGTGTAAAGGCCATAACATTCTCATCTCAAATCCAAATGACTTTCTCTTTCCGTCTTGGAAAGTAGACTCCAAGATGAACATTTTCATATCTCACCTGACTTTTCAGATTCGGCCTCTAAGTGGTACAAAATCGCATTGAAAAGCAAAGAATAAAAACACATCATGTGGACACCTTGATAAACAAATTCTCACGGCGTGACTCACATATGAGTTAAACAGAGAGCTAAAAAAGGACGCCGTTAGGACGCCATGTTTCACATATTCTCATGGCACCGACAAAGCATCGATACCTGAAGACTCTTAATTTCAGGAATTTTACCTATTTCGTGATTTTTAGGTTTTCAACCTACTTTGTGGTCTTCCTATAAATACTAATAGACTCTAATTCGAAAAGAACTCTTGTTTTTACTTCTGTTTTGCATTAGAACTAGGTTTTTGGCTTGATTATGTCTAACAAATCTCCTCTCTTTAGGTTAAAGGTGGATCGGTCAAGCTTTGCGACTTGGGATTCTGTTATGAGGTTTATTTATATTTAATTATCTTGATTCTTTTCTATGGTTTATTCTCTTTGGTATTGTTTTTAATAATACGGTAAGATTTGATTGTATGTATAGCGCTGTGTATGCATATTAGGTTGACTATCCTTACTCATTAAAGTCAAAATGTCCGTCCTCATATGGTAGACTCAAACTTGTAACAATTGGCAACCGGACAAGTACCTTAAGGATCTAGATTAAATCGGGAGAACTAGCGATCCGATTGTATAGGTGTAGTGCTTTCACAGACCGAGGTAATGCGTCCAACACATTAAATCTAGAGTACTAGCGATCAGGTTGCCTGTTTGGTTAGGGAAGTAGTCAACGGTCGTACCTTAGCTGTTGACATTAGGAAGTGCGAGGAACTGAGTGCGTCACTGTGTATGTAGCTGCACAAGATCATAGGTTATTCTCATATCTTTTACAAAATCCCCTATTTTCTCTTCTCCCTTAGAAACATAAGTCAATAACCTAGTGCTTAAGGTTCGACCCCGAGCTTACCACTATTACAGACTTTTGTAGTTTTTGTTCTAGGAATCGAGAATTATATTTCATGTTTTACAATGCGCGTCAAATTTTGGCGTCGTTACTGGAGACTAGGTCCTACTTGATTTAGGTTTTTCTTTTCTATCTTTTATGCATAGTAGTCTTCGACGATCACATTCCACCGAATCCTCTCTACCCTTTGATCCGGATATCGAGAAGACTTGCCGACGGATCGCGAGAGAAGCGCGCCAATGGAAGCAAGCTTCTGAAGCTACTCCTAACGTTTCATATTCTCTAGAAATGGAGTATAACGAGCTCAATCCTCCTCGAGATGAGAGGAACGATCAGAATAAAGGGGATAATCATGATAGGGCACCATTAGGACTGAGGGGACATCTAATTCCCCAATTTTAGCCACACGCACCTAATGTGTTAAACCCTGCTCATGCACCAGCACATGATGAGCCCCGCATCACCATTTAGATAGAAAATTACGAGATGCAAATTCTCCTTGCACATCAGCCTCATTGCATTGCATATCCTGCACATAGGGGTGACTTTGAGCTTAAGTCCGGTTTTCTAAACCTTTTACCCTCCTTCCATTACTTGGATCGTAAAGGTCCGGTGACTTTCATCAAAGATTTTGACTCCAAATGTTTAATGATGAAGCGACCTAGAGTACAGGAAAATGAAGTCAAATTATTGGCTTTCCCGTTCTGTCTTATAGATAGAGCGCAAGAGTGGTTGTTTTACCTTCCCCCGGGATCTATCACTAGCTAGAATGACTTGATTTTAACATTCTTAAGGGAATACTTTCCCGAATCTCAGTTGTCTCAGCTTATCTCAGAGATATGTAATATCAAGATGAAAAAAGTAGAGACCTTCAATGACTGTTGGGGCAGATTCAAAAGACTATTTGTACTGTGTCCCCAACATGGTTAGAGTAAAACCTTTCTTGTCCGATTCCTCTATAAGGGTCTTAGGTCCCTTGAGAAGCGCATGATTGACAACACTTGTAGTGGAGCCTATAAGAAGAGAACAACCGATGAGATGTTCGAGTTGTTTGTATCTATGGATAGTCAGTCTCGTCAATATGTTGACGATGATAAGGATGAGGATCCTTCTTGACACATCTTCAGTGGAAGTGGGTCAAGCAACACTGATAGGAAGATTGACAAACTCACTGATCTCATGGAGCGTTTCCTTACTTTCGGGAAAGCTCAGGCCAAGACTTGCGGCTTTTGTTACGCTTCTAGCCATACTACTAATTCTTGTCCCACCATGTTCAGAGAACAAGCTAACGCTTTTGGTGGCAGATTCCAAGGTCTTCCTAGGAATCAATACGGCAACACTAATGGTAATACATATAATCAAGCCGTTAATAACCCCTATTTGAGATATGGGTCACATAATCAGAACTTCTGTCAGTTTGTTCCATGGGGACAATAACTCCTTCCACAGCCCCAACCTGTTCATACAACCGGACCCTTAGAGGATATGATGAGGACACTCATCACTAAGGTGGACAACCTTATAGTCGACATGACACAGTACAAAGCAACTAATGATGCTACTATGTGTGACTTAGCAGTTCAAGCGAATCAAATAGCTAGAGAGCTAGGTAAACTTACGGACTAGGCTAGATTGCACGCCCAACCCACCCCTAACCCTAAGGCGCATGTAAATGTCATATCATTAGTTGTTGAGAGCGAGTCTCGGGAGGCTAAGGTAGTTCGTAGAGAGCTTCACACTATACATGAGCAGGATGAGGAGGCAGACTCAAACTTGTGACAGTTAGCTAACCGGTGTATGTATAGCGCAGTGCATGCATATTAGGTTGACTACCCTTAGTAATTGAAGTCAAAACGTCCGTCCTCACGTGCTAGAGTCAAACTTATGACAGTTGGCCAACCGTTCAAGTACCTTAAGGATCTAAGCAAAATCAGGAGCACTAGCGATCTGGTTATCTAGGTGTAGTGTTTTCACAAACTGAGGTAATGTGTCCAACGTGTTAAATCTGAAGCACTAACGATGATGTCGCATGTTTGGTTAGGGAAGTAATCAACGGTCGTACCTTGGTTGTCGACATCAAGTTGTGCGAGGAACTGAGTGCGTCGCTGGGTCTATAGCTGCACTAGATCATAGGTTAGTGTCATATCATTTATAAACCAAGGATTAATGGAATCAATCCCAAGTTGTATTGCGCAGACCGTGAAGCTGTATACGTAGATTTTTTTCCATTGCATTACTTCAACTCCAAAGTTTTAAACGTTTCCAAAAGTTTTACAAAATCTCCTGTTTTCTCTTCTCCCTTAGAAACCTAAGTCAGTAACCCAGTCCTTGTGGTTCGACCCCAAGCTTACCACTGCTACAGTCTTTTGTAGTTTTCGGTATAGGAATCGGGAATTATATTTGATGTGTTACAACGTATAGCAGGCAAAATTTTTGAAGGTCGAGAGTTCGACTCCCCATAACAAAAATGCTAGAGCAGCACCCCTAAAATGTACATCAGAATGCACAACACCCCTATCCAATCATGTTTTGACCATCAGAATAAGTAAGCTCTCATCTGAATGTAAAACGGATGGAATAAGATACGGAATTATCTATTTAGGATACAATAAAATAAAATAAAATAAAAATGGGTTGCGTGAAAGTTCTTTGGCTCTCATAACAAGTTTACAACAACAAAATTCTCAATCCCAAAATAATCGGGGTGCGGCTATGTATATTAAATATTCCATTCTTCTTGATTCAATGAATTCTAAGCTATCTTAAGTCTGCCTTTATGTTGTCAAATTTCTTCAAGTTTTATTTATTATGTTTAGTTTTCAATATGAGGATCATAACACAATTTTTCGTTAGCTAATAGAGTCGAACCGTCTTCCATAGAAGGGGAAAGTTGGGAAGAAAAAAGGAGTAAGCTACATCAACATTGATTATATCTTTATATAGTGACTAAACCCCAATGAACTATATAGAAATTACTATATAACCATTGCACTACAATTCCTATATTTTGTAATATACTATTACATATAAGCATCAACATTGTACACTTAACTCAGCTTATACAAAATATTTCTTTAAAATCTAGCGTTGATTTAGTTATATCGCACAAATTTTTTTTCACTTTCAAAACATATTTTTCCTCATTTTGTGTTGTATAAACATTTAATGTTTGCATGTGCCTATATTTGTGGCTAACTCGCTTATATGAATAAGTCAATTCTCCTAATAAAAAAAAAGTCAATTCTCCCTTCAAAATCTTTTTTTTTCTTAATAGAACAAGAATGTCACTAAATCTATATTTTTTTCTATCATATATGTTTCTACCAAGTGATTTAATATAATTTCCAAAAATTAATATTCTTTAGGTAGCAAATTCGTGAATGCATGATCCTAATCTCTATTTTATTGATAACTATGTGAATAGAACATAGATGCTCATAACATAATTCATGATATTTACTTTTGTCAGAGCAATAATTCTCATTTCTTTGCCACTATACCACACCTTTGAAGTATCTCTCAATATATTTCGTAATTAATTTGTGAGGGTTGCTACCTTATTATTGCCAAAGATAAATTCAAATGTTCAATTTCAAACTTCATGGTCATTTCGAGTGGTCATGTTGTTTTGAAGTTGAATATATAGTTTTTAAAAATATGTAAACATGAAAATCTTATATAATAAGTACGTTATAGTTTTCCTTTAGAGCAGAACATTTGTTAAATCTATACTATATATAATGTCAATCCTCCCAAGGATCCAATTAATTTTAAATTTATACTGATTCCATATTTGTCCTTCATTTCTTTTTACTTATTGGTTTAAAAAGAAGTTAACTAATAATCATTGGGGACATTTGTGGAAAATAAACACACTTCTGGTTAGTTTTCTAACCGAACCTTTATTAACTTTTCGTAAATTATCGCCATTTCTCTCTCATATCCACGTATCTCTCCACAACCGTTCTCCTCCCTTGCAGTTTGCAAAGTTAAAAATTCAAACACAATTTCTGCCATTTATTTATTTATTTATTTTTTAAAGATTTTGCATATCATCCATGGATAGAGATTAACATTTATTGCAAGATTTGCAGTTTGACAACAAAGGGGTTGGGCATGTAGTGATGATTTTATCCAATTAGTTGCATCAACGTACATTCATGGCAAGACGCACCATCATGATTTGATTTTGACTAATTGTGATAATTTTTATTGTTTTCATTATTTTATATAGATATATATGGTGGTTGATAATATTGGTCAGTTTTATTTTTCTTTTTTGGATGTGGAGGACGATATGCTCCTAATTAAGTTCAAAGGCTAATTGATCGATTTGGAAACTTCTCATCTCTATCCATGCGTGATAATTTAATGGGCAGATCACAATTCTTCACGTGTGTGGAGATGCAGAGAAGTTAATTTTCCTATTTGCTTTCACAGTACATTGACAATCATTTCTATATTAACATAAGTTGTCAATTAATTACTTTTATATATCTTTGGATAATTACACTCTCTTAAGGGCAAATTTGGTGACAGATGGATTGCAGAGATAGATATCTATATATGGAGCGAAACCATAGATTTGGACACATTAGTTAACTAATTGACTTTTGAATGAAATGGATGGGTCTTCAATAAAATGGAAGGACAACGAGAGAAAAATTGTAAGAGTGGGAGGGTTAATTAAGAGTGATTAGACAAAATATAATGTAAATTGATGCATAGGGGTTTCATTTTAGGTTCTATTTTTTTTTACAAGGTAAAAAATCGAGGTAGCTTTATTTTGCGTTCATGAAGCAACAAAAGATGTTAATGGTGGAATAAAACCACATGATATGCTAGAGATCCTGATCCAGTATTCAGTCTAGGCACATGATCCATTTGTTAGATACTCAACAAATCAAAATGCTTCATATATATAGTTGAGATAATTATCATTATTTATTAAAATTCATTAGTAGATGCTCAAATTTGGTTTTTTTTTTGTTTTTTTTCCATTCTGTGTTATTATAATTTTTTTTTTAAAAAAATTATACTATAATATTGTTGATTTAGACGTCTCTCCTATGGAAAAAGATTGGCTGACCCTCTTTGGACATCGAGAAATGCGCACCTACCATGTTGGCATTGTCCGATGCAAATGTAATGTACATCTCAAGGTGCATAGTTTGGGGTCCTTCTGGTAGATGCGCCTATAAATTTTATTTAGACATTCATCATTTAGTCCAAACACTTGCATAGAATTTACAATGTTATAAAAATAAATTTTGAACCAATAAATTTCTCAATTGTGAGTTTCCACAAAAATAAATGTAATTCTCTTTAGTCCCATATCACTAAATGAAAAATATGTATGATATGAGACTAGTATAAAATAAGATGTTAGAGAACCCTCCAAACTCATACCTAAGTTTAATTTAATATCTAGATTCTAGAAACAATCCTTAGGGTCCTTCTCCCCACCCATCCCCACTACTCCCCATTCCTCCCGATCTCCTATTCTCCTCCTATCTCCCATCTTCTTCTCCACTCTCTGCTCTCCTTCCAGCCTACTCCCCCTCCCTCCTCTCACCTTCCCCTTCCCCTTCCCCTTTCCCGTCCCCTTCGCTCTAGATATTAAATTAATCTTATCTTTTTCAAGGGGCGTGCCACCTTTCAAAATAAATAAAAAAAAGGCTTGGCGCACCTCGCAAAAACTAAACAAAAATCTTTACTAATATTATTCACTCTTTTCAATCTTCTTGCTCATTATTTTTCTGTTAAGGCAGCACCGACGGGTGTGACGCTTTTGAAAAAAAAATTTCCTTGCTTGTTGTTACTACTACTGCTAAGGCTTCTTCATTTTTATTATAATTTTCTTTTCAATCTTGTCTTTTTGACATTCTTGGCAACTATATATCCATATTTGCATCTTTGCTTCTTTTAGGCTTGCCGATGGTATATTAGTTTCATCTTTTAGAATTTAGCCATTTAAAACATGTTTGTTTCTGACACTACTGTCCATTCCATGTTTAAAATACTGAAAAATACGCACACTCATCTCATCTCTACAATACCTTTTAGGTTTTATTCTAAAGTGTATTCTTTTTATCAAACTTGAATTTGCCTCATCAACTAGTTGTTGTCCAAATTACTGGTATGCTTTTCCATCCTATTTTTCCTCATAATTTCTCAATTTTATGCCCTAGTGTAATTTTATACATCTTTTGTTGTATGATTATTTGCTAAACCTACTTATTAATTATAATTGATTATGGTTGTTCTATTAGTGGCTAATCTGGTAGTCTTTCGACCTTGATTTGGTGCTTTGTGCATGTAGATGGACAGGAAATTCAGGGGTTTTACGTCCAGTCATATGATGGAGACAGGATAAAAAATTTGATTTTTCCTTGTAATTCGCTCTCTTGAAAAATGTAATAATTCTGGAAATGTAATTCGACATGGAGGACTTTTTGTGAAAATTTGCCAATTTGGAGAAGTTTGGCAAACATTCTCTTAGATGGTGAAAAGATTCAAATTGCTATTTAGATATGTCAAAGTAAACACAATTATGCATTTATAGCATTCAAAAATATTAATCTAATGGTTTGTAGCATTTCTAATGATACAAACTACGAATACTACAAAGAAGTCACAAAGAAAAAAAATCATGCATAGGAAATAAAATCACTTTTACTAATAAAATAGATACATAACTCTACATAATGGTATCATATTATGCATAAACTAAGCTATTACTTATTGATTTGTAGTTAAAATGTGTCTCTAAATGTAACTACCCAAATCTTCCCTAAAACCCGAAACTGTTGGGCTTTTACCGCGACTTAACGACCTTTGGTCAGGACTACTTGCTATTTTTAATTTTTATTCGGGATCCTTACTTTTTGATTGATTTATTTATAGTCTTTATATATTCATGCGTTTCCTGTACCTTTCTTTCTATCTACATGAATTGGACTGCTTATTTATTTCGAAATAATGTATACATCCTGTTTGATGTTACTTACCTGGACTCGTCATTCTTGTGTTTGACTGAGTGCAGATCCACAATCAAGTAAGGGAAAGGCTCCATAGTTAAGTGACTTGCTTTGAGGATACCGGAGCAGTTCTCCCTTCAACTTCGACTTCAATATAGGTTTTGGTGCTTTTTGTATTATGTATATATGCTTGTTTTTGTTCACATTGGGATATGGGTTATGTGAGATAACTTGGGACATGCACATACTGATGTTACTCTCGTTGACTTAATATACTATGATGATGGTGTACATATGTGGGGTTCCACACTCTAGGTTGTCCTGACTAGTTTCTTTGAGGATATTTGATTAGTTTGAGGTTTAATTGCTTCTGCTATACTTTGATAACTCACTAATTTGAATAACTCAAGATTACTGATTATACAATAAATGGTAAATGGTAATTAAAGCTGACTAGGCTCACGTTGACTTAGCGAGTTGGCTCGAGGGTCCACATGAGTCTAGGCTGGGAGGGCCCAGTTTAGGATTGTAGAATTGGTGTCATCAAAATAGCCCTTATTAGATTGGCATCCCTTGTACTGAAGATATTGTGGAATATATCCTTGTCCCATTCCGTTCGGTCCATACAAAAGAGAGATTCAACTTTAGTATTCTCAAGTTTGCTAAAGATTCTAGAGTAAACATCGTGTTCGACACACTCGGCAACCAGACATCTTTATATATCTGTATCGAACGACCATCCCCAACTCATCTACACTCGTCCACCAACTTTCCATGGGACTCCATAATACTGAGTGAAACATAATTTGGATTCCTCCCTTTCTCAACTTTAGAAACAGTAACATTGGGGAAGTATCGATCTTTCAACAACCTTGTCGCCAGTGACGTAGGGTTCTCAATTAGTCTCTATGCCTGTTTCATGAACATTGCAAGATTAAAACTCCTTACACGTCGCATATCCAACCCTCCAAACTACTTTGGCTTGCACATCGATAACCACTAGAATTTGTTCATTAAAATCTCCAACTGGTCATAGAGCTGCATTGGCAAGAGAAAAACACTCACCATGTATGTGGGTATCGACTGAATAATTGATTTCAGAACGACTTCCTTCCCCTCTCAAGACAACATCTTTTCTTTCCACCCTTAGAGCATGTTATTCACTTTTTCATAAATATATGAAAAACTTCTTCCCTATTACCCCCTACCCGACCTGGCAACCCAAGATAAAATCCTACATAACTAGAATGTGTAACTTGCAGCACATTACAATCTTCTCCCCTAGTCGCCTGGCATACATTTCTACTAAAGTAAACTGCTGATTTCTGAAATTTGACCAACTTCCTTGTTGCCTCTCCGTACTGGCTGAGCATTCCTTCACTGTGCTAGCCTCGTGGATTGATGCTTTACAAAATAAATAACAATCATCTGCAAAAAATAGAATAGAGATCATCGGAGCCTCACTAGCAATTTTACACCTATGCCACTGTCCCAGCACTTCCTTGCCAATAGAGCCGTGAGTCCCTCAATGCACATCATAAATAAATATGGAGAGATCGGATGCCTTGTCGCAGACCTTTTATTGAAACAATCGACCCCACCTCATAACCGCCCACCAAAAAAGTATGTCTAATAGAGGAGATATACAACATCATCAACTCAATGCACTGCCTAGCAAATTGCATTCGAGCCATCATTGCCTCCATAGAAGATCACTCCACACAGTCGTACAACTTGCTCATATCAATTTTTAATGTTGTATAGCCTTCCCTCCCTTTAGTTTTCCTGTAGAGCCAGTGGTTAACCTTAAAAGTGGAGATAACTTTATCAGTAATAAGTCTCCTCAGAATAAAAACACTTTGAGATTTAGAAATGATCTCAAGTAAAATGACATTGAGCCTATTAGCTAACATTTTGGAGAATTTTATACATTACATTGTATAAGGACATAGGCCTCAAATATGTGATCACCTCGGGCTTTTTTTTTTCGGGATTAAGACCACTAAGTTATCATTCAACGAGTCAGGTAGCTTCCCCGATTATATGAATTGCAATCATGCTCTGTAAATACCTGCACCAATGGTTTACCAAAACCTTTGATAAAAGGTCGAATTCAATCCATCAGGACCTGGACTCTTATCTAGATGCATTGAGAAGACTACCGCCTTGACTTCCACCACCGTGAACTACCCCAATAGCTGCTCATTCTGCTCTGCGGATACACATGGGTGCACACACTTAAGAACCCGGGTCATATCTCCCTGTTGCGATGTAAGAAGGTTAGTGAAGTAAGCACTAGCTGACTCGCCCAAGCCATTCTTCCCCCTCACTTGGTCGTCTTTCAACTTTGTCACCTGTTCTTTCGTTTCCTCGCAGAAGCATATGAATGGAAGTATTTTGTATTTTGTTCAGCATCCTTCAGCCAGTGTTGTTTGTCTCTCTTCCACCAGAAATCCTCATGTTATGACAACAGTAAAAGGTATTCTTTTTCTACCTCCTTATTGCATTGGACGGAAAAAAATCAAACTTCCCTTTAAGATCTTCCATATGCTTTCGTAGTTAGTCAAGTTTTTTTTGCCAAGTCTCGCATCGCCCTCATCCATTAAGATCGCAATTGAGCCCCGAATTCCGTAATTCTATTTACCTCTGGTAGTCATAATGTGTCTTTCCAAGTCTTCCTTACCACCGTCGTACATCCCTTTTCCCTTAGCCACACATTTTTGAATCTAAAGCGTAATTTTCTATTTGAAACCTTCTAACTCGAAATCTCGAGGAAAATAGCAAGGTGATCTGAACACGAAGCCACTAGATTTTGAACTTTGTGCTTCCCTAATATCTGTGTCCATCCGAATGTAGCTAGCACCATATCCAACCACTCGTCCACCCCGTGGGCTGAACCGTTATGTCTTTCCCATGTGAAGGGATAACCCTCCATACCTAAGTTAATGAGTTGACAATCATCTACCGTGGCTATAAACCTATTAAGGAAACGTTGTAGCTGCCACGTTATCCCTCGCTTCTCTCTATCATGTAGCATGTCAATGAAGTGTCCAAGCACACACCACGATTCACCTAGATTCACATCTAAAGAACGTAACAAATCCTAAGACACTACCTTCTTCAAGCTCTCGGGAAAGCCATATAAGCCAGTTAGTCTATGCGGTTCTAAACCATATATTGAAACTCTCACATCAATGAAGTTTGGTGTATAAAAAGTCACCCTAACTGAATCAAACTTCCTCCAAAACATGGCGAAACCTCTTCCTTGATCATCACCTCGTGCGGCCTCTAGGCCATCAAATTGCATTCGATGGAAAATACCCTCGTGCGGCCTCCACTCCCAACTTTCCCCCTTTGTATCCATGGTTTACACCTTCCGTAACTGTCACCTCTCCTTGATTGGTGCCACTGTTATGGAAACACGACCATCATTCCCCACCACTAACTTTCTCCCTCCATTTACATGATTTGTGCCATCTATAATTATAACCTCTATTTTGATTGGTGCCACTGTTATGGAAACATAACCTATCATTTCCCACCCCCAAATTTTCCCTCTGTTTTCATGATTTGTGCCTTCCATAATTGTAACATATCCTTGATTGGTGCCACTGTTATGGAAACACGACCTATCCGCAATGTTGTCACCTCCCCCACCCCTGCCTATCCCTCGCAGCCATCCATTTGTTGATGCATTGTTTAGTCAGTTAACCATGGAGATCAGAAAGCTCCCATATATCCGTTCCTCACTAGGCTCCTCACAGTCAAAGAGAGGTTCACACAAAACTTATCTAAATGACCAATCCATCCGCAGTAGAAATAGAATGTTGGCACTCATTTATAGGCAATCTCCGCCCAAAACCACTCTCCACTTGTTCTCTTCATCTTCATTTTTACATGAAGCGATTTTCAAAAATCAATTCGTACCTTGACTCGTAAATATTTAAGCCACGTGTTCTCAATACTCCACAAGTCCGTCTTCACGTACTTTCCCATTCCATTGACTATCCATTCAACAACCTTCTCATTCATGAATCTCATAAGGAGTTTGTTCCTAACTAATCTGATGGCTCCATTTGTTTGAGCAATAGAGCTTGCTGGTTAAAAGTCCAAAGGTTGTCATCCATAACACAAAACAAATCAAGGTCATGGAAAAAGGTGAAGACGTATAGACATAATCACTTCATTTTCCTTGCATGTACTCCATTAACTGGTCTCCATATGGATGCTAATGTATCCCTCATGGAGTCGAAATGAACCACTCTCCCAGAGAAAATTACCAACAATGATTTTTGAACAATCCACGACATCCTTCAAGGTCTTGTCTTCCTCGAAGATCAAACCCTGCACATCCTTTTTCCCCAAAGTTAGATCCTTGTATGGGAGTTGGAGGCTCCCCTTAGACGATGATCTGCCATAGCCATTTGAGTGATCAAAGAATAGCTTAAAGATTAAAACAAACAGTGTTGACAACATGCAACAAGTGCGAGACAAAAACTCAACATGCCATTGAGGGCAAGACAATTGCTAATACTAGTTTCTCTTTTTAAAAGTGTAATGAACAACCTGTTATTCATGGCAAAGGAAAATTTTGAATTGTTTCATTGATCAAGACAAATAAATCCATCCATTACAACTAATCAAAAAAAGTTGAGATCCATCCCCTTTTATGCTTTAATTTTTTGCCAATTATTCTCCAGTCGATATTAAGACGCTCTCTTAACTTCTCCATGACTATCATATTAATTAATCATGTGGAAAAAGTTTGGTTGCTTGAAATTTAAGGTTGTACATGACACTCTTTGATGCATACTATAGATTCTTTTAAGTAAAATAAAAACTAGATATACAAAATCGTTTTTGACATTTGTAGATTTTGAACCTTTTTTGCTCCATCTTACTTCCGTTCGACTAATGTTGTGGGGGTTAATCGGGCGCCCCTAGCCCATAATGCAGAGAAACCAATAAGATATAATATAACCACTATGATGTCTCCATCAGATATATGGTGTTCGTCGCTGCGCCACAATCCTTGGGGATAAAATCATTACTATTTTATAATAATATAATCGAACTTCTTTTTAGTTTAATAATTATTAGCAAGGGTGCTTTAGGATAATGTAATTATTTTATGCAATTAAATTTATATTAATTATGATCATACATGTATACTTCTCATATATTTAGTTTCATGAAAGTAGTTAGCTAGTGAAGATGTATAATTATATATACAAGATCTTTTTCTTGTTTGTCTTTACACATCCTTGTTCCTTCATAGAAATGGTGATTGGAGAATCAAATCCTTTTCTTCCATAATTTTCTTTATAACTCCTCTCACATCTTGATGTAGTGGAGATCTTCTAAACCAGTTGAATGAATCCACAAACAACTCGATCTAGGTCAGAACTTAAGCCAAAGTTCAAAAATTCTTTTATTTCAGCCAAAAACTGAGAGTTACACCCAATAGATCGCTTAAATAGCGAAACCCTAAAATTTGCCAAAAATAGTAAAAAGTCAAAAAAAACCCTAAATTGAAAACTAGACGAAAAATAGAAACAAATGCCGAAAACGGCAATAAATACGGAAATTCGTAATGAAAGTTATAAGCGAAACAAAACTTTCCTAAAATAGCAAAATTGCCGTTTCGAAGGGCGAAACGATGGAATTTCGCCGAAAAATGTCGTAGCCACGGCATAGTGGTGAGTTGTGATCTCCACTCAATTTCTAATAAACCCATGCCCAGAAACACTAAAAATCAAACGCTCAAACTTCGCCATTTGCGAAAATTACTAAAATGTCATTCTGTCATATCTTTCCATCATATTTTTCCAAGAATTTTCAAGCTAATTCTTGGACTTCATCATTCTCCCCATGGTGGACAGAATTCTCCCTCGAATTTTCTTCATCAGACGTATCCCCATAATAGGGAACAAGATGCTTGACATTAAATACATCAGCCGTGCGAATGTGACTTGGCAACTTCAATCTGTAAGCATTAGGATTAATTTTCTCAAGAACCTCCACATGACCAATCTTTCGAATTGACAATTTGTTGTAATCACCCACAGAGATCCAGTCTTTAGTGAGAATTGCCCACACAGAGTCATCCACTTCAAACTCCATGTGACGCTTCTTCCGATCTGCATATTGTCTGTACTTGTCAGCAGCCTTCTACAAGTTATCTTTGATAGATTGATGAATCTTTTGCAGCCCACTAATATAGTCTTCTGCCTTGCTATGTCATCTAGTCTTATTTGGCATTGGTAACAGATCAAGAGGACCTCGAGGTAGTACTAAATACACAACTTGAAAAGACTAAACCCGGTACTTTGATTAACAACATGGTTGTGTGCAAATTCTGCCTGGCTCAACTTGAAGTCCCAACTCCTAACATTCTCACCCACCAAGCTCCTCAAAAGATTGCCTAACGAATGGTTAACAACTTCAGTCTGCCCATCTGTTTGCAGATGATAAGCACTGCTAAATTTCTGCTGCGTGTTCACAATAGCCTACAAACTGAGCCAAAAATGGTTGAGGAATCTGGTGTCCCGATCTGAAACAGTCAAGGTAGGAAGGCCATGCAATCTATACACCTCCCGAAAGAACAGCTGAGCTACCTTTACAGCATCTGTGGTCTTCTTACATGGGATGAAGTGAACCATCTTGAAAAAACGGTTAACCAATACAAAAATAGAGTCATTACCCCGCTGTGTTCTAGGCAACCCCAACACGAAATCCATGCTAATATCAACCCATGGTTGTTTTGGAATGGGCAAAGGCATATATCGACTGACATTAGTTGCGGTACCCTTCGAAAGATGGCAAGTCTGGCACCGCTGTACATATCTGTCCACTTCCTTGCGAATGGTAGGCAAAAAGTAAGCAACCTGCACTAGTTGCAAAGTGCGATCACGCCCAACATGTCCCTCCCCATACAACTCTCTTATAATTAGCAATCTCAAGCTGCAATTACGAATTCAATACTGGTTGCCCCGAAATAAGAAACCCTCATTATGGAGTGTGTATTCAATATGCTCCCCACTCTGCACCTTCTCCATAATAGTAGCAAAGAAAGGATCAGTAGTAAATAAATCAGAGAAGTAGGAAAACACAGGTACCTTAATGGTCATGCGGCTCAACAAACTTTTTGTCTGCTCAGGGCATCGGAAACTCTGTTTGTTGCACCAGACTTCTGTTTCACCACAAAAGTAAAGCGCTCCAAATAGGCCTCCCAGGAACCATGTCTGGCTGAGACCTTGTTCTACCCATGTAAGTGTCGCAATGCCTCATGGTCTGTAAACAATATGAACTCTCTATGAAAAAGATAATGCCGCCAATGCTTCACGGCTTGTACCACTGCATAGAACTCCACATCATATGTGTTATACCTCAACTTCGCCCCAGACAACTTCTCACTAAAATAGGCAACAGGCCTATTATTTTGACTCAAGACAACTTTAATGCCTACCTTGGATGCATCACTATGCAACTCAAATGGTAGGTAAAAATCTGGAAACACCAGAATGGGTGCAGTGGTTAACGTACCTTGATCAGTTAGAATGCTTCATCTACCTCCTTGCTCCACCCAAACTTCATGCCCGTCATACAGTCTGTAATTGGGGCTATGATGCTGCTGACGTGTGGAATGAACCGCTTGTAGTATGAAGCCAACCTATGAAAGCTACGATCCTCCGTGACTGTGGTGGGTTTAGGCCAAGTGCAGATGGCTTCTACATTAGACTCATCAACCTGCAGCCCTTCTCCAGAAATGACATATCTTAAAAAAAGGACCTTTGGTGTAAAAAATGAGCACTTCTTCATCACAGCATAGAACTTCTCCCTGCGCAAGATAGTCAGAACATCTCGCACGTGCAGGAGGTGTTCCTCCTCGTTAGTACTGTATATCAATATATCATCAAAATATACCACAACACACTTGCCTATCAAAGGTGTCAAGCTCTGATTCATGACTCTTATGAAGGTGCTAGGTGCGTTTGATAGCCCAAACGACATGACTAACCACTCATACAACCCCTCCCTAGTTCTAAAAGCAGTCTTCCACTCATCCCCAACTCTAATGTGAATCTGGTGGTACCCACTCTTCAAATCCAGTTTTGTAAAAATTTTTGCTCCTCTCAATTGGTCAAGTAAATCATCCAAGCGAGGGATAGGAAAGCGATACCTAATAGTAATCTTATTGATTGCTCTATTGTCCATACACATCCGCCAGGAACTATCTATCTTTGGTGCAAGGAGGCTTGGCACTGTACATGGACTTAGACTTTCACGGATGAATCCCTTTGCCAATAACTCTTTAACCTGTCTGCGCAACTCCTCATGCGCACTGGGACTCATTCGGTAGTGTGGTCTATTAGGTAGTGACACACCAGGTTCAACGTCAATCTGATGTTGAATATCACACAATGGTTGCAGTCCTTCTAGCATCTCATCAGGGAAAACATCACAAAACTCCTTCACAATAGGAATTGTAGCTTCAGGAACATCAACATCTCTATCTACCTCATTTCCCATCAAGATGTAAACGACCTCAGAATCCTGTAATTCATCTTCAAATCTTGCAAAAGACAGCAAACTGCTAGATTCTTTAGTAGGCTTAACTTCCTCTGGGTCCTTGGCGGGTACTAGCACAATCTTCACTCCGTTGAACATAAGGGTGTATTTATTGGTTCTGCCATCATGCAAAACTCCCCTATCAAACTGCTAAGGACGTCCCAGTAATAAGTGGCAAGCATCCATAGCCACAACATCACACCAGACTGAATCCTTATAGTTAGCACTAATAGAAAAAGTCACCAAGGCGCGCTTCGACACCTTCACCTCACCACCCTTCTTCAGCCAAGCTAGCTTGTAGGGTTTGGGGTGTTGTTCAGTTGCAAGGCATAACTTCTGAACCGCTTCAACTGAGATGATATTCTGGTAGCTGGCTACATCAATCATGAACCTGCACACCTTGCCTAAGATGGTAGACTAGGGCTGAAAGATGTTATTCGGCAGCCACTCATTATTAGCGACAACTCTAGGGGTCATACACGAATGCCTTACAACTAAGGCAGTACCCACATCTCCAGTCACGATCTCCTCTTCTGCGTTGTCAGAAGTATTAAATGCTTGTTCTGCAGTGATGTTGGACTCTTCCCCTTCGTCTTCCTCTTCGTTCTCAATAAAGAGAGCCTTTTTCCTTCTACATTCTGACTTCCTGTGACCAAATTCACCATAACTGAAGCATTTAATCCCACTACTGCCAGGTCTGTTTGTGTGACTAGCAGGGTTAATTGCAGCGATATTACCTCCAGCATTGGCTGTCCCAACACTAACATTACTTGAAGCATTACTCACACCCCGACGTTGTTGTTTCTCCACTTACAATGCTCGCTGGTGCGCTGCAGATAAGGAAGCCGGATCAAACATGTTGACAACATCTGGAACGTCGATTGCTTGCCCTCACATCACAGGTATAGCTGCAGTTCTCAAATCGTTTTATCACAATTGGAGTCCTTCAAGGATCAAATATACCCTTATGACTACAAGTACGTATTCATTCATCATTTTTTTTAGAATCAATTCTTATTGAACTTCATATAGCACAAGTAGTAGCTTTTGCAATTGCTTATCATTGCAACAACCATGTCTAACAAACTAGGGAAGCCAATCACAAACAACAAATACAATCCTGCAAGTCCACTTGAAGTAGGAGTAGGAGAAGTTAGTCCACTTAGAGCCACTAATCGTGGACTAGAGTATGAGACCACACGGAAGGACTATCTCTATTTCCTATGTTACTACAGATACAAATCGAAAGTTATACAATTGATCGCATTCCCCCAAATTTACATGTCCAAAGAATTCCTTTGAGGATCACATATTCGACATCAACTACCCTTCCATCTCCATTAGGAGTCTTCAAGCACGCCGATTTATTCGAATAGTTAGAAGAACTGTACCCAATGTAGGACATTTTAATGCGACGTATACTGTCAGTGTGATCTCCGCTGTTGATTTGGATGTTAAGGTGAGGCCTCAAAAATTAGTATTCGGCGAAAAAACAACGAAAGCATTGTTCTAGGTCTCGTTTTCGAGCAATGGTACTGCAAAGGGGTACTACTTTGGATTACTCAGTTGGTCTCATGATTTTGGAGTAAAAGGAATTTTTGACAAGTGGGTCCACGCACGACCTAAACTGACACGTGACATGAGTTAGATTTTAGAGTCGTTACAGTTTACGCTCAGTCCAAACTGTGTTTGCAGTGAATATTATGTGAGTTTGAAAACTTTTTATACCCGAGACAAGATTAAGAAATAAATTGAATACATGAATCAAATTATATTATGTGATTTTATAAACTGCGTTTGCAGTGAAAATTATGTGATTTTATATACCCGAGACAAGATTAAGAAATATTATGTGATTTTATAAACAATTTGCACTCAGTCCAAACTATGTTTACATGAATCCAATTATATTTCGTAAGGAATGTACATTCATCTCATTTGTTTGTTGAACTGGCTTAATATTTTTGTTTTTAACATATATAAGATGTTGCATCAACAACTTCATCATCTTTTTGTGAATGTTGAAAGTTTTAAGTCCCTTAATGATTTGATACTTTTTAGCCTTAATTAACTACATGAAACTACAACTTAAAAGATTATACTTTAATTTTTCTTAATGCCCCTATAAATTCATAACATATAATAAGACGTATAATCGTATTTACCATTATGCATAGAAGTGTGATACATAAAAGTTGATTCCCAGGGTCGAACCTGGCATTTTGGGGCTTAGGCATAACCTTTTTGCCGTTCTTGGTATGCTTTCATCAAAATTACTTTATTTTCACCTTATATACCATCATTGTACTTTAAAAACTATTTAAAGATTTTTCCCCCATCCTTTCTATAGACTTGAGATTGATGGTGAAACGTGTAAGAATCTCTTTATCATCGATGGAGTTAAAAACGGGCAGAGGGTGCGAGGCTAGAAATTAAAGAAAGTTGAAAAGACTCATTCCTTTGGCCAAATTAAAAACTTCTAAAATAGTGATATTTACCTAGCAATGTGTACTTGAGTATTAGTAGTTTAGCAATAAAATCAACTTGTTGAAAAAAAACCAAACCTCAACAAAAAAGTAGTAATTAAAAAATCGACAAAAACATCTTTGGTGAGATGATAGGCGTATCACTTGCAAAAGTTAATGATGAGTGTTCATTTAGGCATGATTTAGTATAGGATATTAGAAGTTAATGGACTATATTTATCTTGTTTTAGAGTGATAAAGGCTTGTTTTATGTGTTTCAGGGATTTTATATTTATTTGGCAGTTTTGGGACCGAAGGCTTGTGTTGAGCTTAATTGACGATGTTCAGCTCAGAGGGTATAACTTTCACATCCGAAGTCAGAATGACTCGCCGTTGGTCTTGTTGGAAAGAAGACTTCGAGGCAAAAATTTTCAGTCCTTATAAGCATCACGAGATATGGATTTAAAGTGTCTCAAAAGAATACACATTGTTGGAAAAGTTTGGCTAAGTTCCTTAATGATACCTTTTCAGTATATAGGCCATAACATTCTCATCTCAAATCGAAATGACTTTCTCTTTCCGTCTTGGAAAGTAGACTCCAAGATGAACATTTTCTTATCTGACAAGACATTTCAGATTCGGCCTCTAAGTGGTACAAAATCATGTTGAAAAGCAAAGAATAAAAACACATCATGAGGACACCATGATAAACAAATTCTCACGGCGTGACTCACATATGAGTTAAACAGAGAGCTAAAAAAGGACACCGTTAGGATGCCATGTTTCACATATTCTCATGGCACCGACAAAGCATCGATACCTGAAGACTCTTAATTTCAGGAATTTTATCTATTTCGTGATTTTTAGGTTTTCAACCCACTTTGTGGTCTTCTTATAAATACTAATAGACTCTAATTCGAAAAAAATTCTTGTTTTTACTTCCGTTTTGCATTAGAACTAGGTTTTTGGCTTGATTATGTCTAACAAATCTCCTCTCTCTAGGTTAAAGGTGGATCTGTCAAGCTTTGCGACTTGGGATTCTGTTATGAGATTTATTTATATTTAATTATCTTGATTCTTTTCTATGGTTTATTCTCTTTGGTATTGTTTTTAATAATAGGGTTAGATTTGATTGTATGTATAGCACTGTGTATGTATATTAGGTTGACTATCCTTACTCATTAAAGTCAAAATGTCCGTCCTCACGTGGTAGACTCAAACTTGTAACAGTTGGCAACCAGTCAAGTACCTTAAGGATCTAGATTAAATCGGGAGAACTAGCGATCCGATTGTATAAGTGTAGTGCCTTCACAGACCGAGGTAATGCGTCTAACGCGTTAAATCTAGAGCACTAGCGATCAGGTTGCCTGTTTGGTTAGGGAAGTAGTCAACAGTCGTACCTTAGCTGTTGACATTAGGAAGTGCGAGGAACTGAGTGCGTCACTGGGTCTATAGCTGCACAAGATCTTTGGTTATTCTCATATCTTTTATAAACCAAGAATTAATGGAATTAATCCCAAGTTGTATCGCGAAGACCGTGAAGCTGAATACCTAGATTTTCTTCCATTGCATTACTCCAATTCCAAAGTTTTCAAAGTTTCCAACAGTTTTACAAAATCCCCTGTTTCCTCTTCTCCCTTAGAAACATAAGTAAGTAACCTAGTGCTTAAGATTCGACCCCGAGCTTACCACTGTTACAGTCTTTTATAGTTTTTGGTCTAGGAATCGGGAATTATATTTCATGTTTTACAATGCGCATCAAATTTTGGCACCGTTACTGGAGACTAGGTCCTACTTGATTTAGGTTTCTCTTTTCTTTCTTTTATGCATAGTAGTCTTCGTCGATCACATTGCACCGAACCTCTCTGCCCTTTGATCTGGATATCAAGAAGACTTACCGACGGAACGCGACAGAAGCGCGCCAATGGAAGCAAGCTTATGAAGCTATTTTTAACCTTTCATATTCTCTAGAAAGGGAGGATAACGAGCACAATCGTCCCCGAGATGAGAGGAACAATCAGAGTCAAGGAGATAATCAGGATAGGGCACCATTAGGACTGAGGGGACATCTAATTCCCCAATTTTAGCCACATGCACCTAATGTGTTAAACCCTGCTCATGCACCAGCACATGATGAGCCCCACATCACCATTTAGATAGAAAACTAGGAGATGCAAATTCTCCTTGCACATCAGCCTCATTGCATTGCATATCCTGCACATAGGGGTTACTTTGAGCTTAAGTCCGGTTTTCTAAACCTTTTGCCCTCTTTCCATTGCTTGGATCGTAAAGGTCCGGTGACTTTCATCAAAGATTTCTACTCCAAATGTTTAATGATTAAGCGACCTAGAGTACAGGAAAATGAAGTCAAATTATTGGCTTTCCTGTTCTGTCTTAAAGATAGAGTGCAAGAGTGGTTATTTTACCTTCCCCCAGGATCTATCACTAGCTAGAATGACTTGATTTTAACATTCTTAAGGGAATACTTTCCCGAATCTCGGTCGTCTCAGCTTATCTCAGAGATATGTAATATCAAGATGAAAAAAGTAGAGACCTTCAATGACTGTTGGGGCAAATTGAAAAGACTAATTATATTGTGTCCCCAACATGATCAGAGTAAAACCTTTCTTGTTCGATTCCTCTATAAGGGTCTTAGGTCCCTTGAGAAGCGCATAATTGACAACACTTGTGGTGGAGCCTATAAGAAGAGAACAACCGATGAGATATTCGAGTTGTTTAAATCTCTGGATAGTCAGTCTCGTCAATATGTTGATGACGATATGGAGGAGAATTCTTCTTGACACATCTTCAGTGGAAGTGGGTCAAGCAACACTGATAGGAAGATTGACAAACTCACTGATCTCATGGAGCGTTTCCTTACTTTCGGGAAAGCTCAGGCCAAGACTTGTAGCTTTTGTGACGCTTCTGGCCATACTACTAATTCTTGTCCCACCATGTTCAGAGAACAAGCTAATGCTTTAGGTGGAAGATTCCAAGGTCTTCCTAGTAATCAATACGGCAACACTAATGGTAATACATATAATCAAGCCGTTAATAACCCCTATTTGAGATATGGGTCACATAATCAGAACTTCTCTCAGTTTGTTCCAAGGGGACAATAACTCCCTCCACAGCCCCAACCTGTTCATACTACCAGACCCTTAGAGGATATGATGAGGACACTCATCACTAAGGTGGACAACCTTATAGTCGACATGACACAATACAAAACAACTAATGATGCTACTGTGCGTAACTTAGCAGTTCAAGTGAATCAAATAGCTAGAGAGCTAGGTAAACTTACGGACTAGGGTAGATTGCACGCCCAACCCACCCCTAACCCAAAGGCGCATGCAAATGTCATATCATTAGTTGTTGAGAGTGAGCCTAGGAAGGCTAAGGTAGTTCGCAGAGAGCATCACACTATACATGAGCAGGATGAGAAGGCAGACTCAAACTTGTGACAGTTGGCTAACTGGTGTATGTATAGCGCAGTGCATGCATATTAGGTTGACTTCCCTTAGTAATTGAAGTCGAAATGTCCATCCTCACGTGGTAGAGTCAAACTTATGACAGTTGGGCAACCGGTCAAGTACCTTAGGGATCTAAGCTAAATCAGGAGCACTAGCGATCTGGATATCTAGGTGTAGTGTCTTCACAAACTGAGGTAATGCATCCATTATGTTAAATCAGGAGCACTAACGATGAGGTTGCGTGTTTGGTTCGGGAAGTAATCAACGGTCGCACCTTGGTTGTCGACATCAAGAAGTGCGAGGAACTGAGTGCGTCGCCGGGTCTATAGCTTCTCTAGATCATAGGTTAGTCTCATATCATTTATAAACCAAGGATTAATGGAATCAATCCCAAGTTATATCGCGAAGATCGTGAAGCTATATACGTAGATTTTCTTCCATTGCATTACTTCAACTCCAAAGTTTTCAACGTTTCCAAAAGTTTTACAAAATCCCCTGTTTTCTCTTCTCCCTTAGAAACCTAAGTCAGTAACCCAGTCCTTGTGGTTCGACCCCGAGCTTACCCCTGCTACAGTCTTTTGTAGTTTTCGGTATAGGAATCGAGAATTATATTTGACGTGTTACAACGCATAGCAGTCAAGATTTTTGGAGGTCGAGTGTTCGACTCTGTATTAAATATTCGGGTGCGGCTATGTATGTTAAATATTCCATTCTTCTTGATTTAATGCATTCTAAGCTATCTTAAGTCTGCCTTTATGTTGTAAAATTTCTTCAAGTTTTATTTATTATGTTTAGTTTTCAATATGGGGATCATAACACAATTTTTCGTTAGCTAATAGAGTCGAACCGTCTTCCATAGAAGGGGAAAGTTGGGAAGAAAAAAGGAGTAAGCTACATCAACTTTGATTACATCTTTATATAGTGATTAAACCCCAACGAACTATATAAAAATTACTATATAACCACTGCACTTCAATTCCTCTATTTTGTAATATACTATTACATATAAGCATCAACATTGTACACTTAACTCAGCTTATACAAAATATTTCCTTAAAATCTGGCGTTGATTTAGTTATATCGTACAAATTTTTTTTTCACTTTCAAAACATATTTTTCCTCATTTTGTGTTGTCTAAACATTTAATGTTTGCATGTGTCTATGTTTGTGGCTAACTTGCTTATATGAATAAGTCAATTCTCCTAATAAAAAAAAAAGTCAATTCTCCCTTCAAAATCTTTTTTTTTCTTAAGAGAACAAGAATGTCACTAAATCTATTTTTTTATCATATATGTTTCTACCAAGTGATTTAATATAATTTCCAAAAATTAATATTCTTTAGGTAGCAAATTCGTGAATGCATGATCCTAATTACTATTTTTTTGATAACTATGAGAATAGAACATAGATGCTCAAAACATAATTCATGATATTTACTTTTGTCAGAGTAATAATTCTCATTTCTTTGCCGCTATACAACACCTTTGAAATATCTCTCAATATATTTCGTAATTAATTTGTGAGGGTTGCTACCTTATTATTGCCAAAGATAACTTCAAATGTTCAATTTCAAATTTCATTGTCATTGCGAGTGGTCATGTTGTTTTGAAGTTGATTATATAGTTTTTAAAAATATGTAAACATGAAGATCTTATATAATAAGTACGTTATAGTTTTCCTTTAGAGCAGAACATTTGTTAATTCTATACTATATATAATGTCAATCCTCCCAAGGATCCAATTAATTTTAAATTTATACTTATTCCATATTTGTCCTTCATTTCTTTTTACTTATTGGTTTAAAAAGAAGTTAACTAATAATCATTGGGGGCATTTGTGGAAAACAAACACACTTCTAGTTAGTTTTCTAACTGAACCTTTATTAACTTTTCCTAAATTATCGTCATTTCTCTCTCATATCCAAGTAACTCTCCACAACCATTCTCCTCCCTTGCGGTTTGCAAAGTTAAAAATTCAAACACAATTTCTGCCATTTATTTATTTTATTTTTTTTTAAAGATTTTGCATATCATCCATGGATAGAGATTAACATTTATTGCTAGATTTGTAGTTTGACAACAAAGGGGTTGGGCATGTAGTGATGATTTTATGCAATTAGTTGCATCAACGTACATTCATGGCAAGACGCAGCATCATGATTTGATTTTGACTAATTGTGATAATTTTTAGTGTTTTCATTATTATATATATATATGGTGGTTGATAATATTGGTCAGTTTTATTTTTCTTTTTTGGATGTGGAGAACGATATGCTCCTAATTAAGTTCAAAGGCTAATTGATCGATTTGGAAACTTCTCATCTCTATCCATGAGTGATAATTTAATGGGCAGATCACAATTCTTCACGATTGTGGAGATGCAGAGAAGTTAATTTTCCTATTTACTTTAACTGTACATTGACAATAATTTCTATATTAACATAAGTTGTCAATTAATTACTTTTATATATCTTTGGATAATTACACTCTCTGAAGGGCAAATTTTGTCACAGATGGATTGCATAGATAGATATCTATATATGGAGCAAAACCATAGATTTGGACACATTAGTTAACTGATTGACTTTTGGAAGAAATGGATGGGTCTTCAATGAAATGGAAGGACAACGAGAGGAAAATTGTAAGAGTGGGAGGGTTAATTAAGGGTGATTAGACAAAATATAATGTAAATTGATGCATAGGGGTTTCATTTTAGGTTCCATTATTTTTACAAGGTAAAAAATCGAGGTAGCTTTATTTTGGGTTCATGAAGCAACAAAAAATGTTAATGGTGGAATAAAACCACATGATATGCTAGAGATCCTGATCCAGTATTCAGTCTAGGCACATGATCCATTTGTTAGAGACTCAACAAATCAAAATGCTTCATATATATAGTTGAGATAATTATCATTATTTATTAAAATTCATTAATAGATGCTCAAATTTGGTTTTTTTTTTGTTTTTTTCCATTCTGTGTTATTATAATTTTTTTAAAAAAAATTTATACTATTATATTGTTGATTTAGACGTCTCTCCTATGGAAAAAGATTGGCTGACCCTCTTTGGACATCGAGAAATGTGCACCTACCATGTTGGCATTGTCCGATGCAAATATGATGTACATCTCAAGGTGCATAGTTTGGGGTCCTTCTGGTAGATGCGCCTATAAATTTTATTTAGACATTCATCATTTAGTCCAAACACTTGCATAGAATTGACAATGTTATAAAAATAAATTTTGAACCTATAAATTTCTCAATTGTGACTTTCCGCAAAAATAAATGTAATTCTCTTTAGTCCCATATCACTAAATGAAAAATATGTATGATATGAGACTAGTATAAAATAAGAGGTTAGAGAACCCTCCAAACTCATACCTAAGTTTAATTTAATATCTAGATTCTAGAAACAATCCCTAGGGTCCTCCTTCCCACCCATCCCCACTACTCCCCATTCCTCCCGATCTCCTCTTCTCCTCCTATCTTCCATCTTCTCCACTCTCCTCTCTCCTTCCAGCCTACTCCCCCTCCTTCCTCTCACCTTCCCCTTCCCCTTTCCCGTCCCCTTCGCTCTAGATATTAAATTAATCTTATCTTTTTCAAGGGGCGAGCCACCTTTCAAAATAAATAGAAAAAAGGCTTGGCGCACCTCGCAAAAACTAAACAAAAATCTTTACTAATATTATTCACTCTTTTCAATCTTCTTGCTCATTATTTTTCTGTTAAGGCAGCACCGACGGTGTGACGTTTTTGAAATTCTTTTTCCTTGCTTGTTGTTACTACTACTGCTAAGGCTTCTTCATTTTTTATTATACTTTTCTTTTCAATCTTGTATTTTTGATATTGTTGGCAACTATATATCCATATTTGCGTCTTTGCGTCTTTTAGGCTTGCCGATGGTATATTAGTTTCATCTTTTAGAATTTAGCCATTTAAAACATGTTTGTTTCTGCCACTACTGCCCATTCCATGTTTAAAATACTGAAAAATATGCACACTTATCTCATCTCTACAATACCTTTTAGGTTTTATTCTAAAGTCTATTCTTTTTATCGTACTTGAATTTGTCTCATCAACTGGTTGTTGTCCAAATTACTGGTATGCTTTTCCATTCTATTTTCCCTCATAATTTCTAAATTTTATCCCCTAGTGTAATTTTATTCATCTTTTGTTGTATGATTATTTGCTAAACCTACTTATTAATTATAATTGATTATGGTTGTTCTATTAGTGGCTAATCTGGTAGTCTTTCAACCTTGATTTGGTGCTTTGTGCATGTAGATGGACAGAAAATTCAGGGGTTTTATGTCTAGTCATATGATGGAGACAGGATAAAAAATTTGATTTTTCCTTGTAATTCGCTCTCTTGAAATATGTAATAATTCTGGAAATGTAATTCGACATGGAGGACTTATGTGAAAATTTTTCAATTTGGAGAAGTTTGGGAAAGATTCTCTTTGATTGTGAAAAGATTCAAATTGCTATTTAGGGATGTCAAAGTAAGCACAATTATGCATTTATAGCATTCAAAAATATTAATCAAATGGTTTGGAGCATTTCTAATGATACAAACTACGGATACTAAAAAGAAGTTACAAAGAAAAAAAATCATGCATAGGAAATGAAATCACTTCTACTAAAAAAATAGATACATAACTCTACATAATGGTATCATATTATGCATAAACTAAGCTATTACTTATTGATTTGTAGTTAAAATGTGTCTCTAAATGTAACTACCCAAATCTTCCTCGATCCGACTTGGGGGCAATTTAGTAATTTAAATATTAAATGTGTGTTGAATTTTCTTTAAATTGGATTATGAGTGAAATGGTATAATATCCTACACCTTGAGATGCGCATTTTATTTGGTTTGAAGATATTTCATAATATACTCTCGTTCTCATTAAGGAAAGTGACAAGAGAAAAAGTTCTCAAAAACTTTTCTTAAACATGAAAAAAGTTATATTTGGGGGCGAGATCTCCAGATTTATGAGATCCCTCTAACTAGGGAAATAAATGTGGGAACTTTTCTAGTCAAAATAGGTGAAATATCCAAATTTGTGAGATCTCATTAATTAGGGAAAGATTTTGTGAGAACTTTCCTGGTCAAAAGGGACAAGATCTCTAAATTCATGAGATAACATTAATTAGGAAATGATTTATGGAAAACTTTCCTGGTCAAAAGGCTAATTAAGTAGACTAATAAAAACGGACCAAAAACATATTAGAGTTAGACTTAAGGCCCAAATGAGAGGGCACTTTAGTCTTTAACAATGGTAAATTGCTTACCATTTTTCATGTTTTGTTTGACCTAAAAACACGAAGCCACTAGATTTTGAACTTTTTGCTACCCTAAAAACACTACCATTTTCGCCGAAAATTTTGACCTTAAATGGTTCTCCTGAGCTACTTTTGGCATGAACTAACTCCATGGTGAAACACGATGTTGGTGTCCTCTATCTCTTTCCATTGTAGTACTTAACCTGAATGTAGTACCAAAAAACTTAAGCGTAAATAACATAGCCATACCTAAATAACAAACACAAAAGAAAGAATAATGCTTGCGGAATTAACTAATGAAATCATGTATCCGATGCCGTATCTGAGAATTATTTGAAAATGCCTTCGGAGTGAATCAATCCTTGTAAGCGTCTAAGTGAACAAAACTCAAGGCTCCTCTTTTCCTTGTAAGAATTAATTTCTTCCTAAAATAATTTTTTTAAATACAAGTACTAATTTTTAGAAATTACAACCACAAACAATAACTTTTACAAATTACAACTATTTTCTTTTTAGGATATTTATCGTCACACAGAGATTAAAGCAGACCGTAAAAAGACTCCCTCAATGACACTGAAAGGGCCAGACTTCATATGGCAAATTGAGATTTTTGACCACAGTCCTTTAACATCCGAAAGAGTTAACCTGTCATTAATGTATCTCCAAATTCAATAATAATACAACAACAACATAGCCTCAATCCCAAAATTAGTCCGGGTTGGCTATATGTTTCAAATTCTTCCATTGCACTCGATTTAGTGAATGACAGTATTGCTTATAATTGACCTAAGGATTTAAATACAATTACAATCTAGCCAAGAGATGCTTAGAAGTAAGGAAGATTTTATTGCAATGGTTCGAGCATTCCAATTGTTTATTCTTTAATGATCGAAAAATGATTTTCACCAACCTTGCCATATCTGTTACTTTTCTTGTCAAAAATAGCAATAAAATTATATGTTACAAAGCAGCGAAATTTCAGCACACTCGGTCAACCATTTGGGCCACCCTTATATTAGAAAGGGTACAAATACAAAATATCAATATCACACAACAGAAAAAAGGACAAATTTAATATTAAGTTCAGATTCCAACAGTAAGACTCATAACTAATTTATGTTAATAGATAAATTTTATTATGGACAAATAAACTTCACATTTAACTAAATCATTTACGGCCTTTCAATAACAACAACAACAACAACAACGCATTTCTTCAATTTTAGTGTGTGATCCGACCTAGGGTCGGGTCACCTGACCTAAACTGCGACTTGACCTAATACCTAAACTAGACCCAAATAACAGTCTGGCACACTCTCAAATAAACCTGTGGAATACACATTGGCTAAACAAAGGATAATGATTTCGGAATAAATATAAAGAGATATCCTTAAGCCAATAAATTTAAGTTCACAAGAACATCTATGAAACTATACATGGGTTCGTATTCATTTAAACTAAACAAGGTTTATTAAAACTCCCAAGTAGAACAACTACAGGTAAGTAGGTTTCAAACTACCCAAAGACTTATTTTAATTACAACCCAAGTTTAATAGTTTCAAAATCGAATACAGATAATATATATCAACATAAGGCTCACATCAAGTGGAGATTACAAGCTTGCCTCTCCCTTGTCTCAATTTAGCGTTGTCATGGATATCTGAGATGTAAGTGGGATGAGTTAAAAGAACCAACGGAGCTCAATAAGAGGAAAACCTTGATCAACTATCAAACATGCAAGTATTACCTATAAAGCAAAACAACTCTGCGCATGAAGTTGTAAATCAAATCGCAAAGCTTTTAGTGAAAAGTACTGGAGACATGGTTCTTATTCGTAAAGGGGAGTGTAAGCAAGTTTTAAGTCAAACAAAACATAAAAAAGGGTAAGCAATCTACTATTATTAAAGACTAAAGTGCCCTCTCATTTGGGCCTTCCTAATTAATGTTATCTCATGAATTTAGAGATCTTGTCCCTTTTGACCAGGAAAGTTCTCACAAAATCTTTCCCTAATTAATGAGATCTCATAAATTTAGATATTTCACCCCTTTTGACTAGAAAAGTTCCTACATTTATTTCTCTAGTTAGTGGGATCTCATAAATTTGGAGATCTCGCCCCCAAATATAACTTTCTTCATGTTTAAGAAAAGTTTTTGAAAACTTTTTCTCTTGTGACTTTCCTTAATGAGAACAAGAGTATATTATGAAATATCCTTAAACCAAATAAAATGTGCATCTCAGGGTGTAGGATATTATAACATTTCACTCATAATCCAATTTAAAGAAAATTCAACACACATTTAATATTTAAATTACTAAATTGCCCCCAAGTTGGATTGGGGAAGATTTGGGTAGTTACATTTAGAGACACATTTTAACTAGAAATCAATAAGTAATAACTTAGTTTATGCATAATATGATACCAATATGTAGAGTTATGTATCTATTTTTTTAGTAGAAGTGATTTTATTTCCTATGCATGATTTTTTTTCCTTGTAACTTCTTTGTAGTATCCGTAGTTTGTATCATTAGAAATGCTCCAAACCATTAGATTAATATTTTTGAATGCTATAAATGCATAATTGTGCTTACTTTGACATCCCTAAATAGCAATTTGAATCTTTTCACCATCAAAGATAATGTTTCCCAAACTTCTCCAAATTGGCAAATTTTCCCAAAAGTCCTCCATGTCGAATTACATTTCCAGAATTATTACATTTTTCAAAAGAGCGAATTACAAGGAAAAATCAAATTTTTTATCCTGTCTCCATCATATGACTGGACATAAAACTCCTGAATTTCCTGTCCATCTACATGCACAAAGCACCAAATCAAGGTCGAAAGACTACCAGATTAGCAACTAATAGAACAACCATAATCAATTATAATTAATAAGTAGGTTTAGCAAATAATCATACAACAAAAGACGAATAAAATTACACTAGGGCATAAAATTGAGAAATTATGAGACAAAATAGGATGGAAAAGCATACCAGTAATTTGGACAACAACCAGTTGATGAGGCAAATTCAAGTTTGATAAAAAGAATAGACTTTAGAATAAAACCCAAAAGGTATTGTAGAGATGAGATGAGTGTGCACATTTTTCAGTATTTTAAACATGGAATGGGCAGTAGTGGCAGAAACAAACATGTTTTAAATGGCTAAATTCTAAAAGATGAAACTAATATACCATCGGCAAGCTTAAAAGACGCAAAGACGCAAATATGGATATATATTTCGTAGAGAGCATCACACTATACATGAGCAGGATGAGGAGGCATACTCAAACTTGTGACAGTTGGCTAACCGGTGTATGTATAGCGCAGTGCATGCATATTAGGTTGACTACCTTTAGTAATTGAAGTCGAAACGTCCGTCCTCACGTGGTAGAGTCAAACTTATGACAGTTGGCCAACCTGTCAAATACCTTAGGGATCTAAGCTAAATCAGGAGAACTAGCGATCTGGTTATTTAGGTGTAGTGCCTTCATAAACTGAGGTAATGCGTCCAACGTGTTAAATCTGGAGCACTAACGATGAGGTTGCGTGTTTGGTTAGGGAAGTAATCAACGGTCGTACCTTGGTTGTCGACTTCAAGAAGTGCGAAGAACTGAGTGCATCGCCAGGTCTATAGCTGCACTGGATCATAGGTTAGTCTCATATCATTTATAAACCATGGATTAATGGAATCAATCCCAAGTTGTATCGCGAAGACCGGGAAGTTGTATACGTAGATTTTCTTCCATTGCATTACTTCAACTCCAAAGTTTTCAACGTTTCCAATAGTTTTACAAAATCCCCTATTTTCTCTTCTCCCTTAGAAACCTAAGTCAGTAACCCAGTCCTTGTGATTCGACCCCGAGCTTACCACTGCTACACTCTTTTGTAGTTTTCGGTATAGGAATCGGGAATTATATTTGTCGTGTTACAACGCATAGCAGGCAAGATTTTTGAAGGTCGAGAGTTCGACTCCCCATAAAAAAATGCTAGAGTGACACCCCTAAAATGTACATCAGAATGCACAACACCCCTATCCAATCATGTTTTGAACATCAGAATAAGTAAGCTCTCATCTGATGGTAAAACGGATTGAATAAGATATGGAATTATCTATTTAGGATTCAATAAAATAAAATAAAATAAAAATGGGTTGCGTGAAAGTTCTTTGGCTCTCATAACAAGTTTACAACAACAAAATTCTCAATCCCAAAATAATCGGGTACGGCTATGTATATTCCATTCTTCTTGATTCAATGCATTCTAAGCTATCTTAAGTCTGCCTTTATGTTGTCAAATTTCTTCAAGTTTTATTTATTATGTTTAGTTTTCAATATGAGGAACATAACATATTTTTTCGTTAGCTAATAGAGTTGAACCGTCTTCCATAGAAGGGGAAAGTTGGGAAGAAAAAAGGAGTAAGCTACATCAACATTGATTACATCTTTATATAGTGACTAAACCCCAATGAACTATATAGAAATTACTATATAACCATTGCACTATAATTCCTATATTTTGTAATATACTATTACATATAAGCATCAACATTGTACACTTAACTCATCTTATACAAAATATTTCTTTAAAATCTGGCGTTGATTTAGTTATATCGCACAAATTTTTTTTCACTTTCAAAACATATTTTTCCTCATTTTGTGTTGTATAAACATTTAATGTTTGCATGTGCCTATGTTTGTGGCTAACTCGCTTATTGAATAAGTCAATTCTCCTAATAAAAAAAAGTCAATCCTCCCTTCAAAATCTTTTTTATTCTCCCCCTCATGTTGACATGAATGAAACATTTTATTATCTTGCAATAAATCTTTGCAATTCAAAATTTACTCTTTCAAATAAATTAATAGATGGAGAACTATTTTACTTGAAAATACTTTATTTTCAAATCAAGGTTAAGTTTTTTTTTTCAAGAATCTTTCATCTTGAATTCCTTTTTCAGGTATTCAAATGATATAATGATGTCATCGTGATTTCTCACAATATTTGAGCCATCGACATATGGTGATATTACAATGAAGACATATGGATAACATAGATTACTTACATATTATTTTTAAAGTAAATAATCATTAAGGTTTTGGTACGTTCATCTGACCAAATTGTTTAAGTTCAACCAGCTTTATAGCGCCACAATATTATTAGACTATTAGTCTAACAACTCCTCGTTTCCTTAACGAGTTTAGCTCAGTTCGGATATCCTATTTTGATAATTATGTCTTCTTTTACTTTTATTTACATAATATTTGTGATATTGGATCATCATTTTAAAAGGATACTTTGAATCCTTACCAAAGAATTATTTTATTTTATAAGGAGTATTTACTCCCTACCACTTTTTCAAAGGATTTATATCCTTTGAACCAAAAAAAACCTTTTGCGCATTAAGCGTTATGTTGGTTCTAATGCATTTTGATGCATAGGGACATCATTTTATATATGAACCTTTAATGGTGGAACATACGAGGTTGTCACCTTTTCATATTACTAATTGCATCAAGTAATTGATTCATAATTTTTTGCTAGTGAATGATCACTTGAACTTCAAGTTCATATCATAATCAAAATACAACAATTTTGATGCGTTTCAAGCAATTTCACGGCATTTTTTTTAATTGGTTTTATATATCTCCCCCTAATGGTCGGAAAATTGCTTTATTGAAGTGACAATCATTGAAAATTGTTGTAAACGAATCCCTTACTAGGGGATCAAGGCATTATATAATTGTTGGAAACCGACATAAATAAAAAATTTTCTTTTCAAACTCATTTTAGCTTTATTTCAGCATATGAAATATAAACTTAATGATCGAAAAACTCAAATATGAGATATTTCGTTGTTTTTTCCAAAATGAGTTGTATAGACCATTAAATGAACTAAATATGTTATGTCAATGACTTCATATCTCAAAATTAAAATTAGAAACTTAAATTCTTTTTTTTAAATCAATTGAATAAATTATTATAGCCAATATAAGTTAAAAATATATAAATGAATACACAGATAATTAGCTGATGAATAAGTTGGAAATATTTAGTATAATAATTAATAATCCCATATGTTTTCATAAATAAGATATAAGAAGAAAACAGGGGTTTCCGCAACAATTTTAATTTGAGACACAACACAACTGCAATTACCAGTTGATAAAATCTTTTGGTTCCACAACACGAATGTGTAATTGATGATCATGGATGATCAAATCGATTATTTCATCTTATTAATGTCATTACATCATATGACGATATTTATTTCTTCAATATGCCTTTTCAAATAAAATCCAGAAGGTAATGTTAGGAATTTAAATTCTCAGATAAAACAAATCATACTGAGTAACTTCTAGATAAGGCATTGACAACATTATAGTTGTACCAGATATTGCATAAAAATTAGCATATGCTAAGTTTAACTTCGAGAAATACTCTTTATATTATAATGTACATGTAGTACAATAAGTAAGACATGTGTTTTTCGCCTTTATTTAGCACAGAATTTGAAAACATATTAATGTGTCAATTTAATTGAGCTATTTTTAATAGTGAAATTTATAATTTTTTCTCGATTTTGAAGGCATGGTAAAAGGTCACAAAAATATTTGGGTATTGTATATATGACAATATTTAGGCAAAATAGTCTTTCGTATGTGACGAAACGTGTCACAATTATAAGCGTTCATTGTCAATAATAAATTACCCTTTCTAGTGGTGCACCGCTTTTATTCCAACCTTCAGTGGAATTGTCAATATGACTTTTACCATATCTTTTCACCTTTTCCACATCCGTAATTTGTTATTGCGACTATGGTCATAGTATGCAACGTATGCTTCTTAATTAGAAGTTGAACCAATTGGATGGGACCGATATTATACTTATAATATCTCATTATTTTACGCAGCTACCATGAGACAAGAATTCAATTCATAATTAATACTTATTGGATTGACGTGCGCGCTTAATAATTTGTTGCAGTAATAAATCGAGGCGAGCTACGAGGCCTTTTATTGTCTCGTCAGTCATATTTCTGTATAGCCTCAACATAGAAGTAATTAAAATTGCAGAATAATAAGTGATATTTAATTGATATAAATTTTGTAGCATGAGACTCAGCTACTCATTTTGAGCTTTTTGGAGCATCACCAATTTTGGCCTTGATATAGCTAACTCCATGAGGTGAAATGATAATATAAAGTGAAATATTCACTTTTAAAATCTCTAAAAAGATATTTGACAAAGAAATATTAGTGTTATATACATAGCCTTGCATTGGTGCTTTATTTATAAATTCAGCATCTCGTTGCCTTGACAGCTGATTATTATTGTCAACAATATTAAGGCAAGTAATTCAATCAAGTATAATATTTATGAAAATAGAGATATCATAAATAGTTTTCTCCTTTTAGTAAAAATACATAATATACGATTAAATTAATGTTCACGACTTGATTAGTTTATACATAAATATACTACTTGTATGAGTTGGTGGAACAACCTCCACGTTGGGTGGCGAGACTACCTTAACTTAACAACCATGCCACATCGAACAGGATAACCCGTCTCTCTTTCAATGTTTAGCTTTACCGAGGACAAGGCTTACCCACTATCAAATCAAAGTTATAGTAATATTTATATTATAAAAATAAAGAATAGAACCATAAATAATCGTTTGTAGTTTTAAGAGAAAAACTATATGTCACACATTAACTTTTGATTTTTGATGTAGAAGATCGTACAAGACGCAACTACAGAGCATACTATCACAATCGGTGACGTCATATATATAATGTGTCTTGCATGATAAATAATAAACTTAATATTTTATAAAATATTCAATAATACATGGTGTGTTACCACCAGATGAACTTTTCAATAAACAACTTAGAGCCAATAGCCCCAAATTTATTTTTTTTTGGCGTCCAGCCTATTGTAATTTTATTTTTAAAAAAATGTATGCATACAAAATGATGCATAAAATATGAAATTTGACCAAAAGTAATCATGATTAGAATAAAAAAAAAAAGGATTGAACAAAAAAATGATCATGATTCGGCCAAGTGATGGTAGGACTATTTATTTTAAGGGAAATAGCTCATGTAAATATTTCAAAAGTATAGATATAGAAAAACAACAGAGCCCAAAGTAAAAATAATGTAAGACACAAATATATGTGCGAGACCATTGCAATTAAAAATTATCTTTGGCTAACTCATCATGTTGATAACCGTGCATGATTAGTGACAAGTAATTAAATATATTAGGAATGATGGAATTGAATCACAGTGAATTAGTGAGATCTCATACCTCTTTGGCTGAAATAAAAGTGGTGTAATATTTTTCCTTAAATCACCACGAAGCTATAGATCTCTTATAATCTCATGTTTTCCCCTAATGACTCATTCTTCTCCTTTTGGTTCAAGACTCAACTACATGTAAATCCAAGGGCCCAAATGCGTGCCAAATTAAAATCCGATTTTGACAATATGTAAATCCCAATATGTACCAGTTTTAAGTTGAACAAATAACTAGATTTAGGCCATTACCCCCAATAAGTAGATTTAGGCCATTATACATACATAATATTCAACCAAATATATATACATATACCATATATAAAATTCAACAAATAACCACGTTTTATTTGTACATGTGTGCGTACTCAAGTTTTGCCGACCGAACAAAACAAATCAAAATTTGTTAAAAAATAAAGAGTCCAGCGTGCACCCCCACTTTTAAGAAGTGCACCCAGAAAAGTCAAACATAAAAAAAAAAATCAATCCTACTACAAAATGACCCTTATGCTCCACTGTGATTAGTGCACCTCACTACAATTACTAAGTGCACCCCACACATTATCTTCTTTGTGATTTGTAGGCATCATCAAGGGGTTCGGTCTCAATGTTCGAATCTCTTGTTGGAGAGTCAATCTGAGCCCACCGAACCTCTAGTTGGAGTGTCCGTCACAGCTTACCGAACCTTTAATTGGAGAGTCAGTCGAAACTCACCAAACCTTTAGGTCGGCAGTTGCCAACTAAATCTCACCAAAGATGTTCAGTTGGATAAAATCGAGCCTAGTTGATAAGTCTCGGCTACATGTCGCTGAACCTAAAATAGATGTATCGACCAATGTTTTGAAGTTGGGTATTTCGATTCGGATGAAAGGGTATTTTGGTAAAAATGTGGGGTGCACTTAGTAATTGAAATTTGAATTTGGGGTGCCACGTAAAATGAGGAGCACTTAGCCGGACTCAAAATAAAAAAATATATATATCATACCTTCCGAGCTTTTCTTCTTATAATGTCTCTTGATCAACTTCAACAGCTACTTTAATTGTGTAAATCGAGCAAAGTCGTGCTGATAACGTGCTGTAAATTGAGATGGAACTTGCTAGAACTAGAGAAGGAAAGTAGAAAACTACTAACTTCTACTACCACAAAGAACTACAACTACAAAGTGAAAGAGAAGAAATGAGAAGTTGTATACAATTTAGTATGTCAATTACAAGAGAAAGAGCCCCTTTATATTGGGCATTTGTCATGATCAACTCATGTACTTTAAACAAAGATAGCTAGCAATACAATATGTACAAGTTATACCAAAAGCTTTAGTTACATAAGTATACAAGTAAACCAAAGTGTACTACTATATGATAATCAAGTGGGTGTACAAGTTATATAGCGTGGATAGTTACATTTAATGTGAATCATGTTTGATGTTATAATACAATGTGGTCATCCAAATACGTGATCAAAGTGATCATCCATATCACAACAATAGCAAAAAATTTACAAATTGTGCCTAAAATTCATGTAGGGAACTTGTGTAATTGGACTGTAATTAGTTTTTGCCCGTTTCACATTAAACTACATCGCCAGTATTCTGAAATTTAAACAGGCAAAAATCAACATATTTACAATAATGACCTTCAAGGCTTTATTTTAGAAAAAAATTGACAAATTATGCCTAAATCAACGTTGGGAAAGTAAGAAACTAAACAGAAATGAGTTATTGCCAATTTCACATTAAATTACATCGAAATTTGATAATAATAAGTTTTTTCCCATTTCGCATCAAACTACATTGTTAGAAATTCTGAAATTTAACCGGCCGAAAATCAATATACTTACAATATTGATCTTTAAGGCTTATTATACAAAAAAAAATGACAAATTGTGCTTAAAATCCATGTAGGGAACGTTTGTAATTGGATGGTAATGAATTACTGCCCATTTCGCAACAAACTACAGAGTCAGAGGTCTTAAATTCAACTAGCAAAAAATTAACATGTTTACAATAATGATCTGCAAGGCTTATTTTAACAAAAAATCTACGAATTTTGCTTTAAATCCAATTAGAGAACGTGTGAAACTAGAAGGTTATGAGCTCTTTTCAATTTCACATCAAAGTACGTCATCAGAATTGTAAAATTCAACAGGTAGAAAATGAACATATTTACAAAATTGACATTCAAGGCTTATTGTAGCTAAAACAAATTGATAAATTGTGCCTAAAATTCAAGTGGGGAATGTGCGAAGCTTGACAGTAATAAGTTTCACATCAAACTACAGTGAAACAAGACGGCAATGCGTTTTTTTCCAATTCTGAAATTCAGTTAGATGAAAATTAGCATATTTAGAATATTGTCATAATGGGCTTATTATAGTAATAAATCGACGAATTGTGCCTAAAAACAACGTAGGGAATGTGCGAAACTAGATGGTAAGGAGTTTTAATCCATTTCATATCAAATTACATCGTTAGAATTGTACAATTCATTTAGCCGAAAATCAACTTATTATAATATTGACCTTGAAAGCTTACTTCATAAAAAATTTGTCGAATTGTGCATAAAATCTAGGTAGGGAACATGCAAAAATGGAGGGTAAAGAGTTATTTCCTATTTCGTTAGAATTCAAAATTTTAATTGATCAAAAATTAGAATATTTACAATATTGACCTTTAAGGCTTCTTATAGCAAAAGTTTGACAAATTGTGCCTAAAATCTACATAGGGAACGTGTGTTACAAAAAGGTTATGAGTTTTGTCCATTTAACTTCAAACTACATTGCCATAAATCTGGAATTCAACCAGTCGAAAATCAGCTTATTTACAATGATGACATTCAAGGCTTATTTTAGCAAAAATTTGACGAATTATGCCTAAAATCGTTGTAAGGAACATACGAAACTAAAGGGTAATGAGTTGTTGCCTATATCACATCAAACTACAGTGAAACTTTATGGTAATCTATTTTTGCTCATTTTGCATCAAACAAAAGCGTCGGAATTCTAAAATTCAACACGCTAAAAAGCAGCATATTTCCAATATTGACTTTCAAGGCTTATTGTAGCAAAAATTGACGAATTGTGTTTAAAATCCACGTAGGGAATGTGTGTGTACGGAACGGTAATGGCTCTTTGTCTATTTCGCATCAAACTACATCGTTAGAATTCAAAAATTCAACTAGCCCAACATCAACATATTTACAGTAATGACCTTTAAGGCTTATTTTAGAAAAGAAATTGATAAATTGTGTCAAAAATCCACGTTGGGAACGTGCAAAATAGAAGGTAATGGCTTTTTGCCAATTTTACATCAAACCACATCGCCATAATTGCAAAATTAAACCGGACCAAAATCAACATATTTACAGTATTGACCTTCAAGGCTTACTTTATCAAACAATTTGATGAATTTTGTCTAAAATTCAAGTGAATGTGTGAAACTTGACAGTATTGAGTTTTTATCAATTTCACATAAAAGTACAGCAAAATTGGACGGACGGTAATAAATTTTTTCCCATTTCACATCAAATTACATCATTAGAATTCTGAAATTCAACTAGCAAAAATGTAACTTATTTACCATATTGCCATACTAGGCTTTTTTATTATAGCAAAACATCAATGAATTACGCCTAAAATGCATGTAGTGAACGTGTGAAACTGGATGGTAATGAGTTTTTGCTAATTTCGCATCAAACTATATCGTCAAAATTGTAAAATTCAACTAGTCGAAAATCAACATATTTATAATATTCACCTTAAAGGCTTATTTTAGCAAAAAATCGACAAATTGTGGCTAAAGAGTATTTGCCTATTTCTCATCAAGCTACATTTTAAAAATTATAAAATTCAACCTGCCAAAACTTAGTCTATTTACAATATTGACCATTAAAGCTTCTTTTAGAAAAAAAAATTGAGGAATTGTATCTAAAATCAATGAAAGGAACATGCGAAACTAGACGATGATAAGTTTTTGTCAATTTCACATCAAACTAAAGCAAAACTTGATGATAATGAGTTTTTGTGCAATCCACATCAAACCTTATCCTCAGAATTTTGAAATTCAAATGGCAAAAAATTAACATATTTACATATTGAACTTTAAGACTTATTATACTAAAAATATGACGAATTGTGTCTAAAATCCACATAGGAAACGAGCTTAACTTGATAGTATAGAGTTTCTGCCCATTTCGCGTCAAACTACAACATCGGAATTCAGAAATCCAACTAGCCAAAAATCAACATATTTAGAATAATTACCTTCAAGGCTTATTTTAGCAAAAAATTGATGAATTCTGCCTAAACCCACGTACATAACGTGTGAAACTAGGCGGTAATGAGTTTTTGTCAATTTCACATCAAATTACATCATCAAAACTATAGAATTAAACTGGTCAAAAATCAGTATATTTACAATATTGACCTTCATAGCTTATTTTAACAAACATTCGACAAATTGTGCTTAAAAACAAGGTAGGGAATGTGCAAAACTGGACGGTAAATGTTTTTGCCTATTTTGAATTAATGTACATTGTAGGAATTCTAAAATCCAACCTGCGAAAAATCAACATATTTACAATATTGACTTTTCAGGCTTATTTTAGCAAAAAATCGATGAAGTGTGTCTAAAATACACGTAAGAAACGTGTGAAACTAGACGATTATGAAATTTTAGCAATTTCACATTAAATTACAACGAAATTTCAGAGTAGTGAGTTGATCCCATTTCACATCAAACTACATCGTCAAAATTTCAAAATTCAACCGCCGACAATCAACCTATTTACAATATTGACCTTCAAGACTTATTATAGAAAAAATTTGACGAATTTTTCCTAAAATGCACATAAGGAATTTGCGCAAATGGATGGTAATGAGCTTTTGCCTATTTCACATCAAACTATATCGTCAAAATTCTAAAATTAAAACCGCCTAAAATCTGCATATTGATAAATAATGACCCTCAAGGCTTATTTTAACAAAAAATTGATGAATTGTGTCTAAAACACACGTAGGGATCGTGCAAAACTAGGCAGTAATGAGTTTTTACCAATTTCTTACCTAATGACATTGTCCGAATTCTTAAATTAAACCGTCGGAAAATAAGAATATTTACATTATTGACCTTGAAGGCTTTATAAGAACAAAAGTTTTACGAATTGTGCCTAAAATCCACGTGGGGAACGTGTGTAACTGGACGGTAATGAACTTTTGCCCATTTCACATTAAACTACATAGTCAATATTCTGAAATTCAACTAGGCAAAAATCAACATATTTACAATAATGACCTTTAAGGCTTATTTTAGCAAAAATTCGATGAATTGCGGCTAAATCAACGTATGGAACATAAGAAACTAGACGGTAATGAGTTTTTAGAAATTTCATATCAAACTTAGTCGAAACTTGATGGTAATGAGTTTTTGTTCATTTCGCATCAAACTACATCGTTAGAACTCTGAAATTTAACTGGCCAAAAATCAGCATATTTACAATATTGATCTTCAAGGCTTATTATACCAAACAATTGGCGAATTGTGCCAAAAATTCACGTACGGAATATCCGTAACTGGATAATGAGTTATTGCCCATTTTGAATTAACTACAGTGTCAGAGTTCTATAATTCAACTAGCAAGAAATTAGCATATTTACAATAATGATTTTTAAAGCTTATTTTAACAAAAAATCGACGAATTGTGCCTTAAACCCACGTAGGGAATGTGCGAAACTAGACAATGATGAATTTTTGTCAATTTTATATCAAACTACATTTTAATAATTGTATAATTCAACAAGTAGAAAATCAACATATTTACAATATTGACGTTCAAGGCTTATTGTAGAAAACAAAAATTGACAAATTGTTCCTAAAATACAAGTCGGGAATTTGCGAAACTTGACTGTAATGAGTTTTTGCCCATTTCTAATCAAACTACTTTGAAACTGGACGATAATGAGTCTTTTTCCATTTCACATCAAATTACATTGTCAGATTTGTAAAATTCATTTAGCGGAAAATCAAGATATTTACAATATTAACCATCAAGGCTTACTTCAGCAAAAAATCGTTAAACTGTGCATATAATCAAGGTAGGGAACGTGCAAAAATGGACGGGAAAAAGTTTTTGACTATTTTGCATTAAAGTATATTGTAGGAATTTTGAAATTCAAAAGGCCAAAAATTAACCAATTTACAATATTGATCTTTAAGGACTATTTTAGCAAAAAATTGATGAATTGTGCACAAAATCCATGTAGGGAACGTACGAAACTAGACGGTAACAAGTTTTTACCAATTTTACATCAAACTACAATGAATATTGACGGTAATGAGTTTTTGCCCATTTTGCATCAAACTACAACATCAGAATTATGAAATTCAACTGCCGAACAATAGCCTATTTATAATATTAACCTTCAAGACTTATTATATTAAAAATTTGATGAATTTTTCTAAAATGTATGTAGGGAACATGCGTAATTGGACGGTAAGTAGTGTTTGCCTATTTTGCATAAAACTAAATTGTCAGAATTATAAAATTCAATAAGCTTAAAATCAACATATTTAATAATGATCTTCAAGGCTTACTTAAGCAAAAAATTGTTGAGTTGTGCCTAAAATTTATGTAGGGAACGTGCGAAACTAGGCGGTAATGAGTTTTTACCAATTCCTCACCTAACTTTATCGTTAGAATTCTAAAATCCAAGTTGTCAAAAATTATAATATTTACAATGTTGACCCTTAAGCTTATTATAGCAAAAATTTGACAAATTATACATAAAATCCATATAGGGAACGTGTGTAACTGGAAGGTAATAAGTTTTTGCCCATTAAACTTCAAACTAGATCGTTAGAATTAAGAAATTTAACCAGGCAAAAATCAATATATTTACAATAATGACCTTCAAGGTTTATTTTAGCAAAAGTTTAACGAAGTGTACCTAAAATCGTCGTAAGGAATGTGCAAAACAAGACGGTAATGAGTTTTTATTAATTTCATATTAAACTACAGGAAACTTGATGATAATGAGTTATTGCTCATTTTGCGACAAACTAAAGCGTCAAAATTCTGAAATTCAACTGGCTAAAATCCAACATATTTACAATTTTGACTTTGCAAGGTTTATTGTCGCAAAAAATGCTGAATTGTGCTTAAAATTCACGTGCGAAACTTGTATTATAGGACAGTAATATGTTTTTATCCATTTCACATCAAACTACATCATCAAAATTCTGAAATTCAACTAAGCAAAAATCGGCATATTTAGAATGACCTTTAAGACTTATTTTAGAAAAAAAAATTGACTTATCGTGCCAAAAATCCACGTAGGGAACATACGAACTAGAAGGAAATTACTATTTGCCAATTTCACATAAAAAATCATCGTTAGGATTGTAAAATTAAACAGGTCGAAAATCAACATATTTACAATAATGATATTTAAGGCTTATTTTAGCAAAAAATTGACGAAGTATGCCTAAAATTCACATAGGGAACGTGTGAAACTATGCAGTAATGAGTTTTCAATAGTTTCTCACCTAACTACATTGTTAAAATTCTAAAATTCAATCGGACGAAATCTGAATATTTACAATTATGCCTAAAATCCATAAAGGGAACGTGAGTAACTGGACGGTAATTTGTTTTTGCTCATTTAACATCATGCTACATCATCAAAATTATGAAACTCATTTAGATGAAAATCAAAATATTTACAATAATGACTTTCAAGGCTTATTTTAGCTAAAATTGGACTAATTGTGCCTAAAATAAATATAAGGAACGTGTGAAACTAGACTGTAATGAGTCTTTACCAATTTCACATCAAACTATAGCGAAACTTGACCTTCAAGACTTATTTTAGCAAAAGATTGATGAACTATTCATAAAATTCTTGTAGAGAACGTGTGAAACTAGGCGGTAATGAGTTTTTAAAAATCTCACCTAACTACATCATCATAATTCTAAAATTCAATAGACTGAAAATCAGAATATTTACAATATTGACCTTTAAGAATTATTATATAGCAAAAATTTGACAAATTGTGCCTAAAAATCTATGTAGGGAACGTGTGTAACTAGATGGTAATGAGTTTTTGCCCGTTTTATATCAAACTTTGTCGTCAGAATTCAGAAATTTAACCAGCCAAAAATTTACATATTTACAATAATGACCTTTAAGGTTTATTTTAGCAAAATGTCGACGAATTATGCCTAAGATCCACGTAGGGAACGTGCGAAACTAGACGATAATGAGTTTTTGCCAATTTCACATCAAAGTACATCGTTAGACTTGTGAAATTCAATTGTTCGAAAATTAACATATTGACAATATTAACCTGCAAGGCTTATTTTAGCAAAAAAAATGATGAACGGTGTACGTAAAAATTCAAGTAGGGAATGTCCGAAACTTGATTGTAATGAGTTTTTGCCCATTTTGCATCAAACTACGGTGAAAACGGACGGTAATTAATTTTTGTCCACTTCACATCAAATTACATCCTCAGAATTCTGAAATTTAATAGGCTGAAAATCGACATATTTATAATATTGCCATTCTAAGCTTATTACAGCAAAAATTTTATGAGTTGTGCCTAAAATTTGCCTATTTAAAATATTGATCTTTAAGGCTTATTTAGAAAATATTGATGAATTATACCTAAAATCCATAAGGGAACGTGCAGAACAATACGTTAATAAGTTTTTGCCAAATTTACATCAAATTGCAGCAAAACTTGACGATAATGAGTTTTTGCTCATTTCGCATCATTCTACATCGTTGTAATTCTGAGATTCAACTGCCAAAAATCATTATATTTACAATATTGACCTTGAAGACTTATTATAGCAAAAATTTGACGAATCGTATCTAAAATGCATGTAGGAAACCCATTTTACTAAATGGTAATGAGTTTTGGCCTATTTCGCATCAAACTACATCGTCAAAATTCTAAAATTCAACCAGTAAAAAATTAGAATATTTACAATAATGACCTTCAAAGCTTATTTTAGTGAAAATTTGACAAATTTTGTCTAAAATCCACGTAGGAAACAAACGAAATAAACGGTAATGAGTTTTTACCAATTTTTCACTTAACTACATTGTCATAATTATGAAATTCAGCCAGCAAAAATCTGAATATTTATAATAATGACCTTCAAGGCATATTATAGCAAAAAATGGACGAAATGTGCTAAAATCAACGTAGGGAACGTGCAAAACTAGGCGATAATAAGTTTTCACCAATTTCACATCAAATTATAGCGAAACTTGACGATATAGAATTTTCACCCATTTCGAAACAAACTACATCATAAGAATTCTGAAATACAACCAACCAAAAATCAACATATTTCCAATATTGACCTTTAAGGCTTACTATAACAAAATTTTGATGAATAGTGCATAAAATTCAAGTAGAGAACATGCGTAAAGGGACAGTAAGTAGTTTTTGCCCATTTTGGGTCAAACTATATCGTCAAAATTTTTGTAATTCAAGTTGCCAAAAATTAGCATATCTACAATAAAGATTTTTAAGGCTTATTTTAGCAAAAAATCGATGAATTATGCTTAAAATCCACGTATGGAACGTGCGAAACTAGCTAGTAATGGGTTTTTGCCAAATTCACATCAAAATATGTCGTTAGAATTGTAAAAATTACAGTTAAAAATCAGCGAATCTACAATATTCACTTTCAATGCTTATTTTAGCAAGAAAATTAACGAATTGCGCCTAAACGAAACTAGACAGTAATGAGTTTTTTCCAATTTTGGATGAGACCAAACGAAACTAGACGGTAATGAGTTTTTGCACATTTCACATCAAACTACATCGTTAGAATTCTAAAATTTAGCTGGCCGAAAATCAGCATATTTACAATATAGCCATACTAAGCTTGTTATAGCAAAAAATTGACGAATTGTGTCTAAAATACACATAGGAAACGTACAAAATTTGATGCAATGAGTTTTTGCCTATTTCACATCAAAATATATCATCTAAATTGTAAAACTCAACCAACAGAAAATCATCATATTTACAATATAGATGCTCAAGACTTATTGTAGCAAAAATTTGACAAATTGTTCTTAAAATCAAAGTAGGGAATGAGCGAAATTGAACGTTAAAGTGTTTTTGCCTAATTCACATAAGACTACATTGTAAGAATTCTGAAAATCAACCTGCCCAATATCAATCTATTTACAATATTGACTTTTAAGGCTTATTTTAGCAAAAAAATCATCGAATTGTGCCTAAAATTCACATAGGGAACGTGCGATACTAGACGGTAATAAATTTTTGTTAATTTCCCATCAAACTAAAGAGAAACTTGACAATAATGAGTTTGATCCTATTTTGCATCAGACTACATCGTCAGAATTCTAAAATTCAATCACCAAAAATTCACCTATTTAAAATATTGACCTTTATGACTTATTCTAGCAAAATTTGATGAATTGTGCCTAAAATGCACGTAGGGAACATGCATAACTAGACGGTAATGTGTTTTTGCCCATTTTGCATAAAACTATATTGTCAGAATTCATAAATTCAACCAGCTGAAAATCTACATATTTCCAATATTGACATTCAAGGCTTATTTTAGCAAAAATAATTGACGAATTGTGTATAAAAACCAAGTAGGGAATGTGCGATACTTGACAGTAATGAGTTTTTTTCCATTTCACATCAAATTAATGTGAAATTGAATAGTAACAAGTTTTGTCCCATTTCACATCAAACTACATTATTGAAATTTTGAAATTCAACTGTCCGAAAATCAGAATATTTACTATATTACCATATTAGGCTTATTATATCAAAAAAATTGACGAATTGTACCAAAAATCCATGTAAGGAACGTGCGAAACTGAAAGGTAATGAGTTTTTGCCAGTTTCGCATCAAACAATATTGTAAGAATTGTAAAATTCAACCACTCGAAAATCAACATATTTAAAATATTGACCTTCAAGGCATATTTTAGTGAAAATTCGACAAATTGTTCCTAAAATTTAGGTAGAGAACTTTCAAGATTGGAAGGTAAATTGTTTTGCCTATTTTGCATCAACAAGATTTGTAAGAATTATGAAATTCAACCTGCCAAATATCAGCCTATTTACAATATTCTCCTTTAGGGCTTGTTTTAGAAAAAAATCTTCAAATTGTGCCTAAAGTCCACGTAGGGAACAAGTGAAACTAGACGGTAATAAGTTTTTGCCAATATCACATTAAACTGTGGCAAAAGTTCATGGAAATGAGTTTTTGCCCATTTCGCATCAAACTACATCTACAGAATTTTAAAATTCAACTGGCAAAAAATTAACATATTTACAATATTGACCTTCCAGATTATTATAACAAAAATTTGACAAATTGTGCCTAAAATGCATGTAGGGAATGTGCTTTACTTGATGGTAATGTGTTTTTGCCTATTTAACATCAAACTATATCGTCAAAATTATGAAATTCAACCAGCCGAAAAATAACATATTTATGATAGTGACGTACAAGACTTATACTTCAAAAAATTGACGAATTGTGCCTAAAATCTACATAGGGAACGTGCAAAACTAGGCGGTAATGAGTTTTTAACAAGTTGTCACCTAATTAAATCTTTAGAATTTTGAAATTCAACCGGTTGAAAATGAAAATATTTATAATATTGACCTTCAAGGCTTATTTTAGCAAAAAATTTATTGAATTGTGTCTAAAATTCAAGTAGGGAATGTGCGAAACTTAAGGGTAATGAGTTTTTTTTTCTAATTTCACATAAACTACAGCGAAATTCGATGGTAATGAGTTTTTTCCCATTTCATATCAAACTACATCGTCAGAATTATGAAATTCAACTGACTAAAAATTAGCATTTTTACGATATTGCCATACTGGGCTTTTTTATTATAGCAAAAAATCAATGAATTGTGCCAAAAATACACATAGGCAACGTGCAAAACTGGATGATAATTTGTGTTTGCCTATTTGGCATCAAACTATATCGTCAAAATTGTAAAATTCAACTTGGCGAAAATCAACATATTTACAATATTTGACTTTAAGGCTTATTTTGGTAAGAATTCGACAAATTTTGACTAAAATCTAGATAAGGAACGTGCAATTGGACGGTAAATAGTATTTGCCTATTTTGCATATGGCTACGTTTTAAGAATTCTAAAAGTTAACACGCCAAAAATCAGCCTATTTACAATATTAATCTTTAAGGCTTATTTTAGAAAAAAATCGACGAATTATGACTAAAATCAATGTAAGAAACTTCCGAAACTAGATGGTAATGAGTTTTTGCCAATTTTACATCACACTATAGCGAAACTTGATGGTAATGAGTTTTTGGCCATTTCGCATCAAACTACATCGTTAGAATTATGAAATTCAACTGCAAAAAATCAGCACGTTGGGAACTTGCGTAACTGGACAGTAATGAGTGTTTATCCATTTCGCGTCATACAATGTCATCAAAATTATGAAATTCAAGTAGCCAAAAAACAACAAATTTACAATAATGACATTCAAGGCTTATTTGTAAAAAAATAGACAAATTGTGCCTAAAATTCACATAGGGAACGGTGAAACTAGTGGTAATAAGTTTTTACCAATTTCTTACCTAACTACATCGTCAAAATTATGAAATTCAACTAGCTGAAAATCAGAATATTTAAACTATTAACTTCAAGGCTTATTATAGCAAAAATTTGACGAATGAGTGTAATTGGACGGTAATGAATTTTTGCCCATTTAACATCAAACTTCATAGCAAAAATTCTGAAATTCAACTAGGAGAAAATCAACATACTTATAATATTGATCTTGAAGGCTTACTTTAGAAAAAATTCAACGACTTGTGCCTAAAATAGTTGTAGGGAACGGGCAAAACTAGACAGTTTTGAATTTTTCCCAATTTCACATCAAACTACAGTGAAACTTGATAGTAATGAGTTCTTGCCTATTTCGCATTAAACTACAGCATCAATATTCTGAAATTTAACCTGCTAACATGCAACGTATTTTCAATATTCACTTTCAAGCCTTACTATTGCAAAAATTGATGAATTGTGCTTACAATCCAAGTAGGGAACATATGTAACTCGGCAATAATGAGTTTTTGCCCAATTCGCATCAAACTACATAGTCTGAATTCTAAAATTTAACTAGCAAAAAATTAGCATATTTATAATAATGACCTTCAAGGCTTCTTTAGCAAAAAAATTGATGAATTGTGCTTCAAATCTATGTAGGGAATGTGCGAAACTAGCGATAATTAGTTTTTATCAATTTCACATCAAACTACATTGTCAAAATTGTGAAATTAAACAGCTCGAAAATCAACATATTCACATTATAGACCTTCAAGGCTTCTTTTAGCAAAAAAATTGATGTAAAAAATCCAAGTAGGGAATGTGTGAAAGTTGACGTTAATGAGATTTTGTCCATTTCAAATCAAATACAATAAAACTAGATGGTAATGAGTTTTTTCCATTTCACTTCAAACTACATCTCCAGAATTATAAAATTCAACTAGCCAAAAGTCAATATATTTATAATAGGAAAATGATAATCTAACACACTCTCAACACACACTTTCTGCGCACACCCTTTTCTTTTAGCCGTTTATGTTATTTTGTCAGACATAGAGCCCACGCCTGGGGAGACAAGAAAGAGCCATAAATGGTTAAAAGACAATAGTGTACGCACAAAGTGTGCTTTGAAAGTGGGTCATTTTATCATTTTCCGTTACAATATTGCCATACAAAGCTTATTATAGCAAAAAAATTGACTAATTGTACCTAAAATTCACGTAAGGAACGTGCGAAACTGGAAGGCAATTGAGATTTTGTCCATTTCACATCAAACTGCATTGTCCGAATTGTAAAACTCAACCAATCAACATATTTACAATATTGATCTGTAAGGCTTATTTTAGCAAAAAAATCAACAAATTGTACCTAAAATCTAGGTAGTGAATGTTCAAAATTGGACGGTAAATAGTTTTTGCCTATTTTGCAACAAACAACATTGTAAGAATTATAAAATTCAACCTACCAAAAATCAGCCTATTTACAATATTATCCTTTAAGGCTTATTTTAGCAAAAATTGATAAATTGTATCTAAAATCCATGTAGGGAAAAAGTAGAACTAGACGATAATGGGTTACTGCCAATATCACATTAAACTGCGGAAAAACTTGACAGTAATGAATTTTTGCCCATTTCACATCAAACTACATCGTCATAATTTTGAAATTCAACCAGCAAAAATCAACATATTTATAATATTGACCTTCAAGACTTATTATAGCAAAATTTTGACGAATTGTGCCTAAAATGCACGTTGGGAATGTACTTTACTGGATGGAAAAGAGTTTATAGACATTTTGCATCAAACTACATCGTCAGAATTTCGAAACTCAACCAGCCGAAAAACAACATATTTACAATAATGACATTTATGGCATATTTTTTAAAAAAATTGACGAATTGTGACTAAAATCCACGTTGGGAACTTGTGAAACGAAGCGGTAATGAGTTTTTATTAATTTGTCACCTAACTACATCTTTTAAATTCTGAAATTCAACTCGCTGAAAATTAAAATATTTACAATATTGACCTTTAAGGCTTATTGTAGTAAAACGTTCACAAATTGTGCCTAAAATCTACGTGGGGAAAGTGTGTAATTGGACGGTAATGAGTTTTTGTCCATTTCACATCAAACTACAGTGAAACTTATTGGTAATGAGTTTTTGCCCATTTAATATCAAATTAAATAGTCAGAATTCTGAAATTCAAACGAGCCAAATCAGTAGATTTACAATATTGACCTTCAAGGCTTATTATAGCAAAATTTTAACAAATTGTACCTAAAATTCACATAGGAAATGAGCTTAACTTGATAGTACAACGTTTCTATCCATTTTGCATCAAGCTACAACATCAGAATTTTGAAATTCAACTAGCAAAAAATCAACATATTTACAATAATGAAATTTAAGACTTATTTTAGCAAAAAATTGACGAATTGTGCCTAAAATCAACGTAAAGAACGTGTGAAACTATAGGGTAATGAGTTTTTGCCAATTTCACGTCAAACTACATCATGAGAATAGTAAAATTAAACTAGTCGAAAATCAATATATTTACAATATTGACCTTCACCGTCTATTTTAGCAAAAATTTTACAAATTGTGCCTAAGAACAAGATAGGAATGTGCAAAAGTGGATGGTAAAGAGTTTTTACCTATTTTGCATCAATCTACATTGTAAGAATTCTAAAATTCAACCTGTCCAAAATTAGCCTATTGATAATATTGACCTTTAAAGCTTATTTTAGCAAAAAATCGAAGAAGTGTGCCAAAAATTTACCTAAGAAACGTGTGAAACTTGATGGTGATGAGCTTCTGTTGATTTCACATAAATTACAACGAAACTTCACAGTAATGAGTTTCATATCATTTCACATCACGCTATATCGTCAGAATTTTGAAATTCAACTAGCCAAAAATCAACATATTTATAATAATGACCTTCAAGTCTTATTTTAACAAAAGATTGATGAATTGTGCCAAAAACCCATATAGGGAGCGTACGAAACTAGACAGTAATGAGCTTTTACCAATTTTTTACTTAACAACATCGTCAGATTTCTTAAATTTGACCGGTCGAAAATCAAAATAATTACAATATTGAACTTAAAGGTTTATTATAGCAAAACTTTGACAAATTATGCCTAAAATCCACGTATGGAACATGTGTAACTGGACGGTAATGAGTTTTTACCCATTTCGCATTAAACTTCATTGTCAGTATTTTGAAATTTAACTAGGCAAAAATCAACAAATTTAAAATAATGACCTATAAGGCTTATTTTAGCGAAAATTCGATGAATTATGCCAAAATCTACAGTGAAGTAAGCACTAGCTAACTCGCGCTAGCCATTCTTCCCCCTCTCTTGGTCGTCTTTCAACTTTGTCACCTGTTCTTTCGTTTCCTTGTAGAAGCATATGAATGGAAGTATTTTGTATTTTGTTCAGCATCCTTCAGCCAGTGTTGTTTGTCTCTTTTCCGCCGGAAATCCTCATGTTATGACAACAGTAAAAGGTATTCTTTTTCTACCTCCTTATTGCATTGGATGGAAAAAAAATCAAACTTCCCTTTAAGATCTTCCATATGCTTTCGTAGTTAGTCAAGTTTTTTTTGCCAAGTCTCGCATCGCCCTCGTCCATTAAGATTGCAATTGTGCCCCATATTCTGCAATTCTATTTACCTGTGGTAGTCATAATGTGTCTTTCCAAGTCTTCCTTACCACCGTCGTACATCACTCTTCCCTTAGCCACACATTTTCGAATCTTAAACGTAATTTTCTATTCGAAACCTTCTAACTCGAAATCTCGAGGAAAAGAGCAGAGTGATCTGAACACGAAGCCACTAGATTTTGAACTTTGTGCTTCCCTATCATCTGTGTCCATGCGAATGTAGCTAGCACCATATCCAACCACTCGTCCACCCAGTGGGCTGAACCGTTATGTCTTTCCCATGTGAAAGGGATAACCCTCCATACCTAAGTTAATGAGTTGGCAATCATCTACCACGGCTCTAAACCTATTAAGGAAACGTTGTAGCTGCCACGTTATCCCTCGCTTCTCTCTATCATGTAGCATGTCAATGAAGTGTCCAAGCACACACCACGATTCACCTAGATTGATATCTAAAGAACGTAACAAATCCTAAGACACTACCTTCTTCAAGCTCTCGGGAAAGCCATATAAGCCTTTTTAATCTATGCGGTTCTAAACCTTATATTGAGACTCTCACATCAATGAAGTTTGGTGTATAAGAAGTCACCCTAACTGAATCAAACTTCCTCCAAAAAATGGTCAAACCACCTCCTTGATCATCACCTCGTGCGGCCTCTAGGCCATCAAATTGCATTTGATGGCAAATTCCCTCTAATCGATCTTTATCAAGTCGTGTTTCCTATCAAGAAAACCAAACTGGGCTTGTACGTTTGGACTAAGTCCAATTATACTTAAATTATACGTGGCGAGTCCAAGCCACAATAGTTTTAATATCTTGAGGCTTGGGCCTAATTCGCCAGGCCTGCAACATGCAAGTTTTTTGGATTTGACTTGTTTATATGGACACCCTCGTCGACCTGGGTACCAAAACCCTCACCACCATCGATCTCCATGCCCATACATGGCCATATTAGGTTGACTTCCAACTGGTTCGAAACGGCCAATTTTGAATTCTCCACTCCCAACTTTCCCCCTTTGTTTCCATGGTTTACACCTTCTGTAACTGTAACCTCTCCTTGATTGGTGCCACTGTTATGGAAACACGACCATCATTCCACACCACCAACTTTCTCCCTCCATTTCCACGATTTGTGCCTTCTGTAATTATAACCTCTATTTTGATTGGTACCACTGTTATGGAAACATAACCTATCATTTCCTACCCCCAAATCTCCCCTCTGTTTCCATGATTTGTGCCTTCCCTAATTGTAACATATCCTTGATTGGTGCCACTGTTATGGAAACACGACCTATCCGCAATGTTGTCACCTCCCCCACCCTTGCCTATCCCTCGCAGCCATCGATTTGTTGATGCATTGTTTTGTCGGTTAACAGTGGAGATCAGAAAGCACCCGTATATCCGTTCCTCACTAGGCTCCTCACAGCCAAATAGAGGTTCACACAAAACTTATCTGACTGACCAATCCATCTGCAGTAGAAATAGAATGTTGGCACTCTTTTATAGGCAATCTCCGCCCAAAACTACTCTCCACTTGTTCTCTTCATCTTCATTTTTCGAGAAGCGATTTTCAAAAATCAATTCATACCTTGAATCATAAATATTTAAGCCACATGTTCTCAATACTCCACAAGTCCATCTTCACATACTTTCCCATTCCATTGACTATCCATTCAACAACCTTCTCATTCATGAATCCCATAGGGAGTTTGTTCCTAACTAATTTGATGGCTCCATTTGTTTGAGCAATAGAGCTTGCAGGATAAAAGTCCAAAGGTTGTCATCCATAACACAAAACAAATCAAGGTCATGGATAAAGGTGAAGACGGATAGACATAATCACTTCATTTTCCTTGCATGTACTCCCTTCACTGGTCTCCATATAGATGCTAATATATCCCTCATGGAGTCGAAATGAACAACTCTCCCAGAGAAAATGACCAACAATGATTTTTTAAACAATCCACGACATCCTTCAAGGTCTTGTCTTCCTCGAAGATCAAACCCTGCTCATCCCCTTGCCCCAAAGTTAGATCCTTGTATGGGAGTTGGAGGCTCCCCTTAGACGATGATCCTGCCATAGCCATTTGAGTGAGCAAAGAATAGCTTAAAGATCAAAACAAACAGTGTTGACAACATGCAACAAGCGCGAGACAAAAACTCAACACGCCAATGAGGGTGAGACAATTGCTAATACTAGTTTCCCTTTTTAAGAGTGGAATGAACAACCTTTTATTCATGGCTAAGGAAAATTTTGAATTGTTTCATTGATCAAGACAAATAAATCCATCCATTACAACTAATCAAAAAAAGTTGACATCCATCCCCTTTTATGCTTTAATTTTTTTGCCAATTATTCTCCAGTCGATATTAAGACGCTCTTTTAACTCCTCCATGACTATCATATTAATTAATCATGTGGAAAAGAGTTTGGTTGCTAGAAATTTAAGGTTGTACATGACACTCTTTGATGCATACTATATATTCTTTTAAGTAAAATAAATACTAGATATACTAAATCGTTTTTGATATTTGTACATTTTGAACCTTTTTCGCTCCATCTTAGCTCCGTTCGACTAATGTTGTGGGGGTTAATCGGGCGCCCCTAGCCCAAAATGCAGAGAAACCAATAAGATATAATATAACCACTATGATGCTCCATCAAATATATGGTGCTCGTTGCTGCACCACAATCTTTGGGTATAAAATCATTACTATTTTATAATAATATAATCCAACTTCTTTTTAGTTTAATAATTATTAACAAGGGTGCTTTAGGATAATGTAATTATTTTATGCAATTAAATTTATATTAATTATGATCATACTTGTATACTTCTCATATATTTAGTTTCATGAAAGTAGTTAGCTAGAGAAGATGTATAATTATATATACAAGATCTTTTCCTTGTTTGTCTTTACACTTGTTCCTTCAAAGAAATGGTGATTGGAGAATCAAATGTTTTTCTTCCATAATTTTCTTTATAACTCCTCTCACATCTTGACGTAGTGGAGATCATCTAAACCAGTTGAATGAATCCAGAAACAACTCGATCTAGGTCAGAACTTAAGCCAAAGTTCAAAAATTCTTTTATTTCAGCCAAAAACTAAGAATTACACCCAATAGATCGCTTAAATAGTGAAACCCTAAAATTTTTCAAAAATAGTAAGAAGTCCAAAAAAACCCTAAACTGAAAACTAGACAAAAAATAGAAACAAATGCCGCAAATGGCAATAAAAATAGAAATTCCTAATGAAAGTTATAAGCGAAACAAAACTTTCCTAAAATAGTAAAATTGCCGTTTCAGAGGGTGAAACGATGGAATTTCACCGAAAAATGTCGTAGTCATGGCATAGTGGTGAGTTGTGATCTCCACGACATTTCTCATAAACCCATGCCAAGAAACACCAAAAATCAAATGCCCAAACTTCGCCATTTGCGAAAATTACTAAAATGTCATTCTGTCATATCTTTCCATCATATTTTTCTAGGAATTTTCAAGCTAATTCTTGGACTTCATCATTCTCCCCATGGTGGACGGAATTCGCCCTCGAATTTTTCTCATCAGACGTATCCCCATAATAGGGAACAAGATGCTTGACATTAAATACATCAGCCGTGCGAATGCGACTTGGCAACTTCAATCTGTAAGCATTAGGATTAATTTTCTCAAGAACCTCCACAGGACCAATCTTTCAAACTGACAATTTGTTGTAATCACCCACAAAGAACTAGTCTTTAGAGAGAATTGCCCACACAACGTCATCCACTTCAAACTCCATGTGACGCTTCTTTCGATCTGCATATTGTTTGTACTTGTCAGCAGCCTTCTGCAAGTTATCTTTGACAGATTGATGAATCTTTTGCAGCCCACTAATAAAGTCTTCTGCCTTGCCATGCCATCTAGTCTTATTTGGCATTGGTAACAGATCAAGAGGACCTCCAGGTACTACTGAATACACAACTTGAAAAGGACTAAACCCAGTACTTCGATTAACAACATGGTTATGTGCAAATTCTGCCTGGCTCAACTTGAAGTCCCAACTCCTAACATTCTCACCCACCAAGCTCCTCAAAAGATTGCCTAACGAATGGTTAACAACTTCAGTCTGCCCATCTGTTTGCAGATGATAAGCACTGCTAAATTTCAATCAACGTGTTCACATTCACCATAGCCCACAACCGAGCCAAAAATGGTTGAGGAATCGGTGTCCCGATCTGAAACAATCAAGGTAGGAAAGCCATGCAATCTATACACCTCTCGAAAGAACAGCTGAGCCACCTTTACAGCATCTGTGGTCTTCTTACATGGGATGAAGTGAACCATCTTGAAAAAACGGTCAACCACCACAAAAATAGAGTCATTAGCCCGCTGTGTTCTAGGCAACCCCAGCACGAAATCCATGCTAATATCAACCCATGGTTGTTTTCGAATGGGCAAAGGCATATATAGACTGACATTAGTTGTGGTACCCTTCGAAAGATGGCAAGTCCAGCACCGCTGTACATATCTGTCCACTTCCTTGCGAATGGTAGGCAAAAAGTAAGAGGCCTGCACTAGTTGCAAAGTGCGATCACACCCAACATGTCCCTCCCCATGCAACTCTCTAATAATTAGCAATCTCAAGTTGCAATTAGGAATTCAAAGCTGGTTGCCCCGAAATAAGAAACCCTCATTATGGAGTGTGTATTCAGTACGCTCCCCACTCTGCACCTTCTCCACAATAGAAGCAAAGAAAGGATCAGTGGTAAATAAATCAGAGAAGTAGGAAAACACAGGTACCTCAATGGTCATGCGGCTCAACAAACTTTTTGTCTGCTCAGGGCATCGGCAACTCTGTTGGTCACACCAGACTTGTGTTTCACCACAAAAGTAAAGCGCTTCAAATAGGCCACCCAGGAAGCATGTCTGGCCGAGACCTTGTTCTGCCCATGTAAGTGTCGCAATGCCTCATCGTCTGTAAACAGCACGAACTCTCTGTGAAAAAGATAATGCCGCCAATGCTTTATGGCTTGTACCACTGCATAGAACTCCACATCATATGTGCTATACCTCAAGTTTGCCCCAGACAGCTTCTCACTAAAATAGGCAACAGGCCTATTATTCTCGCTCAAGACAGCTCCAATGCCTACCTTGGATGCATTATTATGTAACTCAAATGGTAGGTAAAAATCTGGAAACAACAGAACGGGTCCAGTGGTACCTTGATCAGTTGGAATGCTTCATCTGCCTCGTTGCTCCACCCAAACTTCACGCCCGTCATACAGTCTGTAATTGGGGCCATGATGCTGCTGAAGGTGGAATGAACCGCCTGTAGAATGAAGCCAACCCATGAAAGCTACGAACCTCCGTGACTGTGGTGGGTCTAGGCCAAGTGCGGATGGCTTCTACATTAGACTCATCAACCTGCAGCCCTTCTCCAGAAATGACATAGCCTAAAAAAAGGACCTTCGGTGTAAAAAATGAGCACTTCTTCATCATAGCATAGAACTTCTCCCTGCGCAAGATAGTCAAAACATCTCGCACATGCTGGAGGTGTTCCTCCTCGTTAGTACTGTATATCAATATATCATCAAAATATACCACAACACACTTGCCTATCAAAGGTCTCAAGCTCTGATTCATGACTCTCATGAAGGTGCTAGGTGCGTTTGACAGCCCAAACGACATGACTAACCACTCATACAGCCACTCCCTAGTTTTAAAACCAGTCTTCCGCTAAATCCCCAACTCTAATGCGAATGTGGTGGTACCCACTCTTTAAATCCAATTTTGTAAAATTTTTTGCTCCTCTCAATTGGTAAAGTAAATCATCCAAGCGAGGGATAGGAAAGCGATACCTAACAGTAATCTTATTGATTGCTCAACTGTCCACACACATCCGCCAGGAACTATCTATTTTTTGTGTAAGGAGGGCTGGCACAGTACACGGACACAGACTTTCACGGATGAATCCCTTTGCCAATAACTCTTCAACTTGTCTATGCAACTCCTCATGCTCACTGGGACTCATTCGGTAGTGTGGTCTATTAGGTAGTGACACATTTAAAGTCAATCTAATGTTGAATATCACGCAATGGTTGCAGTCCTTCTAGCATCTCATCAAGGAAAACATCAGAAAACTCCTTCACAATAGGAATTGCAGCTTCAGGAACATCAATCTCTCTATCTACCTCCTTTCACATCAAGATGTAAACGACCTCAGAATCCTGTAATTCATCTTCAAATCTTGCCAAAGACAGCAAACTGCTAGATTCTTTAGTAAGCTTAACTTCCTCCGGGTCCTTGGCGGGTACTAGCACAATCTTCACTCCCTTGAACATAAGGGTGTATTTATTGGTTCTGCCATCATGCAAAACTCCCCCTATCAAACTACCAAGGACGTCCCAGTAATAAGTGGCAAGCATCCATAGCCACAATATCACACCAGACTGAATCCTTATAGTTAGCACTAATAGAAAAAGTCACCAATGAGCGCTTCGACACCTTCACCTCACCACCCTTCTTCAGCCAAACTAGCTTGTAGGGTTTGGGGTGTTGTTCAGTTGCAAGGCCCAACTTCTTAACCGCTTCAACTGAGATGATATTCTCGTAGCTAGCTACATCAATCATGAACCTGCACACCTTGCCTAAGATGGTACACTTGGACTGAAAGATGTTATTCCGCAGCCACTCATCATTAGCGACAGCTCTAGGAGTCATACACGAACGCCTTACAACTAAGGCAGTACCCACATCTCCATTCACGACCTCCTCTTCTGCGTTGTCAGAAGTATCAAACGCTGGTTCTGCAGTGATGTTGGCCTCTTCCCCTTCGTCTTCCTCTTCGTTCTCAATAAAGAAAGCCTTCTTCCCTTTACATTCTGACTTCCTGTGACCACATTCACCATAACTGAAGCATTTAATCCCACTAGTGCCTGGTCTGTTTGTGTGACTAGGAGGGTTAATTGCAGCGATATTACCTCCAGTATTGGCTGTCCCAACACTAACATTACTGGAAGCATTACTCACACCCCGACACTGTTGTGTCTCCACTAACAATGCTCGTTGGTGCGCTGCAGTTAAGGAAGCCGGATCAAACATGTTGACAACATCTTGAATCTGCACACTCAGTCCACCAATATATCGTGCCACTAATTGGTTATTAGTCTCCTGCAATTCGTTTCGAGCGACTAACTGATAAAACTCGGTAGTGTAATCATCTACTGACTTTGCCCCTTATCTCAGATTCTGCAACCTCTGATACATAAGGCGTTGGAAATTGTAAGGCAAGAAATTAGCCCGTAAGTATTTTTTTATCTTCTCCCACGAGGTGATCTTCGCCTTTCCATTCCTATTCGACATCAACTTTTGTTGTTGCCACTAAGCCGTGGCCCTGTTGCGAATCTGGTAGCAACCAGTTGCACACGCTTATCTTCGGGCACACCTTTGAATTCTAGGACTTCTTCAACTGACGCCAGCCAGTCTAAGATCTTCTAAACCAGTTGAACGAATTCACAAACAACTCGATCTAGGTCAAAACTTAAGCCAAAGTTCGAAAATTCTTTTATTTCAGCTAAAACTACGAATTACACCCAATAGATCACTTAAATAGCGAAACCCTAAAATTTGCCAAAAATAGTAAAAGTCCAAAAATCCCTAAACTGAAAACTAGACAAAAAATAGATACAAATGCTGCAAACTGCAATAAAAACGAAAATTCCTAATGAAAGTTATAAAGGAAACAAAACTTTATTAAAATAGCAAAATTGTCTTTCGAACGGCGAAACGATGGAATTTCATCGAAAAACGTCGTAGTCACAGCATAGCGGTGAGTTGTGATCTCCACGCCGTTTCCAATAAACCCATGCCCCCGGAACACCAAAAATCAAACGCCCAAACTTCATCATTTGCAGAAATTACTAAAATGCCATCCTGTCATATCTTTCCATCATATTTTTCCAAGAATTTACAAGCTCATTCTTGGACTTCATCACATCTCCTACTTCATCATCACCATAACTTCCATATCTACTTCTTTAGTTTCAAAAGAACCATGGCCTCTTCAACCATGCAATTGCATTCTCTCTTCATTCTCTTAAGTCTCCTTATCTTTAATAGCTCTGTCGCAACTTAGCCATCGCCAAAGTTAACAAGTGCAAATGAACAAACAACAACAACAGCAGCAAAACCTCAATCTCAAATGAGTCGATATGAATCAAACTAAATTTTTCGCTTCACTTGATTTAATGTCGTTTGTGGCATGCATTCAAAACCCTTTAAATCTTTTTCCACCTATGCATTCTTAATTATTTTAGGCTATCCTATTTTGTATCGAATTGCTTTAATTTTTATTCTGTCGAGTTTTCTAACTAGCGAATTGCTTATATGTTCTAACCTTTTAGTTTGTGTCTTTTAGCATTATGTTGTATACATGGGAGGAAGTGATCATCATGAAGATCAAGGTGGTGATGAAGCTGTAGCATTAGCTTATTTAACGTTATCATCCTTTATCATACCAAGGCGATTGATTGTTGTTTAATGTGAATTATCAGTTAAGAAGTTGCATTTGATACCGGTGAATTACATCATTGAAAGACTACAAATACTCAAGTACATCAATTCCACCAAGTATGCATTGCAGTTGTTATTATTGATCCTTTAACAAATTACTTTTCTCTCATTTCAAGACAACTCTATTCTTCTAGATTTGAACATTATATGTTTCTTTTTAGGAATCCTATGACAACCATTCTTCAAACAATGGGCATAAAAAGGTTCAAACTAGCCCCTATCATTGCTTCCTTTTCATCTTGAGGCCTTGGACAACTTACAGATACCATTCTTAAGGTTTGTGCAATCTACTTTATCGTTAAGAATCTCTCCTCCATTTGCTTCGCTTCTAATAAAAAATAACAACGTACAAATCAATGTAGTAGTTCCAGGCGTAGGCATATTGGCATTAATGACCTCGAAAGGAAAAGAAAGAATGCCTTTTGGGAAGAAACCATCAGACTTTGCAATCAAATCTGGAACGTCGATTGCTTGCCCTCATATCACAGATATAGCTGCTGTTCTCAAATCGTTTTATCACAATTGGAGTCCTTCAACGATCAAATCTACCCTTATGACCACAGGTACGTATTCATTCATCATTTTTTTTAGAATCAATTCTTATTGAACTTCATATAGCACAAGTAGTAGCTTTTGCAATTGCTTATCATTGCAGCAACCATGTCTAACAATCTAGGGAAGCCAATAACAAACAACAAATACAATCCTGCAAGTCCACTTGAAGTAGGAGTAGGAGAAGTTAGTCCACTTAGAGCCACTAATCGTGGACTAGCGTATGAGACCACATGGAAGGACTATCTCTATTTCCATGTTACTACGGATACAAATCGAAAGTTATACAATTGGTCGCATGCCCCCAAGTTTACATGTCCAAAGAATTCCTTTGAGGATCACATATTAAACATCAACTACCCTTCTATCTCCATTAGGAGTCTTCAAGCACGCCGATTTATTCGAACGGTTAGAAGAACTGTAACCAATGTAGGGCATTCTAATGTGACGTATACTGTCACTGTGATCTCCACTGTTGATTTGGATGTTAAGGTGAGGCCTCAAAAATTAGTATTCGGCAAAAAAACAACGAAAGCATTGTTCTAGGTCTCGTTTTTGAGCAATGGTACTGCGAAGGGGTACAACTTTGGATTACTCAGTTGGTCTCATGATTTTTGAGTAAAAGGAATTTTTGACAAGTGGGTCCACGCACGACCTAAACTGACACGTGACATGAGTTAGATTTTAGAGTTGTTACAGTTTACACTCAGTCCAAACTGTGTTTGCAGTGAATATTATGTGAGTTTGAAAACTTTATATACCCGAGACAAGATTAAGAAATAAATTGAATACATGAATCAAATTATATTATGTGATTTTATAAACTGTGTTTGCAGTGAAAATTATGTGATTTTATATACTCGAGACAAGATTAAGAAATATTATGTGATTTTATAAACAATTTGCACTCAGTCCAAACCGTGTTTACATGAATCAAATTATATTTTGTAAGGAATGTACATTCATCCCATTTGTTTGTTGAGTGGCTTAATATTTTTGTTTATAACATATATAAGATGTTGCATCAACAACTTCATCATCTTTTTGTGATCATTGAAAGTTTTAAGTCCCTTAATGATTTGATACTTTTTAGCCTTAATTCCATTCAAAAAACTACATGAAACTACAACTTAATAGATTATACTTAAATTTTTCTTAATGCCCCTATAAATTCATAACATATAATAAGACGTATAATCTTATTTACCATTATGCATAGAAGTGTGATACATAAAAGTTGATTCCCAGGGTCGAACCTGGCATTTTGGGGGCTTAGGCATAACCTTTTTGCCGTTCTTGGCATGCTTTCATCAAAATTACTTTATTTTCACCGTATATACCGTCATTGTACTTTAAAAACTATTTAAAGATTTTTCCCCCTTCCTTTCTCTAGACCTGAGATTGATTGTGAAACATGTAAGAATCTCTTTATCATCGATGGAGTTAAAAAGGGGCAGAGGGTGCGAGGCTAGAAATTAAAGAAAGTTGAAAAGACTCATTCCTTTGGTCAGATTAAAAACTTCTAAAATAGTGATATTTAACCTAGCAATGTGTACTTGAGTATTAGTAGTTTAGCTATAAAATCAACTTGTTGAAAAAAAACCAAACCTCAATAAAAAAGTAGTAATTAAAAAATCGACAAAAACATCTTTTGTGAGATGATAGGCGTGTCACTTGCAAAAGTTAATGATGAGTGTTCATTTAGGCAAGATTTAGTAAAGGATATTAGAAGTTAATGGACTATATTTATCTTGTTTTAGAGTGATAAAGGCTTGTTTTATGTGTTTTAGGGATTTTATATTTATTTGGCAGTTTTAAGACCGAAGGCCTGTGTTGAGCTTAATTGACGATGTTCAGTTCAGAGGGCATAACTTTCACATCCGAAGTGATAACGACTCGTCGTTGGTCTTGTTGGAAATAAGACTTCGAGGCAAACATTTACAGTCCTCATAAGCATCATGAGATATGGATTTAAAGTGTCTCAAAAGAACACATATAGTTGGAAAAGTTTGGCTAAGTTCCTTAATGATCCCTTTTCAGTATAAAGGCCATAACATTCTCATGAGGACACCATGATAAACAAAATCTCATGGCGTGACTCACATATGAGTTAAACAGAGAGCTAAAAAAGGACACCGTTAGGACGCCATGTTTCACATATTCTCATGGCACCAGCAAAGCATCGATACCTGAAGACTCTTAATTTCAGGAATTTTACCTATTTCGTGATTTTTAGGTTTTCAACCCACTTTGTGGTCTTCCTATAAATACTAATAGACACTAATTCGAAAAGAACTCTTGTTTTTACTTTTTTTTGCATTAGAAAAGCAAAGAATAAAAACACATCATGAGGACACCATGATAAACCAATTCTCATGGCGTGACTCACATATGAGTTAAACAGAGAGCTAAAAAAGGACACCGTTAGGACGCCATGTTTCACATATTCTCATGGCACCAGCAAAGCATCGATACCTGAAGACTCTTAATTTCAGGAATTTTACCTATTTCGTGATTTTTAGGTTTTCAACCCACTTTGTGGTCTTCCTATAAATACTAATAGACACTAATTCGAAAAGAACTCTTGTTTTTACTTTTTTTTGCATTAGAACTAGGATTTTGGCTTGATTATGTCTAACAAATCTCCTCTCTCTAGGTTAAAGGTGGATCGGTTAAGCTTTGCGACTTGGGATTCTGTTATGAGGTTTATTTATATTTAATTATCTTGATTCTTTTCTATGGTTTATTCTCTTTGGTATTGTTTTTAATTATAGGGTTAGATTTGATTGTATGTATAGCGATGTGTATGCATATTAGGTTGACTATCCTTACTCATTAAAGTCAAAATGTCCGTCCTCACGTGGTAGACTCAAACTTGTAACAGTTGGTAACCGGTCAAGTACCTTAAGGACCTAGATTAAATCGGGAGAACTAGTGATCTGATTGTATAGGTCTAGTACCTTCACAGACCGAGGTAATCCGTCCAACGCGTTAAATCTAGAGCACTAGCGATCAGGTTGCCTATTTGGTTAGGGAAGTAGTCAATGGTCGTACCTTAGCTGTTGACATTAGTAAGTGCGAGGAACTGAGTGCATCACTGGGTCTATAGCTGCACAAGATCATAGGTTATTCTCATATCTTTTATAAACTAAGAATTAATGGAATTAATCCCAAGTTGTATCGCGAAGACAGTGAAGCCGAATACCTAGATTTTCTTCCATTGCATTACTCCAATTCCAAAGTTTTCAAAGTTTCCAAAAGTTTTACAAAATCCCTTGTTTTCTCTTCTCCCTTAGAAACATAAGTCAATAACCTAGTGCTTGAGGTTCGACCTCGAGCTTACCACTGTTACAGTCTTTTGTAGTTTTTGGTCTTGGAATTGGGAATTATGTTTCATGTTTTACAATGCGCGTTAAATTTTGGCGCCGTTACTGGAGACTAGGTCCTACTTGATTTAGGTTTTTCTTTTCTTTCTTTTATGCATAGTAGTCTTTGTCGATCACATTCCACCGAATCCTCTCTACCCTTTGATCCGGATATTGAGAAGACTTGCCGATGAAACGCGAGAGAAGCGCGCCAATGGAAGCAAGCTTCTGAAGCTATTCTTAACGTTTCATATTCTCTAGAAATGGAGGATAACGAGCACAATCCTCCCCGAGATGAGAGGAACAATCAGAATCAAGGAGATAATCAGGATAGGGCACCATTAGGACTGAGGGGACATCTAATTCCCCAATTTTAGCCACACGCACCTAATGTGTTAAACCCTGCTCATGCACCAGCACATGATGAGCCCCGCATCACCATTTAGATAGAAAACTAGGAGATGCAAATTCTCTTTGCACATCAGCCTCATTGCATTGCATATCCTTCATATAGGGGTGACTTTGAGCTTAAGTCCGGTTTTCTAAACCTTTTGCCTTCCTTCCATTGCTTGGATCGTAATGGTCCGATGACCTTCATCAAAGATTTCGACTCCAAATGTTTAATGATGAAGCGACATAGAGTACAGGAAAATGAAGTCAAATTATTGGCTTTCCCATTCTGTCTTAAAGATAGAGCGCAAGAGTGGTTATTTTACCTTCCCCCGGGATCTATCACTAGCTAGAATGACTTGATTTTAACATTCTTGAGGGAATACTTTCCCGAATCTCGGTCGTCTCAGCTTATCTCAGAGAAATGTAATATCAAGATGAAAAAAGTAGAGACCTTCAATGACTGTTGGGGCGATTCAAAAAACTAATTATACTGTGTCCTAACCATGGTCAGAGTAAAACCTTTCTTGTTCGATTCCTCTATAAGGGTCTTAGGTCCCTTGAGAAGCGCACGATTGACAACACTTGTGGTGGAGCCTATAAGAAGAGAACAACCGATGAGATGTTCGAGTTGTTTGAATTTATGGATAGTCAGTCTCGTCAATATGTTGACGACGATAAGGATGAGGATCCTTCTTGACACATCTTCAGTGGAAGTGGGTCAAGCAACACTGATAGGAAGATTGACAAACTCATTGATCTCATGGAGCGTTTCCTTACTTTCGGGAAAGCTCATGCCAAGACTTGCGGCTTTTGTGACGCTTCTGGCCGTACTACTAATTCTTGTCCCACCATGTACAGAGAACAAGCTAACGCTTTAGGTGGCAGATTCCAAGGTCTTCCTAGGAATGAATATGGAAACACTAATGGCAATACATATAATCAAGCCGTTAATAACCCCTATTTGAGATATGGGTCACATAATCAGAACTTCTCTCAGTTTGTTCTAAGGGGACAATAACTCCCTCTACAACCCCAACCTGTTCATACTACTAGACCCTTAGAGGATATGATGAGGACACTCATCACTAAGGTGGACAACCTTATAGTCGACATGACACAGTACAAAGCAACTAATGATGCTACTGTGCGTGACTTAGCAGTTCAAGTGAATCAAATAGCTAGAGGGCTAGGTAAACTTACGGACTAGCGTAGATTGCACGCCCAACCCACCCCTAACCCTAAGGCGCATGTAAATGTCATATCATTAGTTGTTGAGAGCGAGCCTAGGGAGGCTAAGGTAGTTCGTAGAGAGCATCACACCATACATGAGCAGGATGAGGAGGGAGACTCAAACTTGTGACAGTTGGCTAACCGGTGCATGTATAGCTCAGTACATGCATATTAGGTTGACTACCCTTAGTAATTGAAGTCGAAACATCCGTCCTCACGTGGTAGAGTCAAACTTATGACAGTTGGCCAACTGGTCAAGTACCTTAGGGATCTAAGCTAAATCAGGAGCACTAGCGATCTGGTTAGGGAAGTAATCAACGGTCGTACCTTGGTTGTCGACATCAAGAAGTGCGAGGAACTGAGTGCGTCGCCAGGTCTATAGCTTCACTGGATCATAGGTTAGTCTCATAGCATTTATAAACCAAGGATTAATGGAATCAATCCCAAGTTGTATCGCGAAGACCGTGAAGCTGTATACGTAGATTTTCTTCCATTGCATTACTTCAACTTCAAAGTTTTCAACGTTTCCAAAAGTTTTACAAAATCCTCTGTTTTCTCTTCTCCCTTAGAAACCTAAGTCAGTAACCCAGTCCTTGTGGTTTGACCCCGAGCTTAACTCTGCTACAGTCTTTTCTAGTTTTCGGTATAGGAATCGAGAATTATATTTGACGTGTTACAATGCATAGCAGGCAAGATTTTTGAAGGTCGAGAGTTTGACTCTGAATTAAATATTCGGGTGCGGCTATGTATATTAAATATTCCATTCTTCTTGATTCAATGCATTCTAAACTATCTTAAGTCTGCCTTTATGTTGTCAAATTTCTTCAAGTTTTATTTATTATGTTTAGTTTTCAATATGAGGATCATAACACAATTTTTCATTAGCTAATAGAGTCAAACCGTCTTCCATAGAAAGGGAAAGTTGGGAAGACAAAAGGAGTAAGCTACATCAACATTGATTACATCTTTATATAGTGACTAAACCCCAACGAACTATATAGAAATTACTATATAACCATTGCACTACAATTCCTATATTTTGTAATATACTATTACATATAAGCATCAACATTGTACACTTAACTCAAACATACAAAATATTTCTTTAAAATCTGGCGTTGATTTAGTTATATCGCACAAATTTTTTTCACTTTCAAAACATATTTTTCCTCATTTTGTGTTGTATAAACATTTAATGTTTGCATGTGCCTATGTTTGTGGCTAACTCGCTTATATGAATAAGTCAATTCTCCTAATAAAAAAAAAGTCAATTCTCCCTTCAAGATCTTTTTTTTTTAAGAGAACAAGAATGTCACTAAATCTTTTTTTTTGTATCACATATGTTTCTACCAAGTGATTTAATATAATTTCCAAAAATTAATATTCTTTAGGTAGCACATTCGTGAATGTATGATCCTAATCACTATTTTTTTGATAACTATGAGAATAGAATATAGATGCTCAGAACATATTTGTCCTTCATTTCTTTTTACTTATTGGTTTAAAAAGAAGTTAACTAATAATCATTGGGGGCATTTGTGGAAAACAAACACACTTCTAGTTAGTTTTCTAACCGAACCTTTATTAACTTTTCCTAAATTATTGCCATTTCTCTCTCATATCCACGTATCTCTCCACAACCGTTCTCTTCCCTTGCAGTTTGCAAAGTTAAAAATTCAAACAAAATTTCTGCCATTTATTTATTTATTTATTTTTTAAAGATTTTGCATATCATCCATGGATAGAGATTAACATTTATTGCAAGATTTCCAGTTTGACAACAAAGGGGTTGGGCATGTAGTGATGATTTTATGCAATTAGTTGCATTAACGTACATTCATGGCAAGACGCACCATCATGATTTGATTTTGACTAATTGTGATAATTTTTAGTGTTTTCATTATTATATATATATATGGTGGTTGATAATATTGGTCAGTTTTATTTTTCTTTTTTGGATGTGGAGGACGATATGCTCCTAATTAAGTTCAAAGGCGAATTGATCGATTTGGAAACTTCTCATCTCTATCCATGAGTGATAATTTAATGGATAGATCACAATTCTTCAGGAGTGTGGAGATGCAGAGAAGTTAATTTTCCTATTTACTTTCACTGTACATTGACAATCATTTCTATATTAACATAAGTTGTCAATTAATTACATTTATATATCTTTGGATAAATACACTCTCTGAAGGGCAAATTTTGTGACAGATGGATTGCATAGATAGATATCTATACATGGAGCAAAACCATAGATTTGGACACATTAGTTAATTAAGGGTGATTAGACAAAATATACTGTAAATTGATGCATAGGGGTTTCATTTTAGGTTCCATTTTTTTTACAAGGTAATAAATCGAGGAAGCTTTAGTTTGGGTTCATGAAGCAACAAAAAATGTTAATGGTGGAATAATACCACATGATATGCTAGAGATCCTGATCCAGTATTCAGTCTAGGCACATGATCCATTTGTTAGATACTCAACAAATCAAAATGCTTCATATATATAGTTGAGATAATTATCATTATTTATTAAATTTCATTAATAGATGCTCAAATTTGGTTTTTTTTTTGTTTTTTTTTTCCATTCTGTGTTATTATAATTTTTTTTAAAAAAATTTATACTATAATATTGTTGATTTAGACGTCTCTCCTACGGAAAAAGATTGGCTGACCCTCTTTGGACATCGAGAAATGCGCACCTACCATATTGGCATTGTCCAATGCAAATGTGATGTACATCTCAAGGTGCATAGTTTGGGGTCCTTCTGGTAGATGCGCCTATAAATTTTATTTAGACATTCATCATTTAGTTCAAACACTTGCATAGAATTGACAATGTTATAAAAATAAATTTTGAACCTATAAATTTCTCAATTGTGACTTTCCGCAAAAATAAATGTAATTCCCTTTAGTCCCATGTCACTAAATGAAAAATATGTATGATATGAGACTAGTATAAAATAAGAGGTTAGAGAACCCTCCAAACTCATACCTAAGTTTAATTTAATATCTAGATTCTAGAAACAATCCATAGGATCCTCCTCCCCACCCATCCCCACTACTCCCCATTCCTCCCGATCTCCTCTTCTCCTCCTATCTCCCATCTTCTTCTCCACTCTCCTCTCTCCTTCCACCTACTCCCCCGACCTCCTCTCACCTTCCCCTTCCCCTTCCCCTTTCTCGTCCCCTTCGCTCTAGATATTAAATTAATCTTATCTTTTTCAAGGGGCGTGCCACCTTTCAAAATAAATAAAAAAAGGCTTGGCGCACCTCACAAAAACTAAAGAAAAATCTTTACTAATATTATTCACTCTTTTCAATCTTCTTGCTCATTATTTTTCTGTTAAGGCAGCACCGACGGGTGTGACGCTTTTGAAAAAAAATTTTCCTTGCTTGTTGTTACTACTACTGCTAAGGCTTCTTCATTTTTTATTATAATTTTCTTTTCAATCTTGTCTTTTTGACATTCTTGGCAACTATATATCCATATTTGCGTCTTTGCGTCTTTTAGGCTTACCGAAGGTATATTAGTTTCATCCTCTAGAATTTAGCCATTTAAAACATGTTTGTTTCTGCCACTACTGCCCATTCCATGTTTAAAATACTGAAAAATATGCACACTCATCTCATCTCTACAATACCTTTTAGGTTTTATTCTAAAGTCTATTCTTTTTATCAAACTTGAATTTGCCTCATCAACTAGTTGTTGTCCAAATTACTGGTATGCTTTTCCATCCTATTTTCCCTCATAATTTCTATATTTTATACCCTAGTGTTATTTTATTTATCTTTTGTTGTATGATTATTTGCTAAACCTACTTATTAATTACAATTGATTATGGTTGTTCTATTAGTGGCTAATCTGGTAGTCTTTCGACCTCGATTTGGTGCTTTGTGAATGTAGATGGACAGGAAATTCAGGGGTTTTATATCCAGTCATAGGAAATAAAATCACTTCTACTAAAAAAATAGATACATAACTCTACATAATGGTATCATATTATGCATAAATTAAGCTATTACTTATTGATTTGTAGTTAAAATGTGTCTCTAAATGTAACTACCCAAATCTTCCCCGATCCGACTTTGGGGCAATTTAGTAATTTAAATATTAAATGTGTGTTGAATTTTTTTAAAATTGGATTATGAGTGAAATGGTATAATATCCTACACCTTGAGATGCGCATTTTATCTGGTTTGAAGATATTTCAAAATATACCCTCGTTCTCATTAAGGAAAGTCACAAGAGAAAAAGTTCTAAAAAACTTTTCTTAAACATGAAGAAAGTTATATTTGGGGGCGAGATCTCCAGATTTATGAGATCTCACTAACTAGGGAAATAAATGTGGGAACTTTTCTAGTCAAAAGGGGTGAAATATCCAAATTTATGAGAACTCATTAATTAGGGAAAGATTTTGTGAAAACTTTCCTGGTCAAAAGGGACAAGATCTCTAAATTCATGAGATAACATTAATTAGGAAATGATTTATGGAAAACTTTCCTGGTCAAAAGGCTAATTAAGTAGAATAATGAAAATGGACCTAAAACATATTAGAGTTAGACTTAAGGCCCAAATGAGAGGGCACTTTAGTCTTTCACAATGGTAGATTGCTTTCCCTTTTTCATGTTTTGTTTGACTTAAAACTTGCTTACACCCCCCTTTATGAATAAGAACCATGTCTCCAGTACTTTTCATTAAAAGCTTTGCTATTTGATTTACAACTTCATGCGCAGAGTTGCTTTGCTTTATAGGTAATACTTGCATGTTTGATAGTTGATCAAGGTTTTCCTCTTATTGAGCTCTGTTGGTTCTTTTAGCTCATCCCACTTACATCTCAGATATCCATGACAACGCTAGATTGAGACAAGGGAGAGGCAAGCTTGAACTCTCCACTTGATGTGAGCCTTATGTTGATATATATTATTTATATTCGATTTTGAAACTATTAAACTTGGGTTGTAATTAAAATAAGTCTTTGGGTAGTTTGAAACCTACTTACCTGTAGTTGTTCTACTTGGGAGTTTTAATAAACCTTGTTTAGTTTAAATGAATACGAACCCATGTATAGTTTCATAGATGTTCTTGTGAACTTAAATTTATTGGCTTAAGGATATCTCTTTATATTTATTCCGCAATCATTATCCTTTGTTTAGCCAATGTGTATTCCACAGGTTTATTTGAGAGCATGCCAGATCATATTTGGGTCCGGTTTAGGTATCGAGTCCAAGTAGCGATTTAGGTCGGTGACCCGACCCTAGGTCGCGCGCACACTAAAACTGGAGAAATGCGTTGTTGTTGTTGTTATTGAAAGGCCGTAAATGAAGTAGTTAAATGGGAAGTTTATTTGTCCATAATAAAATTTATCTATTAACATAAATTAGTTATGAGTCTTGCTGTTGGAATCTAAACTTAATATTAAATTTGTCCTTTTTTCTGTTGTGTGATATTGATATTTTGTATTTGTACCCTTTCTAATATAAGGGTGGCCTAAATGGTTGACAGAGTGTGTTGAAATTTCGCTGCTTTGTAACATATAATTTTATTGCTATTTTTGACAAGAAAAGTAACAGATATGGCAAGGTTGGTGAAAATCATTTTTTGATCATTAAAGAATAAACAATTGGAATGCTCGAACCATTGCAAAACCCTAAAATCTTCCTTACTTCTAGGTATCTCTTGGCTAGATTGTAATTGTATTTAAATCCTCAGGTCAATTATAAGCAATACTGTCATTGCACTAAATCGAGTGCAACGGAAGAATTTGAAACATATAGCCAACCCAAACTAATTTTGGGATTGTGGCTATGTTGTTGCTGTTGTATTATTATTGAATTTGGAGATACATTACTGACAGGTTAACTCTTTCGGATGTTAAAGAACTGTGGTCAAAAATCTCAATTGGCCATATGAAGCTAGTCAAATGAGGCATTCTAAAGTCTGGCCCTTTCAGTGTCATTGAGGGAGTCTTTTTACGGTTTGCTTTAATCTCTCTGTGACGAGAAATATCCTAAAAAGAAAATAGTTGTAATTTGTAAAATTTATTGTTTGTGGTTGTAATTTCTAAAAATTAGTACTTGTATATAATAAAATTATTTTAGGAAGAAATTAATTCTTACAAGGAAAAGAGGAGCCTTGATTTTTGTTCACTTAGATGCTTACGAGGATTGATTCACTCCAAAGGCATTTTCAAATAATTCTCAGATACGGCATCGGATACATGATTTCATTAGTTAATTCCGCAAGCATTATTCTTTCTTTTGTGTTTGTTATTTAGGTATGGCTATGTTATTTATGCTTAAGTTTTTTGGTCCTACATTCAGGTTAAGTACTGCAATGGAAAGAGACGGAGGACACCAGCATCGTGTTTCACCATGGAGTCAGTTCACGCCAAAAGTAGCTCAGGAGAACCATTTAAGTTCAAAATTTTCGGTGAAACAGGTAGTTTTTTTAGGGTGGTTGAATGATGGATTTGACACATTGTTTACATTAAAGCATGGATCAAGCTTCTAATCAGGGAGACAATCTCCCATATGTACATATTACAATTGTTAAGGTTACCGTGCAATTAACAAATTTCCGCTCCTTGAGGCTGATATTGATAATACTGAGTTCATTGTACAAGTTTCACCAATGAAAACTAGAGTCACGAGCAAGTTTACGACTTCGATCTCTTACTTCAATGTACAAGGAAATTTATAGTTGGTGGCAAATTTCAAGAAAACATGTAGTTATGTTGGTTTTCGTCCTGTCTAGTTTATCTATTGCAGGACAAATTCTACAGCCAGTTGAAATTTGTATATTTTACCACTCTAGAATTGTTCATCACGACAATTCAGAAATTGTTGAACGAGGAAAGCCTGTTCACTTTTAGGGCAACTGTGGCAAGTAAATGTGTTCACTTTCATTTTAGAAGTAAAAAGGTCATAATTTTATCTATTTCATCAATGAAAGACACATGATTGTTACAAGGTAGATTGGTTACCCTTTTTCATCTTCCAATGTCACTGTATGGCTGTTATTGTTTGAATGAAATGGTAAAAAATATTAAATGTTGTATATGGAGGCATCAAGATCGTTTGGGACAGCTTTGAGGAAAACTTCAAATTTCTAATTCTCTTGGAAAGGAAAGGAAAAACTAAACTGGCAGGATACCATCTTATAATGATTCACAGAAATATCCTTGTGTAAGTTCCATCATGAAAATCTTAATGGACAGACATTATGAAGGCTAGACAGCTCAAAGTAGATCTTGTTAAATTGATCACGATATCATGTTTCTTTCAAAATTCATCCATCTAGAATAGAGGTCATAGGCACTAATACAAGATTTTAAACGACTGATAGAAGGTTTATGGAAAAAGAAAAAGATGAAATTCGTACAAGTTCTTGTACGAATTTAATAATGAAAAAACGATCTTTTGTGTTTTTCTACATATTGTTAGTCTGTGTTGTAAAATTATGAAGAAATGGTTGACATGTTGCATGCACTCCAAAATATTTTTGTCCCTCGTCCTCTAATTTTGGCTGGAAAGCAGTTGGAACTATGACTGTTAAATAATTTCTATTTTTAAATATAAGTTCATCTTAGATGTTTGCAGATCGTTTTTTATTGGCACATCCCTAGAATTGTCTTGAAATATATTAGTGGGACTAACATGTGAATTTTAAAAACAAAGGAACAAACGTGCATATTATGGTAAACCCCATGATTCATTTTGTAATTTACCCTTTCCTTATTGATATGACTACATATGCTTCCAGTATCGTCATATATTCTATTGCAAAATGTGCAGGAAGGTTTTCTTATTGATATGACTACATACCCTTCCCTTATAATTTCTCAATTTATGCCCTAGTGTAATTTTATTCATCTTTTGTTGTATGATTATTTGCTAAACTTACTTATTAATTATAATTGATTACAGTTCTATTAGTGGCTAATCTGGAAGTTTTTGACCTTGATTGGGTGCTTTGTGCATGTAGATAGACAGGAAATCCAGGGGTTTTATGTCCAGACAAAAGGGTTTATCGGGGCATTGTTGATATCTCCCAATTATGTGTACGTTGGGGGATCTATGGATATCTCATAGTCACGAGGGTTTAAGGTTGTTAGGCTTGTGTTCTCGCCTAGAAACCCAAATCAGTTGGGCATTTACCGCGACTCAACGACCTTTGGTCAGGACTACTTGCTATTTTGAGTTTTTATTCAAGATCCTTACTTTTTGATTGATTTATTTATAGTCTTTATATATTCATGCGTTTCCTGTACCTTTCTTTCTATCTACATCAATTGGACTGCTTATTTATTTCGAAATAATGTATACATCCTATTTGATGTTACTTACCTGGACTCGTCATTCTTGTGTTTGACTGAGTGCAGATCCACTGTCAAGTAAGGGAAAGGCTCCACAGTTAAGTGACTTTCTTTGAGGATACCGGAGCAGTTCTCCCTTCAACTTCGACTTCAATGTAGGTTTTGGTGCTTTTTGTATTATGTATATATGCTTGTTTTTGTTCACATTGGGATATGGGTTATGTGAGATATCTTGGGACATGTACACACTGATGTTACTCTCGTTGACTTGATATACTATGATGATGGTGTACATATGTGGGGTTTCCACACTCTAGGTTGTCCTGACTAGTTTCTTTGAGGTTATTTGATTAGTTTGAAGTTTAATTGCTTCTGCTATACTTTGATAACTCACTAATTTGAATAACTCAAGATTACTGATTATACAATAAATGGTAAATGGTAAGGAAAGCTGACTAGGCTCACGTTGACTTAGCGAGTTGGCTCGAGAGTCCACATGAGTCTAGGCCGGGAGGGCCCAGTTTAGGATTGTAGAATTGGTGTCATCATAATAGCCCTTATTAGATTGGCAACCCTTGTATTGAAGATATTGTGGAGTATATCCTCGTCCCATTCCCTTCAGTCCATACAAAAGAGAGATTCAACTTTAGTATTCTCAAGTTTGCTCAAGATTCCAGAGTAGACTTCGTGTTCGACACACTCGGCAACCAGACATCTTTATATATCCGTATCGAAGGACCATCCCCAACTCATCTACACTCGTCCACCAACTTTCCATGGGACTCCATAATACTGAGTGAAACATAATTTGGATTCCTCCCTTTCTCAACTATAAAAACAGTAACATTGGGGAAGTATCGATCTTTCAACAACCTTGTCGCCAGTGACGTAGGGTTGTCGATTAATCTCTATGCCTGTTTCATCAACATTACTAGATTAAAATTCCTTACCCGTCGCATATCCAGCCCTCTAAACTGCTTTGGCTTGCACATTGATAACCCACTACAATTTGTTCATTAAAATCTCCAACTGGTCCCATAGCTGCATTGGCAAGAGAAAAACACTCACCATGTATGTGGGTATCGACTGAATAATTGATTTCAGTATGACTTCCTTCCCATCTCAAGACAACATCTTTTCTTTCCACCCTTAGAGCATGTTATTCACTTTTTCATAAATATATGAAAAACTTCTTCCCTATTACCCCCTACCCGACCCGGCAACTCAAGATAAAATCCTAAATAACTAGATTGTGTAACTTGCAGCACATTACAATCTTCTACCCTAGTCACCTGGCATACATTTCTAATAAAGTGAACTGCTGATTTCTGAAATTTGACCAACTTCCCTGTTGCCTCTCCGTACTGGCTGAGCATTCCTTCACTGTGCTAGGCACCGCCTAGCAAATTGCATACGAGCCATCATTGCCTCCATAAAAGCCCAATCCACAAGTCGTACAACTTGCTCATATCAATTTTTAATGTTGTATAGCCTTCCCTCCCGTGAGTTTTCCTGTAGAACCAGTGGTTAACCTCAAAACTGGAGATTACTTTATTAGAAATAAGTCACCTCAGAATAAAAACACTTTGAGATTTAGAAATGATCTCAAGTAAAATAACATTGAGCCTGTTAGCTAACATTTTGGAGACAATTTTATACATTACATTGTATAAGGACATAGGCCTCAAATATGTGATCACCTCGGGCTTTTTTTTTTCAGGATTAAGTCCATTAAGTTATCATTCAACGAGTCAGGTAGCTTCCCCGATTATATGAATTGCAATCATGCTTTATAAATACCTTCCCCAATGGTTGACCAAAACCTTTGATAAAAGGTCGAATTCAATCCATCGGGACCTGGACTCTTATCTAGATGCATTGAGAAGACTGCCGCCATGACTTCCTCCACCGTGAACTACCCTAATAGCTGCTAATTCTGCTCCGCGGATACACATGGGTGCACACACTCAAGAACCCAAGTCATATCTCCCTATTGCGATGTAAAAAGGTTAGTGAAGTAAGCACTAGCTGACTCGCCCAAGCCATTCTTCCCCCTCGCTTGGTCGTCTTTCAACTTTGTCACCTGTTCTTTCGTTTCCTTGCAGAAGCATATGAATGGAAGTATTTTGTATTTTGTTCAGCATCCTTCAGCTAGTGTTGTTTGTTTCTTTTCTGCCAGAAATCCTCATGTTATGACAACTGTAAAAGGTATTCTTTTTCCACCTCCTTATTGCATTGGACGGAAAAAAAATCAAACTTTCCTTTAAGATATTCCATATGCTTTCGTAGTTAGTCAAGTTTTTTTTGCCAAGTCTCGCATCGCCCTCGTCCATTAAGATTGCAATTGTGCCCCAAATTTCGCAATTCTATTTACCTTTGGTAGTCATAATGTGTCTTTCCAAGTCTTCCTTACCACCGTCGTAAATCCCTCTTCCCTTAGCCACACATTTTCGAAACTAAAGCGTAATTTTCTATTCAAAACCTTCTAACTCAAAATCTCTAGGAAAAGAGCAGAGTGATCTAAACACGAAGCCACTAGATTTTGAACTTTGTGCTTCCCTATCATCTGTGTCCATGCGAATGTAGCTAGCACCATATCCAACCACTCGTCCACCCAGTGGGCTGAACCATTATGTATTTCCCGTGTGAAGGGATAACCCTCCATACCTAAGTTAATGAGTTGGCAATCATCTACCGCGGCTCTAAACATATTAAGGAAACGTTGTAGCTGCCACGTTATCCCTCGCTTCTCTCTATCATGCAGCATGTCAATGAAGTGTCTAAGCACACACCACGATTCACCTAGATTGACATTTAAAGAACGTAACAAATCCTAAGACACTACCTTCTTCAAGCTCTCAGGAAAGCCATATAAGCCAGTTAATCTATGCGGTTCTAAACCTTATATTGAAACTCTCACATCAATGAAGTTTTGTGTATAAGAAGTCACCCTAACTGAATCAAACTTCCTCCAAAACATGGCCAAACCTCTTCCTTGATTATCACCTCGTGCGGCCTCTAGGCCATCAAATTTCATTCGATGGCAAATTCCCTCTAATCGATCTTTATCAAGTAGTGTTTCCTATCAAGAAAACCAAACTGGGCTTGTACGTTTGGACTAAGTCTAATTATACTTAAATTATACGTGGCGAGTCCAAGCCACAATAGTTTTAACAAAGGGTCCTTATCTTGAGGCTTGGGTCTAATTCGCCAGGCTCGCAACATGCAAGTTTTTTGGATTTGACTTGTTTATATGGACACCCTCGTCAACCTGGGTACCAAAACCCTCACCACCATCGATCTCCATGCCCATACATGGCCATATTAGGTTGACTTCCAACTGGTTCGAAACAGCCAATTTTGAATTCTCCACTCCCAACTTTCCCCCTTTGTTTCCATGGTTTACACCTTCCGTAACTGTAACCTCTCCTTGATTGGTGCCACTATTAATGCATTATTTTGTCGGTTAACCGTGGAGATCAGAAAGCTCCCGTATATCTGTTCCTCGCTAGGCTCCTCACAGTCAAAGAGAGGTTCACACAAAACTTATCTGAATGACCAATCCATCCGAAGTAGAAATAGAATGTTGGCACTCTTTTACAGGCAATATCCGCCCAAAACCACTATCCACTTGTTCTCTTCATCTTCATTTTTACATGAAGCGATTTTCAAAAATCAATTCATACGTTGACTCGTAAATATTTAAGCCACATGTTCTCAATACTCCACAAGTCCGTCTTCACATACTTTCCCATTCCATTGACTATCCATTCAACAACCTTCTCATTCATGAATCCCATAGGGAGTTTGTTCCTAACTAATCTGATGGCTCCATTTGTTTGAGCAATAGAGCTTGCTGGTGAAAAGTCCAAAGGTTGTCATCCATAACACAAAACAAATCACGTTCATGGAAAAAGGTGAAGACGTATAGACATAATCACTTCATTTTCCTTGCATGTACTCCCATCACTGGTCTCCATATGGATGCTAATGTATCCCTCATAGAGACGAAATGAACCACTCTCCCAGAGAATATGACCAACAATGATTTTTGAACAATCCATGACATCCTTCAAGGTCTTGTCTTCCTCGAAGATCAAACCCTGCTCATCCTCTTGCCCCAAAGTTAGATCCTTGTATGGGAGTGGGAGGCTCCCCTTAGATGATGATCCGACCATAGCCATTTGAGTGAGCAAAGAATAGCTTAAAGATCAAAACGAACAGTGTTGACAACATGCAACAAGCGCGAGACAAAAACTCAACACGCCAATGAGGGCGAGACAATTGCTAATACTAGTTTCTCTTTTTAAGAGTGGAATGAACAACCTGTTATTCATGGATAAGGAAAATTTTGAATTGTTTCATTGATCAAGACAAATAAATCCATCCATTACAACTAATCAAAAAAAGTTGAGATCCATCCCATTTTATGCTTTAATTTGTTGCCAATTATTCTTCAGTCGATATTAAGACGCTCTTTTAACTCCTCCATGACTATCATATTAATAATCATGTGGAAAAGAGTTTGGTTGCTTGAAATTTAAGGTTGTACATGACATTCTTTGATGCATACTATAGATTCTTTTAAGTAAAATAAAAACTAGATATACTAAATCGTTTTTGTTATTTGTAGATTTTGAACCTTTTTCGCTCCATCTTACTTCCGTTCGACTAATGTTGTGGCGGTTAATCGGGCACCCCTAGCCCATAATCTAGAGAAACCAATAAGATATAATATAACCACTATGATGTTTCCATCAGATATATGGTGCTCGTCGCTGCACCACAATCCTTGGGGATAAAATCATTACTATTTTATAATAATATAATCCAACTTCTTTTTAGTTTAATCATTATTAACAAGGGTGCTTTAGGATAATGTAATTATTTTATGCAATTAAATTTATATTAATTTTGATCCTACATGTATACTTCTTATATATTTCGTTTCATGAAAGTAGTTATCTAGAGAAGATGTATAATTATATATACAAGATCTTTTCCTTGTTTGTCTTTACACTTCCTTGTTCCTTCATAGAAATGGTGATTGGAGAATTAAATGCTTTTCTTCCAAAATTTTCTTTATAACTCCTCTCACATCTTGACGTAGTGGAGATCTTCTAAACCAGTTGAATGAATCCACAAACAACTCGATCAAGGTCAGAACTTAAGACAAAGTTCAAAAATTCTTTTATTTCAGCCAAAAACTAAGAATTACACCCAATAGATCGCTTAAATAGCGAAACCCTAAAATTTGCCAAAAATAGTAAAAAGTCCAAAAAACCCTAAACTGAAAACTAGACAAAAAATAGAAACAAATGCCGCAAATAGCAATAAAAACGGAAATTCCTAATGAAAGTTATAAGCGAAACAAAACATTCCTAAAATAGCAAAATTGCCGTTTCGGAGGGCGAAACGATGGAATTTCGCCGAAAAATGTCGTAGTCACGGCATAGTGGTGAGTTGTGATCTCCTCGCCATTTATAATAAACCCATGCCGCGAAACACCAAAAATCAAACGCCAAAACATAGCCATTTACGAAAATTACTAAAATGCCATTCTGTCATATCTTTCCATCATATTTTTCCAAGAATTTTCAAGCTAATTATTGGACTTCATCATTCTCCCCATGGTGGACAGAATTCGCCCTCGAATTTTCATCATCAGACGTATCCCCATAATAGGGAACAAGATGCTTGACATTAAGTACATCAGCCGTGCGAATCAGACTTGGCAACTTCAATCTGTAAGCATTAGGACTAATTTTCCCAAGAACCTCCACAGGACCAATCTTTCGAACTGACAATTTGTTGTAATCACCCACACAGAACCGGTCTTTAGTGAGAATTGCCCACAAAAAGTCACCCACTTCAAACTCCATGTGACGCTTCTTTCGATCTGCATATTACTTGTACTTGTCAGCATCCTTCTGCAAGTTATCTTTGACAGATTGATGAATCTTTTGCAGCCTACTAATAAAGTCTTCTGCCTTGCCATGCCATCTAGTCTTATTTGGCATTGGTAACAGATCAAGAGGACATCGAGGTAGTACTGAATACACAACTTGAAAAGGACTAAACCCAGTACTTTGATAAACAACATGGTTGTGTGCAAATTCTGCCTGGCTCAACTTGAAGTCCCAACTCCTAACATTCTCACCCACCAAGCTCCTCAAAAGATTGCAAAACGAATGGTTAACAACTTCAGTCTGCCCATCTATTTGCGGATGATAAGCACTGCTAAATTTCAGCTGCGTGTTCACCATAGCCCACAAACTGAGCAAAAAATGGTTGAGGAATCTGGTGTCCCGATCTGAAACAATCAAGGTAGGAAGGCCATGCAATCTATACAACTCCCGAAAGAACAGCCGAACCACCTTTACAGCATCTGTGGTCTTCTTACATAGGATGAAGTGAACCATCTTGAAAAAATGGTCAACCACTACAAAAATAGAGTCATTACCCCGTTGTGTTCTAGGCAACCCCAGCACGAAATCCATGCTAATATCAACCCATGGCTATTTTGGAATAGGCAAAGGCATATATAGACTGACATTAGTTGCGGAACCCTTCGAAAGCTGGCAAGTACGGCACTGCTGTACATATCTATCCACTTCATTGCTAATGGTGGGCAAAAAGTAAGAGGCCTGCACTAGTTGCAAAGTGCGATCACGCCCAACATGTCCCTCCCTATGCAACTCTCTAATAATCAGCAATCTCAAGCTGCATTAGGAATTCAAAGCTGGTAGACCCGAAATAAGAAACCCTCATGGTGTGTGTAATCAGTACGCTCCCCACTCTGCACCTTCTCCACAATAGTAGCAAAGAAAGGATCAGTAGTAAACAAATCAGAGAAGTAAGAAAACACAGGTACCTCAATGGTCATGCGGCTCAACAAACTTTTTGTCTGCTCAGGGCATCGACAACTCTGTTGGTCACACCAGACTTGTGTTTCACCACAAGAGTAAAGCGCTCCAAATAGGCCACCCAGGAAGCATGTCTGGCCGAGACCTTGTTCTGCCAATGTAAGTGTCGCAATGCCTCATGGTCTGTTAATAGCACGAACACTCTGTGAAAAAGATAATGCCGCCAATACTTCACGGCTTGTACCACTGCATAGAACTCCACATCATATGTGCTATACCTCAACTTTGCCCCTGACAGCTTCTCACTAAAATAGGCAACAGGCCTATTATTCTAACTCAAGACAGCTCCAATGCCTACCTTGGATTCATCACTATGTAACTCAAATGGTAGGTAAAAATCTGGAAACACCAGAATGGGTGAAGTGGTTAACGTACCTTGACAAGTTGGAATGCTTCAGCTGCCTCGTTGCTCCACCCAAACTTCACGCCCATCATACAATCTGTAATTGGGGCCATGATGCTGCTGAAGTGTGGAATGAACCGCCTGTAGAATGAAGCCAACCAAAGAAAGCTACGAACCTCCGTGACTGTGGTGGGTCTAGGCCAAGTGCGGATGGCTTCTACATTAGACTCATCAACCTGCAGCCCTTCTCCAGAAATGACATAGCCTAAAAAAAGGACCTTCGGTGTAAAAAATGAGCACTTCTTCATCACAGCATAGAACTTCTCCATAGGCAAGATAGTCAGAACATCTTGCACGTGCTGGAGGTGTTCCTCCTCGTTAGTACTGTATATCAATATATAATCAAAATATACCACAACACATTTGCCTATCAAAGGTATCAAGCTCTGATCCATGACTCTAATGAAGGTGCTAGGTGCGTTTGACAGCCCAAACGACATGACTAACCACTCATACAGCCCCTCCCTAGTTTAAAAAATAGTCTTCCACTCATCCTCAACTCTAATGTAAATCTGGTGGTACCCGCTCTTCAAATCCAGTTTTGTAAAAATTTTTGCTCCTCTCAATTGGTCAAGTAAATCATCCAAGCGAGGGATAGGAAAGCGATACCTAACAGTAATCTTATTCATTGCTCTACTGTCCACACACATCCGCCAGGAACTATCTTTCTTTGGTGTAAGGAGGGCTGGCACTGTACACGGACTTAGACTTTCACAGATGAATCCCTTTGCCAATAACTCTTCAACCTGTCTGCGCAACTCCCTATGCTCATTGGGACTCATTCGGTAATGTGGTCTATTAGGTAGTGACACACCAGGTTCAAGGTCAATCTGATGTTGAATATCATGCAATGGATGTAGTCCTTCTAGCATCTCATCAGGGAAAACATTACAAAACTCCTTCACAACAGGAATTGCAGCTTCAGGAACATCAACATCTCTATCTACCTCCATTCCCATCAAGATGTAAACGACCTCAGAATCCTGTGATTCATCTTCAAATCTTACCAAAGATAGCAAACTACTAGATTCTTTAGTAGGCTTAACTTCCTCCGGGTCCTTGGCGGGTACTAGCACAATCTTCACTCCCTTGAACATAAGGGTGTATTTATTGGTTCTGCCATCATGCAAAACTCCCCTATCAAACTGCCAAGGATGTCCCAGTAATAAGTGGCAAGCATCCATAGCCAAAACATCACACCAGACTGAATCCTTATAGTTAGCACTAATACAAAAAGTCACCAAGGCGCGCTTCGACACCTTCACCTCACCACCTTCTTCAGCCGAGCTAGCTTGTAGGGTTTGGGGTGTTGTTCAGTTGCAAGGCCCAACTTCTGAACCGCTTCACCTGAGATGATATTCTCGTAGCTGGCTACATCAATCATGAACTTGCACACCTTGCCTAAGATGGTACACTTGGACTGAAAGATGTTATTCCGCATCCACTCATCATTAGCGACAGCTCTAGGAGTCATACTCGAACGCCTTACAACTAAGGCAGTACCCGTATCTCCAGTCACGACCTTCTCTTCTGCGTTGTCAGAAGTATCAAACGCTGGTTCTGCAGTGATGTTGGCCTCTTCCCCTTCGTTTTCCTCTTCGTTCTCAATAAAGAGAGCCTTCTTCCCTCTACATTCTGACTTCCTGTGACCAAATTCACCATAACTGAAGCATTTAATCCCAATAGTGCCAGGTCTATTTGTGTGACTAGCAGGGTTAATTGTAGTGATATTACCTCCAGTATTGGCTGTCCCAACACTAACATTACTGGAAGCATTACTCACACCCCGACGCTGTTGTTTCTCCACTAACAATGCTCGCTGGTGCGCTGCAGATAAGGCAGCTGGATCAAACATGTTGACGACATCTTGGATATGCACACTCAGTCCACCAATAAACCGCGCCACTAATTGGTCGTTAGTCTCCTACAATTCGTTTCTAGCGACGAATTGATAAAACTCAGTAGTGTAATCATCTACTGACTTTGCCCCTTGTCTTTGATTCTGCAACCTCTGATACATAAGGCGTTGGAAATTATAAGGCAAGAACTCAGCCCCTAAGTACTTTTTTATCTTCTCCCACGAGGTGATCTTCTCCTTTCCATTCCTATTCCATATCAACTTTTATGGTTGCCACTAAGCTGTGGCCCTGTTGCGAATCTGGTCGCAACCAGTTGCACACGCTTGTCTTCGGGGACACCTTTAAATTCTAGGACTTCTTCAACTGACGCCAGCCAGTTTAAGATCTTCTAAACCTGTTGAACGAATCCATGAACAACTCGATCTAGGTCAAAACTTAAGCCAAAGTTCAAAAATTCTTTTATTTCAGCCAAAACTATGAATTACACCCAATAGATCACTTAAATAGCGAAACCCTAAAATTTGTCAAAAATAGTAAAAAGTCCAAAAAGCCCTAAACTGAAAACTAGACAAAAAATAGAAACAAATGCCGCAAACGACAATAAAAATAGAAATTCCTAATGAAACTTATAAGCGAAACAAAACTTTCTTAAAATAGCAAAATTGTCGTTTCGTAGGGCGAAACGATGGAATTTCTCTAAAAAACGTCGTAGTCATGGCATAGCGGTGAGTTGTGATCTCCACGCCATTTCCAATAAACCCATGCCCCCGGAATGCCAAAAATCAAACGCCCAACTTCGCCATTTGCAGAAATTTCTAAAATGACATCCTGTCATATCTTTCCATCATATTTTTCCAAGAATTTACAAGCTAATTCTTGGACTTCATCACATCTCCTACTTCGTTATCACCATAACTTCCATATCTACTTCTTTAGTTTCAGAAGAGCCATGGCCGCTTCAACCATGCAATTGCATTCTCTCTTTGTTCTCTTAAATCTCCTTATCTTTAATAGATCTGTCGCAACTTAGCCATCGCCAAAGTTAACAAGTGCAAATGAACAAACAACAACAACAACAACAACAGCAAAACCTCAATCTCAAATGAGTCGACATGAATCAAACTAAATTTTTCGCTTCACTTGATTTAATGCAGTTTGTGGCATGCATTCAAAACCATTTAAATCTTTTTTCACCTATACATTCTTAATTATTTTAGGCTATCCTATTTTCTATTGAATTGCTTTAATTTTTTTTCTGTCGAGTTTTCTAACTAGAGAATTGCATATATGTTCCAACCTTTTAGTTTGTGTCTTTTAGCATTATGTTGTATACATGGGAGGAAGTGATCATCATGAAGACCAAGGTGGTGATAAAGCTGTAGCATTAGCTTATTTAACGTTATCATCCTTTATCATACCAAGGCGATTGATTGTTGTTTAATGTGAATTATATCAGTTAAGAAGTTGCATTCGATACCGGTGAATTACATCATCGAAAGAATACAAATACTCAAGTACATCAATTCCACCAAGTATGCATTGCAGTTGTTATTATTGATCCTTTAACAAATTATTTTTCTCTCATTTCAAGACAACTCTATTCTTCTAGATTTGAACATTATATGTTTGTTTTAAGGAATCCTATGAAAACCATTCTTCCAACAATGGGCATAAAAAGGTTCAAACTAGCCCCTATCGTTGCTTCCTTTTCATCTTGAGGCCTTAGACAACTTACAGATACCATTCTTAAGGTTTGCGCACTCTAGTTTGTCGTTAAGAATCTCTCTTCCATTTGCTTCGCTTCTAATAACAAATACCACCATACAAATCGATGTAGTAGTTCCAGGCGTAGGCATATTGGCATTAATGACCTCGAAAGGAAAAGAAAGAATTCCTTTTGGGAAGAAACCATCAGACTTTGCAACCAAATCTGGAACGTCGATTGCTTGCCCTCACATCACAGGTATAGCTGCAGTTCTCAAATCATTTTATCATAATTGGAGTCCTTCAATGATCAAATCTACCCTTATGACCACAGGTACGTATTCATTCATCATTTTTTTAGAATCAATTCTTATTGAACTTCATATAGCACAAGTAGTAGCTTTTGCAATTGCTTATCATTGCAGCAACCATGTCTAACAATCTAAGGAAGCCAATCACAAACAACAAATACAATCCTGCAAGTCCACTTGAAGTAGGAGTAGGAGAAGTTAGTCCACTTAGAGCTACTAATCGTGAAGTAGTGTATGAGACCACACGGAAGGACTATCTCTATTTCCTATGTTACTACGGATACAAATCGAAAGTTATACAATTGGTCGCATTCCCCCAAATTTACATGTCCAAAGAATTCCTTTGAGGATCACATATTCGACATCAACTACCCTTCCATCTCCATTAGGAGTCTTCAAGCACGCCGATTTATTCGAACGGTTAGAAGAACTGTAACCAATGTAGGGCATTCAAATGTGACGTATACTGTCAGTGTGATCTCCGTTGTTGATTTGGATGTTAAGGTGAGGCCTCAAAAATTAGTATTTGGGCAAAAAAACAACGAAAGCATTGTTCTAGGTCTCGTTTTCGAGCAATGGTACTGCAAAGGGGTACAACTGTGGATTACTCAGTTGGTCTCATGATTTTGGAGTAAAAGGAATTTTTGACAAGTGGGTCCACACACGACCTAAACTGACACGTGACATGAGTTAGATTTTAAGTCGTTACAGTTTACACTCAGTCCAAACTGTGTTTGCAGTGAATATTATGTGAGTTTGAAAACTTTATATACCCGAGACAAGATTAAGAAATAAATTGAATACATGAATCAAATTATATTATGTGATTTTATAAACACTGTTTGCATTGAAAATTATGTGATTTTATATACCCGAGACAAGATTAAGAAATATTATGTGATTTTATAAATAATTTGCACTCAGTCCAAATTTTGTTTACATGAATCAAATTATATTTTGTGAGGAATGTACATTCAACTCATTTGTTTATTGAGCTGGCTTAATATTTCTATTTATAACATATATAAGATGTTGCATCAACAACTTCATCATCTTTTTGTGACTGTTGAAACTTTTAAGTCCCTTAATGATTTGGTACTTTTTAGCCTTAATTCCATTCAAAAAACTTCATGAGACTACAACTTAATAGATTATACTTAAATTTTTCTTAATACCCTATAAATTCATAACATATAATAAGACGTATAATCTTATTTACCATTATGCATAGAAGTGTGATACATAAAAGTTGATTCCCAAGGTCGAACCTGGCATTTTGGGGCTTAGGCATAACCTTTTTGCCACTCTTGGCATATTTTCATCAAAATTACTGAATTTTCACCTTATATACCATCATTGTACTTTAAAAACTATTTAAAGATTTTCCCCCTTCCTTTCTCTAGACCTGAGATTGATGGTGAAACGTGTAAGAATCTCTTTATCATCGGTGGAGTTAAAAAGGGGCAGAGGGTTCGAGGCTAGAAATTAAAGAAAGTTTAAAAGACTCATTCCTTTGGCCAGATTAAAAACTTCTAAAATAGTGATATTTAACGTAGCAATGTGTACTTGAGTATTAGTAGTTTAGCAATAAAATCAACTTGTTGAAAAAAAACCAAACCTCTACAAAAAAGTAGTAATTAAAAAATCGACAAAAACATATTTGGTGAGATGATAGGCGTGTCACTTGCAAAAGTTAATGATGAGTGTTCATTTAGGCATGATTTAGTATAGGATGTTAGAAGTTAATGGACTATATTTATCTTGTTTCAGAGTGATAAAGGCTTGTTTTATGTGTTTCAGGGATTTTATATTTATTTGGCAGTTTTGGGACCGAAGGCCTCTGTTGAGCTTAATTGACGATGTTCAGTTTAGAGGGCATAACTTTCACATCCGAAGTCAGAACGACTCGCCGTTGGTCTTGTTGGAAAGAAGACTTTGAGGTAAACTTTTTTAGTACTCATAAGCATCATGAGATATGGATTTAATGTGTCTGAAAAGAAGACACACTGTTGGAAAAGTTTGCCTAAGTTCCTTAACGATCCTTTTTCAGTATAAAGGCCTTCACATTCTCAACTCAAATCCAAATAACTTTCTCTTTCCATCTTTGAAAGTAGACTCCAAGATGAACATTTTCATATCTCACAAGACTTTTCAGATTCGGCCTCTAAGTGGTACAAAATCGCGTTGAAAACCAAAGAATAAAAACACATCATGAAGACATCATGATAAACAAATTCTCACGGCGTGACTGACATATGAGTTAAACAGAGAGCTAAAAAAGGACGCCGTTAAGACACCATGTTTCACATATTCTCATGGCACTGACAAAGCATCAATACCTGAAGATAATTAATTTCAGGAATTTTACCTATTTCGTGATTTTTAGGTTTTCAACCCACTTTGTGGTCTTCCTATAAATACTAATAGACTCTAATTCAAAAAGAACTCTTGTTTTTACTTCAAATGGGTAAAACTTCATTATAGTTCGATTTCCCACGTTTTCAATGTGAAGTTAAGGCTTAAAAAAACTATTTCTAGTCACAATAAGCTTTGTGAAAGCTTTAATGATTATACTCGGCTTGTTTACTTTCAAAACTCTTAGTTTGATTATTTATGTTAAAATGGGTAAAACTTCATTATAGTTCGATTTCCCACGTTCTCAATGTGAAGTTAAGGCTTAAAACAACGATTTCTATTAAAAATAAGCGTTTGTAGATAAAATATATTTATGCTCGTCTTGTTAAATTTTAAAAATATTAGAACTATGATTTTATACAAAATCGTTAAAACTTCCTTATCGTCCTATGTCCCACGTTCCCTACGTGAAGTTAAGGCTGAAAACAACGATTTCTAGTCACAATAAACTTTGTGACATCTTAATGACTTTACTCGGGTTGTATACTTTCAAAACTCTTGTTTGATTATTTATGTCAAAATGGGTAAAACTTCATTATAGTTCGATTTCCCACGTTTTCAATGTGAAGTTAAGGCTTAATACAACTATTTCTAGTCACAATAAGCTTTGTGAAAGCTTTAATGATTATACTCGGCTTTTTTACTTTGAAAACTCTTAGTTTGATTATTTATGTCAAAATGGGTAAAACTTCATTATAGTTCGATTTCCCACGTTCTCAATGTGAAGTTAAGGCTTAGAACAACGATTTCTATTAAAAATAAGCGTTTGTAGATAAAATATGTTTATGCTCGTCTTGTTAAATTTTATAAATTTTAGAACTATGATTTTATACAAAATCGTTAAAACTTCCTTATCGTCCTATGTCCCACGTTCCCTACGTGAAGTTAAGGCTGAAAACAACGATTTCTAGTCACAATAAGCTTTGTGACATCTTAAAGATTTTACTCGGGTTGTATACTTTCAAAACTCTTTTTTGATTATTTATGTCAAAATGCGTAAAACTTCATTATAGTTCGATTTCCCACGTTTTCAATGTGAAGTTAAGGCTTAAAACAACTATTTCTAGTCACAATAAGCTTTGTGAAAGCTTTAATGATTATACTCGACTTTTTTACTTTGAAAACTCTTAGTTTCATTATTTGTATCAAAATGGGTAAAACTTCATTATAGTTCGATTTCCAACATTTCCAATGTGAAGTAAAGGCTTAAAACAACGATTTTTATTAAAAATAAGCGTTTGTAGATAAAATATGTTTATGCTCGTCTTGTTAAATTTTAAGACTATTAGAATTACGATTTCATACAAAATCGTTAAAACTTCATTATCGTCCTATGTCCCACGTTCCTTACGTGAAGTTAAGGCTAAAAACAAAGATTTCTAGTCACAATAAGCTTTGTGACGTCTTAATGATTGTACTCGACTTGTTTACTTTAAAAACTCTAAGTTTGAATATTTATGTCAAAATGGGTAAAACTTCATTATAGTTCGATTTCCCACGTTTTCAATGTGAAGTTAAGGCTTAAAACAACTATTTCTAGTCACAATAAGCTTTGTGAAAGTTTTAATGATTATACTCGGCTTTTTTACTTTGAAAACTCTTAGTTTGATTATTTATGTCAAAATGGGTAAAACTTCATTATAGTTCGATTTCCCACATTTTCAATGTGAAGTTAAGGCTTAAAACAACGATTTCTATTAAAAATAAGCGTTTGTAGATAAAATATGTTTATACGCGTCTTGTTAAATTTTAAAAATATTAGAACTATGATTTTATACAAAATCGTTAAAACTTCCTTATCGTCCTATGTCCCACGTTCCCTACGTGAAGTTAATGCTGAAAACAACGATTTCTAGTCACAATAAGCTTTATGACATCTTAATGATTTTACTCGGGTTGTATACTTTCAAAACTCTTGTTTGATTATTTATGTCAAAATGGGTAAAACTTCATTATAGTTCGATTTCCCACGTTTTCAATGTGAAGTTAAGGCTTAAAACAACTATTTCTAGTCACAATAAGCTTTGTGAAAGCTTTAATGATTATACTCGGCTTTTTTACTTTGAAAACTCTTAGTTTCATTATTTGTATCAAAATGGGTAAAACTTAATTATAGTTCGATTTCCAACGTTTCCAATGTGAAGTTAAGGCTTAAAACAACGATTTCTATTAAAAATAAGCGTTTGTAGATAAAATATGTTTATGCTCATCTTGTTAAATTTTAAAACTATTAGAATTACGATTTTAAACAAAATCGTTAAAACTTTATTATCGTCCTATGTCCAACGTTCCTTACGTGAAGTTAAGGCTAAAAACAAAGATTTCTAGTCACAATAAGCTTTGTGACATCTTAATGATTATACTCGGCTTGTTTACTTTCAAAACTCTTAGTTTGATTATTTATGTCAAAATGGGTAAAACTTCATTATAGTTCGATTTCCTACGTTTTCAATGTGAAGTTAAGGCTTAAAACAACTATTTCTAGTCACAATAAGCTTTGTGAAAGCTTTAATGATTATACTCGGCTTTTTTACTTTGAAAACTCTTAGTTTCATTATTTGTATCAAAATGGGTAAAACTTCATTATAGTTCGATTTCCCATGTTTCCAATGTGAAGTTAAGGCTTAAAACAACGATTTCTATTAAAAATAAGCGTTTGTAGATAAAATATGTTTATGCTCGTCTTGTTAAATTTTAAGACTATTAGAATTACGATTTTATACAAAATCGTTAAAACTTAATTATCATCCTATGTCCCACGTTCCTTACGTGAAGTTAAGGCTAAAAACAAAGATTTCTAGTCACAATAAGCTTTGTGACATCTTAATGATTATGCTCAACTTAATTACTTTCAAAACTCTTAGTTTGATTATTTATGTCCAAATGGGTAAAACTTCATTATAGTTCGATTTCCCACGTTTTCAATGTAAAGTTAAGGTTTAAAACAAATATTTCTAGTCACAATAAGCTTTGTGAAAGCTTTAATGATTATACTCGGCTTGTTTACTTTAAAAACTCTTAGTTCGATTATTTATGTCAAAATGGGTAAAACTTCATTATAGTTCGATTTCCCACGTTTTGAATGTGAAGTTAAGGCTTAAAATAACTATTTCTAGTCACAATAAGCTTTGTGAAAGTTTTAATGATTATACTCGGCTTGTTTACTTTCAAAACTCTTAGTTTGATTATTTATGTCAAAATGGGTAAAACTTCATTATAGTTCGATTTCCCACGTTTTCAATGTGAAGTTAAGGCTTAAAACAACGATTTCTATTAAAAATAAGCGTTTGTAGATAAAATATATTTATGCTCGTCTTGTTAAATTTTAAAAATATTAGAACTATGATTTTATACAAAATCGTTAAAACTTCCTTATCGTCCTATGTCCCACGTTCCCTACGTGAAGTTAAGGCTGAAAACAACGATTTCTAGACACAATAAGCTTTGTGACATCTTAACGATTTTACTTGGGTTGTATACTTTCAAAACTCTTGTTTGATTATTTATGTCAAAATGGGTAAAACTTCATTATAGTTCGATTTCCCACGTTTTCAATGTGCAGTTAGGCTTAAAACAACTATTTCTAGTCACAATAAGCTTTGTGAAAGTTTTAATGCTTATACTCGGCTTTTTTACTTTGAAAACTCTTAGTTTGATTATTTATGTCAAAATGGGTAAAACTTCATTATAGTTCGATTTCCCACGTTTTCAATGTGAAGTTAAGGCTTAAAACAACGATTTCTATTAAAAATAAGCGTTTGTAGATAAAATATGTTTATGCTCGTCTTGTTAATTTTAAAAATATTAGAACTGTAATTTTATACAAAATCGTTAAAACTTCCTTGTTGTCTTATGTCCCACGTTCCCTACGTGAAGTTAAGGCTGAAAACAACGATTTCTAGACACAATAAGCTTTGTGACATCTTAATGATTTTACTCGGGTTGTATACTTTCAAAACTCTTGTTTGATTATTTATGTCAAAATGGGTAAAACTTCATTATAGTTCGATTTCCCACGTTTTCAATGTGAAGTTAAGGCTTAAAACAACTATTTCTAGTCACAATAAGCTTTGTGAAAGCTTTAATGATTATACTCGACTTTTTTACTTTGAAAACTCTTAGTTTCATTATTTGTAACAAAATGGGTAAAACTTCATTATAGTTCGATTTCCAACGTTTCCAATGTGAAGTTAAGGCTTAAAACAACGATTTTTATTAAAAATAAGCGTTTGTAGATAAAATATGTTTATGCTCGTCTTGTTAAATTTTAAGACTATTAGAATTACGATTTTATACAAAATCGTTAAAACTTCATTATCGTCCTATGTCCCACGTTCCTTACGTGAAGTTAAGGCTAAAAACAAAGATTTCTAGTCACAATAAGCTTTGTGACGTCTTAATGATTATACTCGGCTTGTTTACTTTCAAAACTCTAAGTTTGTTTATTTATGTCAAAATGGGTAAAACTTCATTATAATTCGATTTCCCACGTTTTCAATGTGAAGTTAAGGCTTAAAACAACTATTTCTACTCACAATAAGCTTTGTGAAAGCTTTAATGATTATACTCGGCTTTTTTACTTTGAAAACTGTTAGTTTCATTATTTGTATCAAAATGGGTAAAACTTCATTATAGTTCGATTTCCCACGTTTCCAATGTGAAGTTAAGGTTTAAAACAACGATTTCTATTAAAAATAAGCGTTTGTAGATAAAATATGTTTATGCTCGTCTTGTTAAATTTTAAGACTATTAGAATTACGATTTTATACAAAATCGTTAAAACTTCATTATCATCCTATGTCCCACATTCCTTACGTGAAGTTAAGGCTAAAAACAAAGATTTCTAGTCACAATAAGCTTTGTGACATCTTAATGATTATGCTCAACTTAATTACTTTCAAAACTCTTAGTTTGATTATTTATGTCAAAATGGGTAAAACTTCATTATAGTTCAATTTCCCACGTTTTCAATGTAAAGTTAAGGTTTAAAACAAATATTTCTAGTCACAATAAGCTTTGTGAAAGCTTTAATGATTATACTCGGCTTGTTTACTTTAAAAACTCTTAGTTCGATTATTTATGTCAAAATGGGTAAAACTTCATTATAATTCGATTTCCCACGTTTTCAATGTGAAGTTAAGGCTTAAAACAACGATTTCTATTAAAAATAAGCGTTTGTAGATAAAATATATTTATGCTCGTCTTGTTAAATTTTAAAAATATTAGAACTATGATTTTATACAAAATCGTTAAAACTTCCTTATCGTCCTATGTCCCACGTTCCCTACGTGAAGTTAAGGCTGAAAACATCGATTTCTAGTCACAATAAGCTTTGTGACATCTTAACGATTTTACTTGGGTTGTATACTTTCAAAACTCTTGTTTGATTATTTATGTCAAAATGGGTAAAACTTCATTATAGTTCGATTTCCCACGTTTTCAATGTGCAGTTAGGCTTAAAACAACTATTTCTAGTCACAATAAGCTTTGTGAAAGTTTTAATGATTATACTCGGCTTTTTTACTTTGAAAACTCTTAGTTTGATTATTTATGTCAAAATGGGTAAAACTTCATTATAGTTCGATTTCCCACGTTTTCAATTTCAAGTTAAGGCTTAAAACAACGATTTCTATTAAAAATAAGCGTTTGTAGATAAAATATGTTTATGCTCGTCTTGTTAAATTTTAAAAATATTAGAACTATAATTTTATACAAAATCGTTAAAACTTCCTTGTCGTCCAATGTCCCACGTTCCCTACGTGAAGTTAAGGCTGAAAACAACGATTTCTAGACACAATAAGCTTTGTAACATCTTAATGATTTTACTCGGGTTGTATACTTTCAAAACTCTTGTTTGATTATTTATGTCAAAATGGGTAAAACTTCATTATAGTTCGATTTCCCACGTTTTCAATGTGAAGTTAAGGCTTAAAACAACTATTTCTAGTCACAATAAGCTTTGTGAAAGCTTTAATGATTATACTCGACTTTTTTACTTTGAAAACTCTTAGTTTCATTATTTGTATCAAAATGGGTAAAACTTCATTATAGTTCGATTTCCCACGTTTCCAATGTGAAGTTAAGGTTTAAAACAACGATTTCTATTAAAAATAAGCGTTTGTAGATAAAATATGTTTATGCTCGTCTTGTTAAATTTTAAGACTATTAGAATTACGATTTTATACAAAATCGTTAAAACTTCATTATCATTCTATGTCCCACGTTCCTTACGTGAAGTTAAGGCTAAAAACAAAGATTTCTAGTCACAATAAGCTTTGTGACGTCTTAATGATTATACTCGGCTTGTTTACTTTCAAAACTCTAAGTTTGTATATTTATGTCAAAATGGGTAAAACTTCATTATAGTTCTATTTCCCACGTTTTCAATGTGAAGTTAAGGCTTAAAACAACTATTTCTAGACACAATAAGCTTTGTGAAAGTTTTAATGATTATACTCGGCTTTTTTACTTTGAAAACTCTTAGTTTCATTATTTGTATCAAAATGGGTAAAACTTCATTATAGTTCGATTTCCCACGTTTCCAATGTGAAGTTAAGGTTTAAAACAACGATTTCTATTAAAAATAAGCGTTTGTAGATAAAATATGTTTATGCTCGTCTTGTTAAATTTTAAGACTATTAGAATTACGATTTTATACAAAATCGTTAAAACTTCATTATCATTCTATGTCCCACGTTCCTTACGTGAAGTTAAGGCTAAAAACAAAGATTTCTACTCACAATAAGCTTTGTGACATCTTAATGATTATGCTCAACTTAATTACTTTCAAAACTCTTAGTTCGATTATTTATGTAAAAATGGGTAAAACTTCATTATAGTTCGATTTCCCACGTTTTCAATGTAAAGTTAAGGCTTAAAAAAAATATTTGTACTCACAATAAGCTTTGTGAAAGCTTTAATGATTATACTTGGCTTGTTTACTTTAAAAACTCTTAGTTTGATTATTTATGTCAAAATGGGTAAAACTTCATTATAGTTCGATTTCCCACGTTTTGAATGTGAAGTTAAGGCTTAAAATAACTATTTCTAGTCACAATAAGCTTTGTGAAAGCTTTAATGATTATACTCGGCTTGTTTACTTTCAAAACTCTTAGTTTGATTATTTATGTCAAAATGGGTAAAACTTCATTATAGTTCGATTTCCACGTTTTCAATGTGAAGTTAAGGCTTAAAACAACAATTTCTATTAAAAATAAGCGTTTGTAGATAAAATATATTTATGCTCGTCTTGTTAAATTTTAAAAATATTAGAACTATGATTTTATACAAAATCGTTAAAACTTCCTTATCGTCCTATGTCCCACGTTCCCAACGTGAAGTTAAGGCTGAAAACAACGATTTCTAGTCACAATAAACTTTGTGACATCTTAACGATTTTACTTGGGTTGTATACTTTCAAAACTCTTGTTTGATTATTTATGACAAAATGGGTAAAACTTCATTATAGTTCGATTTCCCACGTTTCCAATGTGAAGTTAAGGCTTAAAACAACGATTTCTATTAAAAATAAGCGTTTGTAGATAAAATATGTTTATGCTCGTCTTGTTAAATTTTAAGACTATTAGAATTACGATTTTATACAAAATCGTTAAAACTTAATTATCATCCTATGTCCCACGTTCCTTACGTGAAGTTAAGGCTAAAAACAAAGATTTCTAGTCACAATAAGCTTTGTGACATCTTAATGATTATGCTCAACTTAACTACTTTCAAAACTCTTAGTTTGATTATTTATGTCAAAATGGGTAAAACTTCATTATAGTTCGATTTCCCACGTTTTCAACGTAAAGTTAAGGCTTAAAACAAATATTTCTTGTCACAATAAGCTTTGTGAAAGCTTTAATGATTATACTCGACTTTTTTACTTTGAAAACTCTTAGTTTCATTATTTGTATCAAAATGGGTAAAACTTCATTATAGTTCGATTTCCAACGTTTCCAATGTGAAGTTATGGCTTAAAACAACGATTTTTATTAAAAATAAGCGTTTGTAGATAAAATATGTTTATGCTCGTCTTGTTAAATTTTAAGACTATTAGTATTACGATTTCATACAAAATCGTTAAAACTTCATTATCGTCCTATGTCCCACGTTCCTTACGTGAAGTTAAGGCTAAAAACAAAGATTTCTAGTCACAATAAGCTTTGTGACGTCTTAATGATTATACTCGGCTTGTTTACTTTCAAAACTTTAAGTTTGTTTTTTTATGTCAAAATGGGTAAAACTTCATTATAGTTCGATTTCCCACGTTTTCAATGTGAAGTTAAGGCTTAAAACAACTATTTCTAGTCACAATAAGCTTTGTGAAAGCTTTAATGATTATACTCGGCTTTTTTACTTTGAAAACTCTTAGTTTCATTATTTGTATCAAAATGGGTAAAACTTCATTATAGTTCGATTTCCCACGTTTCCAATGTGAAGTTAAGGTTTAAAACAACGATTTCTGTTAAAAATAAGCGTTTGTAGATAAAATATGTTTACGCTCGTCTTGTTAAATTTTAAGACTATTAGAATTATGATTTTATACAAAATCGTTAAAACTTCATTATCATCCTATGTCCCACGTTCCTTACGTGAAGTTAAGGCTAAAAACAAAGATTTCTACTCACAATAAGCTTTGTGACATCTTAATGATTATGCTCAACTTAATTACTTTCAAAACTCTTAGTTTGATTATTTATGTCAAAATGGGTAAAACTTCATTATAGTTCGATTTCCCACGTTTTCAATGTAAAGTTAAGGCTTAAAAAAAATATTTGTACTCACAATAAGCTTTGTGAAAGCTTTAATGATTATACTCGGCTTGTTTACTTTAAAAACTCTTAGTTTGATTATTTATGTCAAAATGGGTAAAACTTCATTATAGTTCGATTTCCCACGTTTTGAATGTGAAGTTAAGGCTTAAAATAACTATTTCTAGTCACAATAAGCTTTGTGAAAGCTTTAATGATTATACTCGGCTTGTTTACTTTCAAAACTCTTAGTTTGATTATTTATGTCAAAATGGGTAAAACTTCATTATAGTTCGATTTCCACGTTTTCAATGTGAAGTTAAGGCTTAAAACAACGATTTCTATTAAAAATAAGCGTTTGTAGATAAAATATGTTTATGCTCGTCTTGTTAAATTTTAAAAATATTAGAACTGTAATTTTATACAAAATCGTTAAAACTTCCTTGTCGTCCTATGTCCCACGTTCCCTACGTGAAGTTAAGGCTGAAAGCAACGATTTCTAGACACAATAAGCTTTGTTACATCTTAATGATTTTACTCGGGTTGTATACTTTCAAAACTCTTGTTTGATTATTTATGTCAAAATCGGTAAAACTTCATTATAGTTCGATTTCCCACGTTTTCAATGTGAAGTTAAGGCTTAAAACAACTATTTCTAGTCACAATAAGCTTTGTGAAAGCTTTAGTGATTATACTCTACTTTTTTACTTTGAAAACTCTTAGTTTCATTATTTGTATCAAAATGGGTAAAACTTCATTATAGTTCGATTTCCAACGTTTCCAATGTGAAGTTAATGCTTAAATCAACGATTTTTATTAAAAATAAGCGTTTGTAGATAAAATATGTTTATGCTCGTCTTGTTAAATTTTAAGACTATTAGAATTACGATTTCATACAAAATCGTTAAAACTTCATTATCGTCCTATGTCCCACGTTCCTTACGTGAAGTTAAGGCTAAAAACAAAGATTTCTAGTCACAATAAGCTTTGTGACGTCTTAATGATTATACTCGGCTTGTTTACTTTCAAAACTCTAAGTTTGTTTATTTATGTCAAAATGGGTGAAACTTCATTATAGTTCGATTTCCCACGTTTTCAATGTAAGTTAAGGCTTAAAACAACTATTTCTAGTCACAATAAGCTTTGTGAAAGCTTTAAAGATTATACTCGGCTTTTTTACTTTGAAAACTCTTAGTTTCATTATTTGTATCAAAATGGGTAAAACTTCATTATAGTTCGATTTCCCACGTTTCCAATGTGAAGTTAAGGTTTAAAACAACGATTTCTATTAAAAATAAGCGTTTGTAGATAAAATATGTTTACGCTCGTCTTGTTAAATTTTAAGACTATTAGAATTACGATTTTATACAAAATCGTTAAAACTTCATTATCATCCTATGTCCCACGTTCCTTACGTGAAGTTAAGGCTAAAAACAAAGATTTCTAGTCACAATAAGCTTTGTGACATCTTAATGATTATGCTCAACTTAATTACTTTCAAAACTCTTAGTTTGATTATTTATGTCAAAATGGGTAAAACTTCATTATAGTTCGATTTCCCACGTTTTCAATGTAAAGTTAAGGTTTAAAACAAATATTTCTAGTCACAATAATAAGCTTTGTGAAAGCTTTAATGATTATACTCGGCTTGTTTACTTTAAAAACTCTTAGTTCGATTATTTATGTCAAAATGGGTAAAACTTCATTATAGTTCGATTTCCCACGTTTTCAATGTGAAGTTAAGGCTTAAAACAACGATTTCTATTAAAAATAAGCGTTTGTAGATAAAATATATTTATGCTCGTCTTGTTAAATTTTAAAAATATTAGAACTATGATTTTATACAAAATCGTTAAAACTTCCTTATCGTCCTATGTCCCACGTTCCCTACGTGAAGTTAAGGCTGAAAACATCGATTTCTAGTCACAATAAGCTTTGTGACATCTTAATGATTTTACTTGGGTTGTATACTTTCAAAACTCTTGTTTGATTATTTATGTCAAAATGGGTAAAACTTCATTATAGTTCGATTTCCCACGTTTTCAATGTGCAGTTAGGCTTAAAACAACTATTTCTAGTCACAATAAGCTTTGTGAAAGTTTTAATGATTATACTCGGCTTTTTTACTTTGAAAACTCTTAGTTTGATTATTTATGTCAAAATGGGTAAAACTTCATTATAGTTCGATTTCCCACGTTTTCAATTTCAAGTTAAGGCTTAAAACAACGATTTCTATTAAAAATAAGCGTTTGTAGATAAAATATGTTTATGCTCGTCTTGTTAAATTTTAAAAATATTAGAACTGTAATTTTATACAAAATCGTTAAAACTTCCTTGTCGTCCAATGTCCCACGTTCCCTACGTGAAGTTAAGGCTGAAAACAACGATTTCTAGACACAATAAGCTTTGTAACATCTTAATGATTTTACTCGGGTTGTATACTTTCAAAACTCTTGTTTGATTATTTATGTCAAAATGGGTAAAACTTCATTATAGTTCGATTTCCCACGTTTTCAATGTGAAGTTAAGGCTTAAAACAACTATTTCTAGTCACAATAAGCTTTGTGAAAGCTTTAATGATTATACTCGACTTTTTTACTTTGAAAACTCTTAGTTTCATTATTTGTATCAAAATGGGTAAAACTTCATTATAGTTCGATTTCCCACGTTTCCAATGTGAAGTTAAGGTTTAAAACAACGATTTCTATTAAAAATAAGCGTTTGTAGATAAAATATGTTTATGCTCGTCTTGTTAAATTTTAAGACTATTAGAATTACGATTTTATACAAAATCGTTAAAACTTCATTATCATTCTATGTCCCACGTTCCTTACGTGAAGTTAAGGCTAAAAACAAAGATTTCTAGTCACAATAAGCTTTGTGACGTCTTAATGATTATACTCGGCTTGTTTACTTTCAAAACTCTAAGTTTGTATATTTATGTCAAAATGGGTAAAACTTCATTATAGTTCTATTTCCCACGTTTTCAATGTGAAGTTAAGGCTTAAAACAACTATTTCTAGACACAATAAGCTTTGTGAAAGTTTTAATGATTATACTCGGCTTTTTTACTTTGAAAACTCTTAGTTTCATTATTTGTATCAAAATGGGTAAAACTTCATTATAGTTCGATTTCCCACGTTTCCAATGTGAAGTTAAGGTTTAAAACAACGATTTCTATTAAAAATAAGCGTTTGTAGATAAAATATGTTTATGCTCGTCTTGTTAAATTTTAAGACTATTAGAATTACGATTTTATACAAAATCGTTAAAACTTCATTATCATTCTATGTCCCACGTTCCTTACGTGAAGTTAAGGCTAAAAACAAAGATTTCTACTCACAATAAGCTTTGTGACATCTTAATGATTATGCTCAACTTAATTACTTTCAAAACTCTTAGTTCGATTATTTATGTAAAAATGGGTAAAACTTCATTATAGTTCGATTTCCCACGTTTTCAATGTAAAGTTAAGGCTTAAAAAAAATATTTGTACTCACAATAAGCTTTGTGAAAGCTTTAATGATTATACTTGGCTTGTTTACTTTAAAAACTCTTAGTTTGATTATTTATGTCAAAATGGGTAAAACTTCATTATAGTTCGATTTCCCACGTTTTGAATGTGAAGTTAAGGCTTAAAATAACTATTTCTAGTCACAATAAGCTTTGTGAAAGCTTTAATGATTATACTCGGCTTGTTTACTTTCAAAACTCTTAGTTTGATTATTTATGTCAAAATGGGTAAAACTTCATTATAGTTCGATTTCCACGTTTTCAATGTGAAGTTAAGGCTTAAAACAACAATTTCTATTAAAAATAAGCGTTTGTAGATAAAATATATTTATGCTCGTCTTGTTAAATTTTAAAAATATTAGAACTATGATTTTATACAAAATCGTTAAAACTTCCTTATCGTCCTATGTCCCACGTTCCCAACGTGAAGTTAAGGCTGAAAACAACGATTTCTAGTCACAATAAACTTTGTGACATCTTAACGATTTTACTTGGGTTGTATACTTTCAAAACTCTTGTTTGATTATTTATGACAAAATGGGTAAAACTTCATTATAGTTCGATTTCCCACGTTTCCAATGTGAAGTTAAGGCTTAAAACAACGATTTCTATTAAAAATAAGCGTTTGTAGATAAAATATGTTTATGCTCGTCTTGTTAAATTTTAAGACTATTAGAATTACGATTTTATACAAAATCGTTAAAACTTAATTATCATCCTATGTCCCACGTTCCTTACGTGAAGTTAAGGCTAAAAACAAAGATTTCTAGTCACAATAAGCTTTGTGACATCTTAATGATTATGCTCAACTTAACTACTTTCAAAACTCTTAGTTTGAATATTTATGTCAAAATGGGTAAAACTTCATTATAGTTCGATTTCCCACGTTTTCAACGTAAAGTTAAGGCTTAAAACAAATATTTCTTGTCACAATAAGCTTTGTGAAAGCTTTAATGATTATACTCGACTTTTTTACTTTGAAAACTCTTAGTTTCATTATTTGTATCAAAATGGGTAAAACTTCATTATAGTTCGATTTCCAACGTTTCCAATGTGAAGTTATGGCTTAAAACAACGATTTTTATTAAAAATAAGCGTTTGTAGATAAAATATGTTTATGCTCGTCTTGTTAAATTTTAAGACTATTAGTATTACGATTTCATACAAAATCGTTAAAACTTCATTATCGTCCTATGTCCCACGTTCCTTACGTGAAGTTAAGGCTAAAAACAAAGATTTCTAGTCACAATAAGCTTTGTGACGTCTTAATGATTATACTCGGCTTGTTTACTTTCAAAACTTTAAGTTTGTTTTTTTATGTCAAAATGGGTAAAACTTCATTATAGTTCGATTTCCCACGTTTTCAATGTGAAGTTAAGGCTTAAAACAACTATTTCTAGTCACAATAAGCTTTGTGAAAGCTTTAATGATTATACTCGGCTTTTTTACTTTGAAATCTCTTAGTTTCATTATTTGTATCAAAATGGGTAAAACTTCATTATAGTTCGATTTCCCACGTTTCCAATGTGAAGTTAAGGTTTAAAACAACGATTTCTGTTAAAAATAAGCGTTTGTAGATAAAATATGTTTACGCTCGTCTTGTTAAATTTTAAGACTATTAGAATTATGATTTTATACAAAATCGTTAAAACTTCATTATCATCCTATGTCCCACGTTCCTTACGTGAAGTTAAGGCTAAAAACAAAGATTTCTACTCACAATAAGCTTTGTGACATCTTAATGATTATGCTCAACTTAATTACTTTCAAAACTCTTAGTTTGATTATTTGTCAAAATGGGTAAAACTTCATTATAGTTCGATTTCCCACGTTTTCAATGTAAAGTTAAGGCTTAAAAAAAATATTTGTACTCACAATAAGCTTTGTGAAAGCTTTAATGATTATACTCGGCTTGTTTACTTTAAAAACTCTTAGTTTGATTATTTATGTCAAAATGGGTAAAACTTCATTATAGTTCGATTTCCCACGTTTTGAATGTGAAGTTAAGGCTTAAAATAACTATTTCTAGTCACAATAAGCTTTGTGAAAGCTTTAATGATTATACTCGGCTTGTTTACTTTCAAAACTCTTAGTTTGATTATTTATGTCAAAATGGGTAAAACTTCATTATAGTTCGATTTCCACGTTTTCAATGTGAAGTTAAGGCTTAAAACAACGATTTCTATTAAAAATAAGCGTTTGTAGATAAAATATGTTTATGCTCGTCTTGTTAAATTTTAAAAATATTAGAACTGTAATTTTATACAAAATCGTTAAAACTTCCTTGTCGTCCTATGTCCCACGTTCCCTACGTGAAGTTAAGGCTGAAAGCAACGATTTCTAGACACAATAAGCTTTGTTACATCTTAATGATTTTACTCGGGTTGTATACTTTCAAAACTCTTGTTTGATTATTTATGTCAAAATCGGTAAAACTTCATTATAGTTCGATTTCCCACGTTTTCAATGTGAAGTTAAGGCTTAAAACAACTATTTCTAGTCACAATAAGCTTTGTGAAAGCTTTAGTGATTATACTCTACTTTTTTACTTTGAAAACTCTTAGTTTCATTATTTGTATCAAAATGGGTAAAACTTCATTATAGTTCGATTTCCAACGTTTCCAATGTGAAGTTAATGCTTAAAACAACGATTTTTATTAAAAATAAGCGTTTGTAGATAAAATATGTTTATGCTCGTCTTGTTAAATTTTAAGACTATTAGAATTACGATTTCATACAAAATCGTTAAAACTTCATTATCGTCCTATGTCCCACGTTCCTTACGTGAAGTTAAGGCTAAAAACAAAGATTTCTAGTCACAATAAGCTTTGTGACGTCTTAATGATTATACTCGGCTGTTTACTTTCAAAACTCTAAGTTTGTTTATTTATGTCAAAATGGGTGAAACTTCATTATAGTTCGATTTCCCACGTTTTCAATGTGAAGTTAAGGCTTAAAACAACTATTTCTAGTCACAATAAGCTTTGTGAAAGCTTTAAAGATTATACTCGGCTTTTTTACTTTGAAAACTCTTAGTTTCATTATTTGTATCAAAATGGGTAAAACTTCATTATAGTTCGATTTCCCACGTTTCCAATGTGAAGTTAAGGTTTAAAACAACGATTTCTATTAAAAATAAGCGTTTGTAGATAAAATATGTTTACGCTCGTCTTGTTAAATTTTAAGACTATTAGAATTACGATTTTATACAAAATCGTTAAAACTTCATTATCATCCTATGTCCCACGTTCCTTACGTGAAGTTAAGGCTAAAAACAAAGATTTCTACTCACAATAAGCTTTGTGACATCTTAATGATTATGCTCAACTTAATTACTTTCAAAACTCTTAGTTTGATTATTTATGTCAAAATGGGTAAAACTTCATTATAGTTCGATTTCCCACGTTTTCAATGTAAAGTTAAGGCTTAAAAAAAATATTTGTACTCACAATAAGCTTTGTGAAGGCTTTAATGATTATACTCGGCTTGTTTACTTTAAAAACTCTTAGTTTGATTATTTATGTCAAAATGGGTAAAACTTCATTATAGTTCGATTTCCCACGTTTTGGTTGTAAAGTTAAGGCTTAAATTAACTATTTCTAGTCACAATAAGCTTTGTGAAAGCTTTAATGATTATACTCGGCTTGTTTACTTTCAAAACTCTTATTTTGATTATTTATGTCAAAATGGGTAAAACTTCATTATAGTTTGATTTCCACGTTTTCAATGTGAAGTTAAGGCTTAAAACAACGATTTCTATTAAAAATAAGCGTTTGTAGATAAAATATATTTATGCTCGTCTTGTTAAATTTTAAAAATATTAGAACTATGATTTTATACAAAATCGTTAAAACTTCCTTATCGTCCTATGTCCCACGTTCCCTACGTGAAATTAAGGCTGAAAACAACGATTTCTAGTCACAATAAGCTTTGTGACATCTTAATGATTTTACTCGGGTTGTATACTTTCAAAACTCTTGTTTGATTATTTCTGTCAAAATGAGTAAAACTTCATTATAGTTCGATTTCCCACGTTTTCAATGTGAAGTTAAGGCTTAAAAAAACTATTTCTAGTCACAATAAGCTTTGTGAAAGTTTTAATGATTATACTCGGCTTTTTTACTTTGAAAACTCTTAGTTTCATTATTTGTATCAAAATGGGTAAAACTTCATTATAGTTCGATTTCCAACGTTTCCAATGTGAAGTTAAGGCTTAAAACAACGATTTTTATTAAAAATAAGCGTTTGTAGATAAAATATGTTTATGCTCGTCTTGTTAAATTTTAAGACTATTAGAATTACGATTTCATACAAAATCGTTAAAACTTTATTATCGTCCTATGTCCCACATTCCTTACGTGAAGTTAAGGCTAAAAACAAAGATTTCTAGTCACAATAAGCTTTGTGAAAGCTTTAATGATTGTACTCGGCTTGTTTACTTTAAAAACTCTTAGTTCGATTATTTATGTCAAAATGGGTAAAACTTCATTATAGTTCGATTTCCCACGTTTTGAATGTGAAGTTAAGGCTTAAAATAACTATTTCTAGTCACAATAAGCTTTGTGAAAGTTTTAATGATTATACTCGGCTTGTTTACTTTCAAAACTCTTAGTTTGATTATTTATGTCAAAATGGGTAAAACTTCATTATAGTTCGATTTCCCACGTTTTCAATGTGAAGTTAAGGCTTAAAACAACGATTTCTATTAAAAATAAGCGTTTGTAGATAAAATATATTTATGCTCGTCTTGTTAAATTTTAAAAATATTAGAACTATGATTTTATACAAAATCGTTAAAACTTCCTTATCGTCCTATGTCCCACGTTCCCTACGTGAAGTTAAGGCTGAAAACAACGATTTCTAGACACAATAAGCTTTGTGACATCTTAACGATTTTACTTGGGTTGTATACTTTCAAAACTCTTGTTTGATTATTTATGTCAAAATGGGTAAAACTTCATTATAGTTCGATTTCCCACGTTTTCAATGTGCAGTTAGGCTTAAAACAACTATTTCTAGTCACAATAAGCTTTGTGAAAGTTTTAATGATTATACTCGGATTTTTTACTTTGAAAACTCTTAGTTTGATTATTTATGTCAAAATGGGTAAAACTTCATTATAGTTCGATTTCCCACGTTTTCAATGTGAAGTTAAGGCTTAAAACAACGATTTCTATTAAAAATAAGCGTTTGTAGATAAAATATGTTTATGCTCGTCTTGTTAAATTTTAAAAATATTAGAACTGTAATTTTATACAAAATCGTTAAAACTTCCTTGTTGTCTTATGTCCCACGTTCCCTACGTGAAGTTAAGGCTGAAAACAACGATTTCTAGACACAATAAGCTTTGTGACATCTTAATGATTTTACTCGGGTTGTATACTTTCAAAACTCTTTTTGATTATTTATGTCAAAATGGGTAAAACTTCATTATAGTTCCATTTCCCACGTTTTCAATGTGAAGTTAAGGCTTAAAACAACTATTTCTAGTCACAATAAGCTTTGTGAAAGCTTTAATGATTATACTCGACTTTTTTACTTTGAAAACTCTTAGTTTCATTATTTGTATCAAAATGGGTAAAACTTCATTATAGTTCGATTTCCAACGTTTCCAATGTGAAGTTAAGGCTTAAAACAACGATTTTTATTAAAAATAAGCGTTTGTAGATAAAATATGTTTACGCTCGTCTTGTTAAATTTTAAGACTATTAGAATTACGATTTCATACAAAATCGTTAAAACTTCATTATCGTCCTATGTCCCACGTTCCTTACGTGAAGTTAAGGCTAAAAACAAAGATTTCTAGTCACAATAAGCTTTGTGACGTCTTAATGATTATACTCGGCTTGTTTACTTTCAAAACTCTAAGTTTGTTTATTTATGTCAAAATGGGTAAAACTTCATTATAATTCGATTTCCCACGTTTTCAATGTGAAGTTAAGGCTTAAAACAACTATTTCTACTCACAATAAGCTTTGTGAAAGCTTTAATGATTATATTCGGCTTTTTTACTTTGAAAACTGTTAGTTTCATTATTTGTATAAAAATGGGTAAAACTTCATTATAGTTCGATTTCCCACGTTTCCAATGTGAAGTTAAGGTTTAAAACAACGATTTCTATTAAAAATAAGCGTTTGTAGATAAAATATGTTTATGCTCGTCTTGTTAAATTTTAAGACTATTAGAATTACGATTTTATACAAAATCGTTAAAACTTCATTATCATCCTATGTCCCACGTTCCTTACGTGAAGTTAAGGCTAAAAACATAGATTTCTAGTCACAATAAGCTTTGTGACATCTTAATGATTATGCTCAACTTAATTACTTTCAAAACTCTTAGTTTGATTATTTATGTCAAAATGGGTAAAACTTCATTATAGTTCGATTTCCCACGTTTTCAATGTAAAGTTAAGGTTTAAAACAAATATTTCTAGTCACAATAAGCTTTGTGAAAGCTTTAATGATTATACTCGGCTTGTTTACTTTAAAAACTCTTAGTTCGATTATTTATGTCAAAATGGGTAAAACTTCATTATAGTTCGATTTTCCACGTTTTCAATGTGAAGTTAAGGCTTAAAACAACGATTTCTATTAAAAATAAGCGTTTGTAGATAAAATATATTTATGCTCGTCTTGTTAAATTTTAAAAATATTAGAACTATGATTTTATACAAAATCGTTAAAACTTCCTTATCGTCCTATGTCCCACGTTCCCTACGTGAAGTTAAGGCTGAAAACAACGATTTCTAGTCACAATAAGCTTTGTGACATCTTAACGATTTTACTTGGGTTGTATACTTTCAAAACTCTTGTTTGATTATTTATGTCAAAATGGGTAAAACTTCATTATAGTTCGATTTCCCACGTTTTCAATGTGCAGTTAGGCTTAAAACAACTATTTCTAGTCACAATAACCTTTGTGAAAGTTTTAATGATTATACTCGGCTTTTTTACTTTGAAAACTCTTAGTTTGATTATTTATGTCAAAATGGGTAAAACTTCATTATAGTTCGATTTCCCACATTTTCAATGTGAAGTTAAGGCTTAAAACAACGATTTCTATTAAAAATAAGCGTTTGTAGATAAAATATGTTTATGCTCGTCTTGTTAAATTTTAAAAATATTAGAACTGTAATTTTATACAAAAACGTTAAAACTTCCTTGTCGTCCTATGTCCCACGTTCCCTACGTGTAGTTAAGGCTGAAAACAACGATTTCTAGACACAATAAGCTTTGTAACATCTTAATGATTTTACTCGGGTTGTATACTTTCAAAACTCTTGTTTGATTATTTATGTCAAAATGGGTAAAACTTCATTATAGTTCGATTTCCCACGTTTTCAATGTGAAGTTAAGGCTTAAAACAACTATTTCTAGTCACAATAAGCTTTGTGAAAGCTTTAATGATTATACTCGACTTTTTTACTTTGAAAACTCTTAGTTTCATTATTTGTATCAAAATGGGTAAAACTTCATTATAGTTCGATTTCCAACGTTTCCAATGTGAAGTTAAGGCTTAAAACAACGATTTTTATTAAAAATAAGCGTTTGTAGATAAAATATGTTTATGCTCGTCTTGTTAAATTTTAAGACTATTCGAATTACGATTTCATACAAAATCGTTAAAACTTCATTATCGTCCTATGTCCCACGTTCCTTACGTGAAGTTAAGGATAAAAACAAAGATTTCTAGTCACAATAAGCTTTGTGACGTCTTAATGATTATACTCGGCTTGTTTACTTTCAAAACTCTAAGTTTGTATATTTATGTCAAAATGGGTAAAACTTCATTATAGTTCTATTTCCCACGTTTTCAATGTGAAGTTAAGGCTTAAAACAACTATTTCTAGACACAATAAGCTTTGTGAAAGTTTTAATGATTATACTCGGCTTTTTTACTTTGAAAACTCTTAGTTTCATTATTTGTATCAAAATGGGTAAAACTTCATTATAGTTCGATTTCCCACGTTTCCAATGTGAAGTTAAGGTTTAAAACAACGATTTCTATTAAAAATAAGCGTTTGTAGATAAAATATGTTTATGCTCGTCTTGTTAAATTTTAAGACTATTAGAATTACGATTTTATACAAAATCGTTAAAACTTCATTATCATTCTATGTCCCACGTTCCTTACGTGAAGTTAAGGCTAAAAACAAAGATTTCTACTCACAATAAGCTTTGTGACATCTTAATGATTATGCTCAACTTAATTACTTTCAAAACTCTTAGTTCGATTATTTATGTAAAAATGGGTAAAACTTCATTATAGTTCGATTTCCCACGTTTTCAATGTAAAGTTAAGGCTTAAAAAAACTATTTGTACTCACAATAAGCTTTGTGAAAGCTTTAATGATTATACTCGGCTTGTTTACTTTAAAAACTCTTAGTTTGATTATTTATGTCAAAATAGGTAAAAACTTCATTATAGTTCGATTTCCCACGTTTTGAATGTGAAGTTAAGGCTTAAAATAACTATTTCTAGTCACAATAAGCTTTGTGAAAGCTTTAATGATTATACTCGGCTTGTTTACTTTCAAAACTCTTAGTTTGATTATTTATGTCAAAATGGGTAAAACTTCATTATAGTTCGATTTCCACGTTTTCAATGTGAAGTTAAGGCTTAAAACAACGATTTCTATTAAAAATAAGCGTTTGTAGATAAAATATGTTTATGCTCGTCTTGTTAAATTTTAAGACTATTAGAATTACGATTTTATACAAAATCGTTAAAACTTCATTATCATTCTATGTCCCACGTTCCTTACGTGAAGTTAAGGCTAAAAACAAAGATTTCTACTCACAATAAGCTTTGTGACATCTTAATGATTATGCTCAACTTAATTACTTTCAAAACTCTTAGTTCGATTATTTATGTAAAAATGGGTAAAACTTCATTATAGTTCGATTTCCCACGTTTTCAATGTAAAGTTAAGGCTTAAAAAAAATATTTGTACTCACAATAAGCTTTGTGAAAGCTTTAATGATTATACTCGGCTTGTTTACTTTAAAAACTCTTAGTTTGATTATTTATGTCAAAATAGGTAAAAACTTCATTATAGTTCGATTTCCCACGTTTTGAATGTGAAGTTAAGGCTTAAAATAACTATTTCTAGTCACAATAAGCTTTGTGAAAGCTTTAATGATTATACTCGGCTTGTTTACTTTCAAAACTCTTAGTTTGATTATTTATGTCAAAATGGGTAAAACTTCATTATAGTTCGATTTCCACGTTTTCAATGTGAAGTTAAGGCTTAAAACAACGATTTCTATTAAAAATAAGCGTTTGTAGATAAAATATATTTATGCTCGTCTTGTTAAATTTTAAAAATATTAGAACTATGATTTTATACAAAATCGTTAAAACTTCCTTATCGTCCTATGTCCCACATTCCCAACGTGAAGTTAAGGCTGAAAACAACGATTTCTAGTCACAATAAGCTTTGTGACATCTTAACGATTTTACTTGGGTTGTATACTTTCAAAACTCTTGTTTGATTATTTATGACAAAATGGGTAAAACTTCATTATAGTTCGATTTCCCACGTTTCCAATGTGAAGTTAAGGCTTAAAACAACGATTTCTATTAAAAAAAGCGTTTGTAGATAAAATATGTTTATGCTCGTCTTGTTAAATTTTAAGACTATTAGAATTACGATTTTATACAAAATCGTTAAAACTTAATTATCATCCTATGTCCCACGTTCCTTACGTGAAGTTAAGGCTAAAAATAAAGATTTCTAGTCACAATAAGCTTTGTGACATCTTAATGATTATGCTCAACTTAATTACTTTCAAAACTCTTAGTTTGATTATTTATGTCAAAATGGGTAAAACTTCATTATAGTTCGATTTCCCACGTTTTCAACGTAAAGTTAAGGCTTAAAACAAATATTTCTTGTCACAATAAGCTTTGTGAAAGCTTTAATGATTATACTCGACTTTTTTACTTTGAAAACTCTTAGTTTCATTATTTGTATCAAAATGGGTAAAACTTCATTATAGTTCGATTTCCAACGTTTCCAATGTGAAGTTATGGCTTAAAACAACGATTTTTATTAAAAATAAGCGTTTGTAGATAAAATATGTTTATGCTCGTCTTGTTAAATTTTAAGACTATTAGAATTACGATTTCATACAAAATCGTTAAAACTTGATTATCATCCTATGTCCCACGTTCCTTACGTGAAGTTAAGGCTAAAAACAAAGATTTCTAGTCACAATAAGCTTTGTGACGTCTTAATGATTATACTCGGCTTGTTTACTATCAAAACTTTAAGTTTTTTTTTTATGTCAAAATGGGTAAAACTTCATTATAGTTCGATTTCCCACGTTTTCAATGTGAAGTTAAGGCTTAAAACAACTATTTCTAGTCACAATAAGCTTTGTGAAAGCTTTAATGATTATACTCGGCTCTTTTACTTTGAAAACTCTTAGTTTCATTATTTGTATCAAAATGGGTAAAACTTCATTATAGTTCGATTTCCCACGTTTCCAATGTGAAGTTAAGGTTTAAAACAACGATTTCTATTAAAAATAAGCGTTTGTAGATAAAATATGTTTACGCTCGTCTTGTTAAATTTTAAGACTATTAGAATTACGATTTTATACAAAATAGTTAAAACTTCATTATCATCCTATGTCCCACGTTCCTTACGTGAAGTTAAGGCTAAAAACAAAGATTTCTACTCACAATAAGCTTTGTGACATCTTAATGATTATGCTCAACTTAATTACTTTCAAAACTCTTAGTTTGATTATTTATGTCAAAATGGGTAAAACTTCATTATAGTTCGATTTCCCACGTTTTCAATGTAAAGTTAAGGCTTAATAAAAATATTTGTACTCACAATAAGCTTTGTGAAAGCTTTAATGATTATACTCGGCTTGTTTACTTTAAAAACTCTTAGTTTGATTATTTATGTCAAAATGGGTAAAACTTCATTATAGTTCGATTTCCCACGTTTTGAATGTGAAGTTAAGGCTTAAAATAACTATTTCTAGTCACAATAAGCTTTGTGAAAGCTTTAATGATTATACTCGGCTTGTTTACTTTCAAAACTCTTAGTTTGATTATTTATGTCAAAATGGGTAAAACTTCATTATAGTTCGATTTCCACGTTTTCAATGTGAAGTTAAGGCTTAAAACAACGATTTCTATTAAAAATAAGCGTTTGTAGATAAAATATATTTATGCTCGTCTTGTTAAATTTTAAAAATATTAGAACTATGATTTTATACAAAATCGTTAAAACTTCCTTATCGTCCTATGTCCCACTTTCCCAACGTGAAGTTAAGGCTGAAAACAACGATTTCTAGTCACAATAAGCTTTGTGACATCTTAACGATTTTACTTGGGTTGTATACTTTCAAAACTCTTGTTTGATTATTTATGTCAAAATGGGTACAAATTCATAATAGTTCGATTTCCCACGTTTTCAATGTGCTGTTAGGCTTAAAACAACTATTTCTAGTCACAATAAGCTTTGTGAAAGTTTTAATGATTATACTCGGCTTTTTTACTTTGAAAACTCTTAGTTTGATAATTTATGTCAAAATGGGTAAAACTTCATTATAGTTCGATTTCCCACGTTTTCAATGTGAAGTTAAGGCTTAAAACAACGATTTCTATTAATAATAAGCGTTTGTAGATAAAATATGTTTATGCTCGTCTTGTTAAATTTTAACAATATTAGAACTGTAATTTTATACAAAATCGTTAAAACTTCCTTGTCGTCCTATGTCCCACGTTCCCTACGTGAAGTTAAGGCTTAAAACAACGATTTCTAGTCACAATAAGCTTTGTGACATCTTAATGATTTTACTCGGGTTGTATACTTTCAAAACTCTTGTTTGATTATTTATGTCAAAATCGGTAAAACTTCATTATAGTTCGATTTCCCACGTTTTCAATGTGAAGTTAAGGCTTAAAACAACTATTTCTAGTCACAATAAGCTTTGTGAAAGCTTTAGTGATTATACTCGACTTTTTTACTTTGAAAACTCTTAGTTTCATTATTTGTATCAAAATGGGTAAAACTTCATTATAGTCCGATTTCCAACGTTTCCAATGTGAAGTTAAGGCTTAAAACAACGATTTTTATTAAAAATAAGCGTTTGTAGATAAAATATGTTTATGCTCGTCTTGTTAAATTTTAAGACTATTAGAATTACGATTTCATACAAAATCGTTAAAACTTCATTATCGTCCTATGTCCCACGTTCCTTACGTGAAGTTAAGGCTAAAAACAAAGATTTCTAGTCACAATAAGCTTTGTGACGTCTTAATGATTATACTCGGCTTGTTTACTTTCAAAACTCTAAGTTTGTTTATTTATGTCAAAATGGGTGAAACTTCATTATAGTTCGATTTCCCACGTTTTCAATGTGAAGTTAAGGCTTAAAACAACTATTTCTAGTCACAATAAGCTTTGTGAAAGCTTTAAAGATTATACTCGGCTTTTTTACTTTGAAAACTCTTAGTTTCATTATTTGTATCAAAATGGGTAAAACTTCATTATAGTTCGATTTCCCACGTTTCCAATGTGAAGTTAAGGTTTAAAACAACGATTTCTATTAAAAATAAGCGTTTGTAGATAAAATATGTTTACGCTTGTCTTGTTAAATTTTAAGACTATTAGAATTACGATTTTATACAAAATCGTTAAAACTTCATTATCATCCTATGTCCCACGTTCCTTACGTGAAGTTAAGGCTAAAAACAAAGATTTCTACTCACAATAAGCTTTGTGACATCTTAATGATTATGCTCAACTTAATTACTTTCAAAACTCTTAGTTTGATTATTTATGTCAAAATGGGTAAAACTTCATTATAGTTCGATTTCCCACGTTTTCAATGTAAAGTTAAGGCTTAAAAAAATATTTGTACTCACAATAAGCTTTGTGAAGGCTTTAATGATTATACTCGGCTTGTTTACTTTAAAAACTCTTAGTTTGATTATTTATGTCAAAATGGGTAAAACTTCATTATAGTTCGATTTCCCACGTTTTGGTTGTTAAGTTAAGGCTTAAATTAACTATTTCTAGTCACAATAAGCTTTGTGAAAGCTTTAATGATTATACTCGGCTTGTTGTTTACTTTCAAAACTCTTAGTTTGATTATTTATGTCAAAATGGGTAAAACTTCATTATAGTTTGATTTCCACGTTTTCAATGTGAAGTTAAGGCTTAAAACAACGATTTCTATTAAAAATAAGCGTTTGTAGATAAAATATATTTATGCTCGTCTTGTTAAATTTTAAAAATATTAGAACTATGATTTTATACAAAATCATTAAAACTTCCTTATCGTCCTATGTCCCACGTTCCCTACGTGAAATTAAGGCTGAAAACAACGATTTCTAGTCACAATAAGCTTTGTGACATCTTAATGATTTTACTCGGGTTGTATACTTTCAAAACTCTTGTTTGATTATTTCTGTCAAAATGGGTAAAACTTCATTATAGTTCTATTTCCCACATTTTCAATGTGAAGTTAAGGCTTAAAACAACTATTTCTAGTCACAATAAGCTTTGTGAAAGCTTTAATGATTATACTCGGCTTTTTTACTTTGAAAACTCTTAGTTTCATTATTTATGTCAAAATGGGTAAAACTTCATTATAGTTCGATTTCCCACGTTTTCAATGTGAAGTTAAGGCTTAAAACAACGATTTCTATTAAAAATAAGCGTTTGTGGATAAAATATGTTTATGCTCGTCTTGTTAAATTTTAAAAATATTAGAACAGTAATTTTATACAAAATCGTTAAAACTTCCTTGTTGTCTTATGTCCCACGTTCCCTACGTGAAATTAAGGCTGAAAACAACGATTTCTAGACACAATAAGCTTTGTGACATCTTAATGATTTTACTCGGGTTGTATACTTTCAAAACTCTTGTTTGATTATTTATGTCAAAATGGGTAAAACTTCATTATAGTTCGATTTCCCACGTTTTCAATGTGAAGTTAAGGCTTAAAACAACTATTTCTAGTCACAATAAGCTTTGTGAAAGCTTTAATGATTATACTCGACTTTTTTACTTTAAAAAGTCTTAGTTTCATTATTTGTATCAAAATGGGTAAAACTTCATTATAGTTCGATTTCCAACGTTTCCAATGTGAAGTTAAGGCTTAAAACAACGATTTTTATTAAAAATAAGCGTTTGTAGATAAAATATGTTTATGCACGTCTTGTTAAATTTTAAGACTATTAGAATTACGATTTCATACAAAATCGTTAAAACTTCATTATCGTCCTATGTCCCACGTTCCTTACGTGAAGTTAAGGCTAAAAACAAAGATTTCTAGTCACAATAAGCTTTGTGACGTCTTAATGATTATACTCGGCTTGTTTACTTTCAAAACTCTAAGTTTGTTTATTTATGTCAAAATGGGTAAAACTTCATTATAGTTCGATTTCCCACGTTTTCAATGTGAAGTTAAGGCTTAAAACAACTATTTCTACTCACAATAAGCTTTGTGAAAGCTTTAATGATTATACTCGGCTTTTTTACTTTGAAAACTGTTAGTTTCATTATTTGTATCAAAATGGGTAAAACTTCATTATAGTTCGATTTCCCACGTTTCCAATGTGAAGTTAAGGTTTAAAACAACGATTTCTATTAAAAATAAGCGTTTGTAGATAAAATATGTTTATGCTCGTCTTGTTAAATTTTAAGACTATTAGAATTACGATTTTATACAAAATCGTTAAAACTTCATTATCATCCTATGTCCCACGTTCCTTACGTGAAGTTAAGGCTAAAAACAAAGATTTCTAGTCACAATAAGCTTTGTGACATCTTAATGATTATGCTCAACTTAATTACTTTCAAAACTCTTAGTTTGATTATTTATGTCAAAATGGGTAAAACTTCATTATAGTTCGATTTCCCACGTTTTTAATGTAAAGTTAAGGTTTAAAACAAATATTTCTAGTCACAATAAGCTTTGTGAAAGCTTTAATGATTATACTCGGCTTGTTTACTTTCAAAACTCTTAGTTTGATTATTTATGTCAAAATGGGTAAAACTTCATTATAGTTCGATTTCCACGTTTTCAATGTGAAGTTAAGGCTTAAAACAACGATTTCTATTAAAAATAAGCGTTTGTAGATAAAATATATTTATGCTCGTCTTGTTAAATTTTAAAAATATTAGAACTATGATTTTATACAAAATCGTTAAAACTTCCTTATCGTCCTGTCCCATGTTCCCACATTCCCAACGTGAAGTTAAGGCTTTCAAAACAACGATTTCTAGTCACAATAAGCTTTGTGACATCTTAACGATTTTACTTGGGTTGTATACTTTCAAAACTCTTGTTTGATTATTTATGACAAAATGGGTAAAACTTCATTATAGTTCGATTTCCCACGTTTCCAATGTGAAGTTAAGGCTTAAAACAACGATTTCTATTAAAAAAAGCGTTTGTAGATAAAATATGTTTATGCTCGTCTTGTTAAATTTTAAGACTATTAGAATTACGATTTTATACAAAATCGTTAAAACTTCATTATCATCCTATGTCCCACGTTCCTTACGTGAAGTTAAGGCTAAAAATAAAGATTTCTAGTCACAATAAGCTTTGTGACATCTTAATGATTATGCTCAACTTAATTACTTTCAAAACTCTTAGTTTGATTATTTATGTCAAAATGGGTAAAACTTCATTATAGTTCGATTTCCCACGTTTTCAACGTAAAGTTAAGGCTTAAAACAAATATTTCTTGTCACAATAAGCTTTGTGAAAGCTTTAATGATTATACTCGACTTTTTTACTTTGAAAACTCTTAGTTTCATTATTTGTATCAAAATGGGTAAAACTTCATTATAGTTCGATTTCCAACGTTTCCAATGTGAAGTTATGGCTTAAAACAACGATTTTTATTAAAAATAAGCGTTTGTAGATAAAATATGTTTATGCTCGTCTTGTTAAATTTTAAGACTATTAGAATTACGATTTCATACAAAATCGTTAAAACTTGATTATCATCCTATGTCCCACGTTCCTTACGTGAAGTTAAGGCTAAAAACAAAGATTTCTAGTCACAATAAGCTTTGTGACGTCTTAATGATTATACTCGGCTTGTTTACTTTCAAAACTTTAAGTTTTTTTTTTATGTCAAAATGGGTAAAACTTCATTATAGTTCGATTTCCCACGTTTTCAATGTGAAGTTAAGGCTTAAAACAACTATTTCTAGTCACAATAAGCTTTGTGAAAGCTTTAATGATTATACTCGGCTTTTTACTTGGAAAACTCTTAGTTTCATTATTTGTATCAAAATGGGTAAAACTTCATTATAGTTCGATTTCCCACGTTTCCAATGTGAAGTTAAGGTTTAAAACAACGATTTCTATTAAAAATAAGCGTTTGTAGATAAAATATGTTTACGCTCGTCTTGTTAAATTTTAAGACTATTAGAATTACGATTTTATACAAAATAGTTAAAACTTCATTATCATCCTATGTCCCACGTTCCTTACGTGAAGTTAAGGCTAAAAACAAAGATTTCTACTCACAATAAGCTTTGTGACATCTTAATGATTATGCTCAACTTAATTACTTTCAAAACTCTTAGTTTGATTATTTATGTCAAAATGGGTAAAACTTCATTATAGTTCGATTTCCCACGTTTTCAATGTAAAGTTAAGGCTTAATAAAAATATTTGTACTCACAATAAGCTTTGTGAAAGCTTTAATGATTATACTCGGCTTGTTTACTTTAAAAACTCTTAGTTTGATTATTTATGTCAAAATGGGTAAAACTTCATTATAGTTCGATTTCCCACGTTTTGAATGTGAAGTTAAGGCTTAAAATAACTATTTCTAGTCACAATAAGCTTTGTGAAAGCTTTAATGATTATACTCGGCTTGTTTACTTTCAAAACTCTTAGTTTGATTATTTATGTCAAAATGGGTAAAACTTCATTATAGTTCGATTTCCACGTTTTCAATGTGAAGTTAAGGCTTAAAACAACGATTTCTATTAAAAATAAGCGTTTGTAGATAAAATATATTTATGCTCGTCTTGTTAAATTTTAAAAATATTAGAACTATGATTTTATACAAAATCGTTAAAACTTCCTTATCGTCCATGTCCCACTTTCCCAACGTGAAGTTAAGGCTGAAAACAACGATTTCTAGTCACAATAAGCTTTGTGACATCTTAATGATTTTACTTGGGTTGTATACTTTCAAAACTCTTGTTTGATTATTTATGTCAAAATGGGTAAAATTCATAATAGTTCGATTTCCCACGTTTTCAATGTGCTGTTAGGCTTAAAACAACTATTTCTAGTCACAATAAGCTTTGTGAAAGTTTTAATGATTATACTCGGCTTTTTTACTTTGAAAACTCTTAGTTTGATAATTTATGTCAAAATGGGTAAAACTTCATTATAGTTCGATTTCCCACGTTTTCAATGTGAAGTTAAGGCTTAAAACAACGATTTCTATTAATAATAAGCGTTTGTAGATAAAATATGTTTATGCTCGTCTTGTTAAATTTTAACAATATTAGAACTGTAATTTTATACAAAATCGTTAAAACTTCCTTGTCGTCCTATGTCCCACGTTCCCTACGTGAAGTTAAGGCTGAAAAACAACGATTTCTAGACACAATAAGCTTTGTGACATCTTAATGATTTTACTCGGGTTGTATACTTTCAAAACTCTTGTTTGATTATTTATGTCAAAATCGGTAAAACTTCATTATAGTTCGATTTCCCACGTTTTCAATGTGAAGTTAAGGCTTAAAACAACTATTTCTAGTCACAATAAGCTTTGTGAAAGCTTTAGTGATTATACTCGACTTTTTTACTTTGAAAACTCTTAGTTTCATTATTTGTATCAAAATGGGTAAAACTTCATTATAGTTCGATTTCCAACGTTTCCAATGTGAAGTTAAGGCTTAAAACAACGATTTTTATTAAAAATAAGCGTTTGTAGATAAAATATGTTTATGCTCGTCTTGTTAAATTTTAAGACTATTAGAATTACGATTTCATACAAAATCGTTAAAACTTCATTATCGTCCTATGTCCCACGTTCCTTACGTGAAGTTAAGGCTAAAAACAAAGATTTCTAGTCACAATAAGCTTTGTGACGTCTTAATGATTATACTCGGCTTGTTTACTTTCAAAACTCTAAGTTTGTTTATTTATGTCAAAATGGGTGAAACTTCATTATAGTTCGATTTCCCACGTTTTCAATGTGAAGTTAAGGCTTAAAACAACTATTTCTAGTCACAATAAGCTTTGTGAAAGCTTTAAAGATTATACTCGGCTTTTTTACTTTGAAAACTCTTAGTTTCATTATTTGTATCAAAATGGGTAAAACTTCATTATAGTTCGATTTCCCACGTTTCCAATGTGAAGTTAAGGTTTAAAACAACGATTTCTATTAAAAATAAGCGTTTGTAGATAAAATATGTTTACGCTTGTCTTGTTAAATTTTAAGACTATTAGAATTACGATTTTATACAAAATCGTTAAAACTTCATTATCATCCTATGTCCCACGTTCCTTACGTGAAGTTAAGGCTAAAAACAAAGATTTCTACTCACAATAAGCTTTGTGACATCTTAATGATTATGCTCAACTTAATTACTTTCAAAACTCTTAGTTTGATTATTTATGTCAAAATGGGTAAAACTTCATTATAGTTCGATTTCCCACGTTTTCAATGTAAAGTTAAGGCTTAAAAAAAATATTTGTACTCACAATAAGCTTTGTGAAGGCTTTAATGATTATACTCGGCTTGTTTACTTTAAAAACTCTTAGTTTGATTATTTATGTCAAAATGGGTAAAACTTCATTATAGTTCGATTTCCCACGTTTTGGTTGTTAAGTTAAGGCTTAAATTAACTATTTCTAGTCACAATAAGCTTTGTGAAAGCTTTAATGATTATACTCGGCTTGTTTACTTTCAAAACTCTTAGTTTGATTATTTATGTCAAAATGGGTAAAACTTCATTATAGTTTGATTTCCACGTTTTCAATGTGAAGTTAAGGCTTAAAACAACGATTTCTATTAAAAATAAGCGTTTGTAGATAAAATATATTTATGCTCGTCTTGTTAAATTTTAAAAATATTAGAACTATGATTTTATACAAAATCATTAAAACTTCCTTATCGTCCTATGTCCCACGTTCCCTACGTGAAATTAAGGCTGAAAACAACGATTTCTAGTCACAATAAGCTTTGTGACATCTTAATGATTTTACTCGGGTTGTATACTTTCAAAACTCTTGTTTGATTATTTCTGTCAAAATGGGTAAAACTTCATTATAGTTCTATTTCCCACATTTTCAATGTGAAGTTAAGGCTTAAAACAACTATTTCTAGTCACAATAAGCTTTGTGAAAGCTTTAATGATTATACTCGGCTTTTTTACTTTGAAAACTCTTAGTTTCATTATTTATGTCAAAATGGGTAAAACTTCATTATAGTTCGATTTCCCACGTTTTCAATGTGAAGTTAAGGCTTAAAACAACGATTTCTATTAAAAATAAGCGTTTGTGATAAAATATGTTTATGCTCGTCTTGTTAAATTTTAAAAATATTAGAACAGTAATTTTATACAAAATCGTTAAAACTTCCTTGTTGTCTTATGTCCCACGTTCCCTACGTGAAATTAAGGCTTAAAACAACGATTTCTAGACACAATAAGCTTTGTGACATCTTAATGATTTTACTCGGGTTGTATACTTTCAAAACTCTTGTTTGATTATTTATGTCAAAATGGGTAAAACTTCATTATAGTTCGATTTCCCACGTTTTCAATGTGAAGTTAAGGCTTAAAACAACTATTTCTAGTCACAATAAGCTTTGTGAAAGCTTTAATGATTATACTCGACTTTTTACTTTAAAAACTCTTAGTTTCATTATTTGTATCAAAATGGGTAAAACTTCATTATAGTTCGATTTCCAACGTTTCCAATGTGAAGTTAAGGCTTAAAACAACGATTTCTATTAAAAATAAGCGTTTGTAGATAAAATATGTTTATGCACGTCTTGTTAAATTTTAAACTATTAGAATTACGATTTCATACAAAATCGTTAAAACTTCATTATCGTCCTATGTCCCACGTTCCTTACGTGAAGTTAAGGCTAAAAACAAAGATTTCTAGTCACAATAAGCTTTGTGACGTCTTAATGATTATACTCGGCTTGTTTACTTTCAAAACTCTTAAGTTTGTTTATTTATGTCAAAATGGGTAAAACTTCATTATAGTTCGATTTCCCACGTTTTCAATGTGAAGTTAAGGCTTAAAACAACTATTTCTACTCACAATAAGCTTTGTGAAAGCTTTAATGATTATACTCGGCTTTTTTACTTTGAAAACTGTTAGTTTCATTATTTGTATCAAAATGGGTAAAACTTCATTATAGTTCGATTTCCCACGTTTCCAATGTGTGAAGTTAAGGTTTAAAACAACGATTTCTATTAAAAATAAGCGTTTGTAGATAAAATATGTTTATGCTCGTCTTGTTAAATTTTAAGACTATTAGAATTACGATTTTATACAAAATCGTTAAAACTTCATTATCATCCTATGTCCCACGTTCCTTACGTGAAGTTAAGGCTAAAAACAAAGATTTCTAGTCACAATAAGCTTTGTGACATCTTAATGATTATGCTCAACTTAATTACTTTCAAAACTCTTAGTTTGATTATTTATGTCAAAATGGGTAAAACTTCATTATAGTTCGATTTCCCACGTTTTTAATGTAAAGTTAAGGTTTAAAACAAATATTTCTAGTCACAATAAGCTTTGTGAAAGCTTTAATGATTATACTCGGCTTGTTTACTTTAAAAACTCTTAGTTCGATTATTTATGTCAAAATTGGTAAAACTTCATTATAGTTCGATTTCCCACGTTTTCAATGTGAAGTTAAGGCTTAAAATAACTATTTCTAGTCACAATAAGCTTTGTGAAAGTTTTAATAATTATACTCGGCTTGTTTACTTTCAAAACTCTTAGTTTGATTATTTATGTCAAAATGGGTAAAACTTCATTATAATTCAATTTCCCACGTTTTCAATGTGAAGTTAAGGCTTAAAACAACGATTTCTATTAAAAATAAGCGTTTGTAGATAAAATATATTTATGCTCGTCTTGTTAAATTTTAAAAATATTAGAACTATGATTTTATACAAAATCGTTAAAACTTCCTTATCGTCCTATGTCCCACGTTCCCTACGTGAAGTTAAGGCTGAAAACAACGATTTCTAGTCACAATAAGCTTTGTGACATCTTAATGATTATACTTGGGTTGTTTACTTTCAAAACTCTTATTTGATTATTTATGTCAAAATGGGTAAAACTTCATTATAGTTCGATTTCCCACGTTTTCAATGTGAAGTTAGGCTTAAAACAACTATTTCTAGTCACAATAAGCTTTGTGAAAGTTTTAATGATTATACTCGGCTTTTTACTTTGAAAACTCTTAGTTTGATTATTTATGTCAAAATGGGTAAAACTTCATTATAGTTCGATTTCCCACGTTTTCAATGTGAAGTTAAGGCTTAAAACAACGATTTCTATTAAAAATAAGCGTTTGTAGATAAAATATGTTTATGCTCGTCTTGTTAAATTTTAAAACTATTAGAATTGTAATTTTATACAAAATCGTTAAAACTTCATTATCGTCCTATGTCCCACGTTCCTACGTGAAGTTAAGGCTTAAAACAACGATTTCTAGTCACAATAAGTTTTGTGACATCTTAATGATTATACTCGGGTTGTTTACTTTCAAAACTCTTAGTTTGATTATTTATGTCAAAATAGGTAAAACTTCATAATAGTTCGATTTCCCACGTTTTCAATGTGAAGTTAAGGCTTAAAACAACTATTTCTAGTCACAATAAGCTTTGTGAAAGCTTTAATGATTATACTCGACTTTTTTACTTGGAAAACTCTTAGTTTCATTATTTATATCAAAATGGGTAAAACTTCATTATAGTTCGATTTCCAACGTTTCCAATGTGAAGTTAAGGCTTAAAACAACGATTTTATTAAAAATAAGCGTTTGTAGATAAAATATGTTTATGCTCGTCTTGTTAAATTTTAAACTATTAGAATTACGATTTCATACAAAATCGTTAAAACTTCATTATCGTCCTATGTCCCACGTTCCTTACGTGAAGTTAAGGCTAAAAACAAAGATTTCTAGTCACAATAAGCTTTGTAACGTCTTAATGATTATACTCGGCTTGTTTACTTTCAAAACTCTAAGTTTGTTTATTTATGTCAAAATGGGTAAAACTTCATTATAGTTCTATTTCCCACGTTTTCAATGTGAAGTTAAGGCTTAAAACAACTATTTCTAGTCACAATAAGCTTTGTGAAAGCTTTAATGATTATACTCGGCTTTTTTACTTTGAAAACTCTTAGTTTCATTATTTATGTCAAAATGGGTAAAACTTCATTATAGTTCGATTTCCCACGTTTTCAATGTGAAGTTAAGGCTTAAAACAACGATTTCTATTAAAAATAAGCGTTTGTAGATAAAATATGTTTATGCTTGTCTTGTTAAATTTTAAAAATATTAGAACTGTAATTTTATACAAAATCGTTAAAACTTCATTATAGTTGTCTATGTCCCACGTTCCCTACGTGAAGTTAAGGCTGAAAACAACGATTTCTAGACACAATAAGCTTTGTGACATCTTAATGATTTTACTCGGGTTGTATACTTTCAAAACTCTTGTTTGATTATTTATGTCAAAATGGGTAAAACTTCATTATAGTTCGATTTCCCACGTTTTCAATGTGAAGTTAAGGCTTAAAACAACTATTTCTAGTCACAATAAGCTTTGTGAAAGCTTTAATGATTATACTCGACTTTTTTACTTTGAAAACTCTTAGTTTCATTATTTGTATCAAAATGGGTAAAACTTCATTATAGTTCGATTTCCAACGTTTCCAATGTGAAGTTAAGGCTTAAAACAACGATTTTTATTAAAAATAAGCGTTTGTAGATAAAATATGTTTATGCTCGTCTTGTTAAATTTTAAGACTATTAGAATTACGATTTCATACAAAATCGTTAAAACTTCATTATCGTCCTATGTCCCACGTTCCTTACGTGAAGTTAAGGCTAAAAACAAATTTCTAGTCACAATAAGCTTTGTGACGTCTTAATGATTATACTCGGCTTGTTTACTTTCAAAACTCTAAGTTTGTTTATTTATGTCAAAATGGGTAAAACTTCATTATAGTTCGATTTCCCACGTTTTCAATGTGAAGTTAAGGCTTAAAACAACTATTTCTACTCACAATAAGCTTTGTGAAAGCTTTAATGATTATACTCGGCTTTTTTACTTTGAAAACTCTTAGTTTTCATTATTTGTATCAAAATGGGTAAAACTTCATTATAGTTCGATTTCCCACGTTTCCAATGTGAAGTTAAGGTTTAAAACAACGATTTCTATTAAAAATAAGCGTTTGTAGATAAAATATGTTTATTCTCGTCTTGTTAAATTTTAAAACTATTAGAATTATGATTTTATACAAAATCGTTAAAACTTCATTATCATCCTATGTCCCACGTTCCTTACGTGAAGTTAAGGCTAAAAACAAAGATTTCTAGTCACAATAAGCTTTGTGACATCTTAATGATTATGCTCAACTTAATTACTTTCAAAACTCTTAGTTTGATTATTTATGTCAAAATGGGTAAAACTTCATTATAGTTCGATTTCCCACGTTTTCAATGTAAAGTTAAGGTTTAAAACAAATATTTCTAGTCACAATAAGCTTTGTGAAAGCTTTAATGATTATACTCGGCTTGTTTACTTTAAAAACTCTTAGTTCGATTATTTATGTCAAAATGGGTAAAACTTCATTATAGTTCGATTTCCCACGTTTTCAATGTGAAGTTAAAGCTTAAAATAACTATTTCTAGTCACAATAAGCTTTGTGAAAGTTTTAATGATTATACTCGGCTTGTTTACTTTCAAAACTCTTAGTTTGATTATTTATGTCAAAATGGGTAAAACTTCATTATAGTTCAATTTCTCACGTTTTCAATGTGAAGTTAAGGCTTAAAACAACGATTTCTATTAAAAATAAGCATTTGTAGATAAAATATATTTATGCTCGTCTTGTTAAATTTTAAAAATATTAGAACTATGATTTTATACAAAATCGTTAAAACTTCATTATCGTCCTATGTCCCACGTTCCCTACGTGAAGTTAAGGCTTAAAACAACGATTTCTAGTCACAATAAGCTTTGTGACATCTTAATGATTATACTTGGGTTGTTACTTTCAAAACTCTTAGTTTGATTATTTATGTCAAAATGGGTAAAACTTCATTATAGTTCGATTTCCCACGTTTTCAATGTGAAGTTAAGGCTTAAAAACAACTATTTCTAGTCACAATAAGCTTTGTGAAAGTTTTAATGATTATACTCGGCTTTTTTACTTTCAAAACTCTTAGTTTGATTATTTATGTCAAAATGGGTAAAACTTCATTATAGTTCGATTTCCCACGTTTTCAATGTGAAGTTAAGGCTTAAAACAACGATTTCTATTAAAAATAAGCGTTTGTAGATAAAATATGTTTATGCTCGTCTTGTTAAATTTTGAAAACTTTAGAATTATAATTTTATACAAAATCGTTAAAACTTCCTTATGTCTTATGTCCCACGTTCCCTACGTGAAGTTAAGGCTTAAAAACAACGATTTCTAGTCACAATAAGCTTTGTGACATCTTAATGATTATTACTCGGGTGTTTACTTTCAAAACTCTTGTTTTGATTATTTATGTCAAAATGGGTAAAACTTCATTATAGTTCGATTTCCCACGTTTTCAATGTGAAGTTAAGGCTTAAAACAACTATTTCTAGTCACAATAAGCTTTGTGAAAGCTTTAATGATTATACTCGACTTTTTTACTTTAAAACTCTTAGTTTCATTATTTATATCAAAATGGGTAAAACTTCATTATAGTTCGATTTCCAACGTTTCCAATGTGAAGTTAAGGCTTAAAACAACGATTTTTATTAAAAATAAGCGTTTGTAGATAAAATATGTTTATGCACGTCTTGTTAAATTTTAAGACTATTAGAATTACGATTTTTATACAAAATCGTTAAAACTTCATTATCGTCCTATGTCCCACGTTCCTTACGTGAAGTTAAGGCTAAAAACAAAGATTTCTAGTCACAATAAGCTTTGTGACGCTTAAATGATTATACTCGGCTTGTTTACTTTCAAAACTCTTAGTTTGTTTATTTATGTCAAAATGGGTAAAACTTCATTATAGTTCGATTTTCCACGTTTTCAATGTGAAGTTAAGGCTTAAAACAACTATTTCTACTCACAATAAGCTTTGTGAAAGCTTTAATGATTATACTCGGCTTGTTTACTTTAAAAACTCTTAGTTCGATTATTTATGTCAAAATTGGTAAAACTTCATTATAGTTCGATTTCCCACGTTTTCAATGTGAAGTTAAGGCTTAAAATAACTATTTCTAGTCACAATAAGCTTTGTGAAAGTTTTAATGATTATACTCGGCTTGTTTACTTTCAAAACTCTTAGTTTGATTATTTATGTCAAAATGGGTAAAACTTCATTATAATTCAATTTCCCACGTTTTCAATGTGAAGTTAAGGCTTAAAACAACGATTTCTATTAAAAAAGCGTTTGTAGATAAAATATATTTATGCTCGTCTTGTTAAATTTTAAAAATATTAGAACTTATGATTTTATACAAAATCGTTAAAACTTCATTATCGTCCTATGTCCCACGTTCCCAACGAAGTTAAGTTAAGCTTAAAACAACGATTTCTAGTCACAATAAGCTTTGTGACATCTTAATGATTATACTCGGGTTGTTTATACTTTCAAAACTCTTAGTTTGATTATTTATGTCAAAATGGGTAAAACTTCATTATAGTTCGATTTCCCACGTTTTCAATGTGAAGTTAAGGCTTAAAACAACTATTTCTTGTCACAATAAGCTTTGTGAAAGTTTTAATGATTATACTCGGCTTTTTACTTTCAAAACTCTTAGTTTGATTATTTATGTCAAAATGGGTAAAACTTTATTATAGTTCGATTTCCCACGTTTTCAATGTGAAGTTAAGGCTTAAAACAACGATTTCTATTAAAAAAGCGTTTGTAGATAAAATATGTTTATGCTCGTCTTGTTTAATTTTAAAACTATTAGAACTTATTATTTATATCAAAATCGTTAAAACTTCATTTGTCGTCCTATGTCCCACGTTTTTCACGTGAAGTTAAGGCTTAAAACAACGATTTCTAGTCACAAATAAGCTTTGTGACATCTTAATGATTATACTCGTGTTGTACTTTCAAAACTCTTAGTTTGATTATTTATGTCAAAATGGGTAAAACTTCATTATAGTTCGATTTCCCACGTTTTCAATGTGAAGTTAAGGCTTAAAACAACTATTTCTAGTCACAATAAGCTTTGTGAAAGCTTTAATGATTATACTCGACTTTTTTACTTTCAAAACTCTTAGTTTGATTATTTATGTCAAAATGGGTAAAACTTCATTATAGTTCATTTCCAACGTTTCCAATGTGAAGTTAAGGCTTAAAACAACGATTTCTATTAAAAATAAGCGTTGTAGATAAAATATGTTTATGCTCGTCTTGTTTAAATTTTAAAACTTTAGAACTGATTTTATACAAAATCGTTAAAACTTCATTATCGTCCTATGTCCCACGTTCCCTACGTGAAGTTAAAGGCTTAAAACAACAATTTCTAGTCACAATAAGCTTTGTGACATCTTAATGATTTTACTCGGGTTGTTTACTTTTAAAACTCTTAGTTTGATTATTTATGTCAAAATGGGTAAAACTTCATTATAGTTCGATTTCCCACGTTTTCAATGTGAAGTTAAGGCTTAAAACAACTATTTCTAGTCACAATAAGCTTTGTGAAAGCTTTAATGATTATACTCGACTTTTTTACTTTCAAAACTCTTAGTTTGATTATTTATATCAAAATGGGTAAAACTTCATTATAGTTCGATTTCAACGTTTCCAATGTGAAGTTAAGGCTTAAAACAACGATTTCTATTAAAAATAAGCGTTTGTATATAAAATATGTTTATTTCGTCTTGTTAAATTTTAAAACTATTAGAATTATTTTTATACAAAATCGTTAAAACTTCATTATAGTCCTATGTCCCACGTTCCTACGTGTGAAGTTAAGGCTAAAAATAAACTTTTTCTAGTCACAATAAGCTTTGTGACGTCTTAATGATTATACTCGGCTTGTTTACTTTAAAAACTCTTAGTTTGATTATTTATGTCAAAATGGGTAAAACTTCATTATAGTTCGATTTCCCACGTTTTCAATGTGAAGTTAAGGCTTAAAACAACTATTTCTAGTCACAATAAGCTTTGTGAAAGTTTTAATGATTATACTCGGCTTTTTTACTTTCAAAACTCTTAGTTTGATTATTTATGTCAAAATGGGTAAAACTTCATTATAGTTCGATTTCCCACGTTTTTCAATGTGAAGTTAAGGCTTAAAACAACGATTTCTATTAAAAATAAGCGTTTGTAGATAAAATATGTTTATGCTCGTCTTGTTAAATTTTAAAACTATTAGAACTATGATTTTATACAAAATCGTTAAAACTTCATTATCGTCCTATGTCCCACGATTTCCCACGTTTTCAACGTGAAGTTAAGGCTAAAAACAACGATTTCTAGTCACAATAAGCTTTGTGACATCTTAATGATTATACTCGGGTTGTTTACTTTTAAAACTCTTAGTTTGATTATTTATGTCAAAATGGGTAAAACTTCATTATAGTTCGATTTCCCACGTTTTCAATGTGAAGTTAAGGCTTAAAACAACTATTTCTAGTCACAATAAGCTTTGTGAAGGCTTTAATGATTATACTCGACTTTTTTACTTTCAAAACTCTTAGTTTGATTATTTATATCAAAATGGGTAAAACTTCATTATAGTTCGATTTCAACGTTTCCAATGTGAAGTTAAGGCTTAAAACAACGATTTCTATTAAAAATAAGCGTTTGTAGATAAAATATGTTTATTCTCGTCTTGTTAAATTTTAAACTATTAGAATTATGATTTCATACAAAATCGTTTAAACTTCATTATAGTCCTATGTCCCACGTTCCTTACGTGAAGTTAAGGCTAAAAATAACTATTTCTAGTCACAATAAGCTTTGTGACATCTTAATGATTATACTCGGCTTGTTTACTTTCAAAACTCTTAGTTTGATTATTTATGTCAAAATGGGTAAAACTTCATTATAGTTCGATTTCCCACGTTTTCAATGTGAAGTTAAGGCTTAAAACAACTATTTCTAGTCACAATAAGCTTTGTGAAAGTTTTAATGATTATACTCTGCTTTTTACTTTGAAAACTCTTAGTTTGATTATTTATGTCAAAATGGGTAAAACTTCATTATAGTTCGATTTCCACGTTTTCAATGTGAAGTTAAGGCTTAAAACAACGATTTCTATAAAAAATAAGCGTTTGTAGATAAAAATGTTTATGCTCGTCTTGTTAAATTTTAAAAATATTAGAACTTATGATTTTATACAAAATCGTTAAAACTTCATTATCGTCCTATGTCCCACGTTCTCTACGTGAGTTAAGGCTTAAAACAACGATTTCTAGTCACAATAAGCTTTGTGACATCTTAATGATTATACTCGGGTTGTTTACTTTCAAAACTCTTAGTTTGATTATTTATGTCAAAATGGGTAAAACTTCATTATAGTTCGATTTCCCACGTTTTCAATGTGAAGTTAAGGCTTAAAACAACTATTTCTAGTCACAATAAGCTTTGTGAAAGTTTTAATGATTATACTCGGCTTGTTTACTTTGAAAACTCTTAGTTTGATTATTTATGTCAAAATGGGTAAAACTTCATTATAGTTCGATTTCCCACGTTTTCAATGTGAAGTTAAGGCTTAAAACAACGATTTCTATTAAAAATAAGCGTTTGTAGATAAAATATGTTTATGCTCGTCTTGTTAAATTTTAAAAATATTAGAACTATGATTTTATACCAAATCGTTAAAACTTCCTTATTGTCCTTTGTCCCACGTTTTTAATACGTGAAGTTAAGGCTTAAAAACAACGATTTCTAGTCACAATAAGCTTTGTGACATCTTAATGATTATACTCGGGTTGTATACTTTCAAAACTCTTAGTTTGATTATTTATGTCAAAATGGTAAAACTTCATTATAGTTCGATTTCCCACGTTTTCAATGTGAAGTTAAGGCTTAAAACAACTATTTCTAGTCACAATAAGCTTTGTGAAAGCTTTAATGATTATACTCGGCTTTTTACTTTCAAAACTCTTAGTTTGATTATTTATGTCAAAATGGGTAAAACTTCATTATAGTTCGATTTCCCACATTTTCAATGTGAAGTTAAGGCTTAAAACAACGATTTCTATTAAAAATAAGCGTTTGTAGATAAATTATGTTTATGCTCGTCTTGTTAAATTTTAAAACTATTAGAATTATGATTTTATACAAAATCGTTAAAACTTCATTATCGTCCTATGTCCCACGTTCCTTACGTGAAGTTAAGGCTAAAAACAAAGATTTCTACTCACAATAAGCTTTGTGACGTCTTAATGATTATACTCGGCTTGTTTACTTTAAAAACTCTTAGTTTGATTATTTATGTCAAAATGGGTAAAACTTCATTATAGTTCGATTTCCCACGTTTTCAATGTGAAGTTAAGGCTTAAAACAACTATTTCTAGTCACAATAAGCTTTGTGAAAGTTTTAATGATTATACTCGGCTTTTTTACTTTCAAAACTCTTAGTTTGATTATTTATGTCAAAATGGGTAAAACTTCATTATAGTTCGATTTCCCACGTTTCCAATGTGAAGTTAAGGCTTAAAACAACGATTTCTATTAAAAATAAGCGTTTGTAGATAAAATATGTTTATGCTCGTCTTGTTAAATTTTAAAACTCTAATTTGAACTTATGATTTTATACAAAATCGTTAAAACTTCATTATCGTCCTATGTCCCACGTTCCCTACGTGAAGTTAAGGCTTAAAACAACGATTTCTAGTCACAATAAGCTTTGTGACATCTTAATGATTTTACTCGCTTGTTTACTTTCAAAACTCTTAGTTTGATTATTTATGTCAAAATGGGTAAAACTTCATTATAGTTCGATTTCCCACGTTTTCAATGTGAAGTTAAGGCTTAAAACAATGATTTCTATTAAAAATAAGCTTTGTAGATAAAATATATTTATGCTCGTCTTGTTAAATTTTAAAACTATTAGAACTTTGATTATTTTATACAAAATCGTTAAAACTTCATTATCGTCCTATGTCCCACGTTCTCTACGTGAGGTTAAGGCTTAAAACAACGATTTCTAGTCACAATAAGCTTTGTGACATCTTAATGATTATTTTACTCGGGTTGTTTACTTTCAAAACTCTTAGTTTGATTATTTATGTCAAAATGGGTAAAACTTCATTATAGTTCGATTTCCCACGTTTTCAATGTGAAGTTAAGGCTTAAAACAACTATTTCTAGTCACAATAAGCTTTGTGAAAGTTTTAATGATTATACTCGGCTTTTTTACTTTCAAAAAACTTAGTTTGATTATTTATGTCAAAATGGGTAAAACTTCATTATAGTTCGATTTCCCACGTTTTCAATGTGAAGTTAAGGCTTAAAACAACGATTTCTATTAAAAATAAGCGTTTGTAGATAAAATATGTTTATGCTCGTCTTGTTAAATTTTAAAACTATTAGAACTATGATTTTATACAAAATCGTTAAAACTTCATATTGTCCTTTGTCCCACGTTCAACGTGAAGTTAAGGCTTAAAACAACGATTTCTAGTCACAATAAGCTTTGTGACATCTTAATGATTATACTCGGGTTGTTTACTTTCAAAACTCTTAGTTTGATTATTTATGTCAAAATGGGTAAAACTTCATTATAGTTCGATTTCCCACGTTTTCAATGTGAAGTTAAGGCTTAAAACAACTATTTCTAGTCACAATAAGCTTTGTGAAAGCTTTAATGATTATACTCGGCTTTTTTACTTTCAAAACTCTTAGTTTGATTATTTATGTCAAAATGGGTAAAACTTCATTATAGTTCGATTTCCCACGTTTTCAATGTGAAGTTAAGGCTTAAAACAACGATTTCTATTAAAAATAAGCATTTGTAGATAAATTATGTTTATGCTCGTCTTGTTAAATCTTAAAACTATTAGAATTACGATTTTATAAAAAATCGTTAAAACTTCATTATCGTCCTATGTCCCACGTTCCTTACGTGAAGTTAAGGCTAAAAACAAAGATTTCTAGTCACAATAAGCTTTGTGACGTCTTAATGATTATACTCGGCTTGTTTACTTTCAAAACTCTTAGTTTGATTATTTATGTCAAAATGGGTAAAACTTCATTATAGTTCGATTTCCCACGTTTTCAATGTGAAGTTAAGGCTTAAAACAACTATTTCTAGTCACAATAAGCTTTGTGAAAGTTTTAATGATTATACTCGGCTTTTTTACTTTCAAAACTCTTAGTTTGATTATTTATGTCAAAATGGGTAAAACTTCATTATAGTTCGATTTCCCACGTTTCCAATGTGAAGTTAAGGCTTAAAACAACGATTTCTATTAAAATAAGCGTTTGTAGATAAAATATTAATGATTATACTCGTCTTGTTAAATTTTAAAAATATTTAGAACTTGATTTTTATACAAAATCGTTAAAACTTCATTATCGTCCTTGATCCCACGTTTTCAATGTGAAGTTAAGGCTTAAAACAACTATTTCTAGTCACAATAAGCTTTGTGACATCTTAATGATTATACTCGGCTTGTTTACTTTCAAAACTCTTAGTTTGATTATTTATGTCAAAATGGGTAAAACTTTATTATAGTTCGATTTCCCACGTTTTCAATGTGAAGTTAAGGCTTAAAACAACTATTTCTATTAAAAATAGTCGTTTGTAGATAAAATATTTTTATGCTCGTCTTGTTAAATTTTAAAAATATTAGAACTTGATGATTTTATACAAAATCGTTAAAACTTCATTATCGTTCTATGTCCCACGTTCCCAATGTGAAGTTAAGGCTTAAAACACCGATTTCTAGTCACAATAAGCTTTGTGACATCTTAATGATTATACTCGGCTTGTTTACTTTCAAAACTCTTAGTTTGATTATTTATGTCAAAATGGGTAAACCTTCATTATAGTTCGATTTCTCACGTTTTCAATGTGAAGATAAGGCTTAAAACAACTATTTCAAGTCACAATAAGCTTTGTGAAAGTTTTAATGATTATACTCGGCTTGTTTACTTTCAAAACTCTTAGTTTGATTATTTATGTCAAAATGGGTAAAACTTCATAATAGTTCGATTTTCCACGTTTTCAATGTGAAGTTAAGGCTTAAAACAACGATTTCTATTAAAAATAAGCGTTTGTAGATAAAATATGTTTATGCTCGTCTTGTTAAATTTTAAAACTATTAGAACTATGATTTTATACAAAATCGTTAAAACTTCATTATATCGTCCTATGTCCCACGTTCCCTACGTGAAGTTAAGGCTTAAAAACAACGATTTCTAGTCACATAAGCTTTGTGACATCTTAATGATTTTACTCGTGTTGTTTACTTTCAAAACTCTTAGTTTGATTATTTATGTCAAAATGGGTAAAACTTCATTATAGTTCGATTTCCCACGTTTTCAATGTGAAGTTAAGGCTTAAAACAACTATTTCTAGTCACAATAAGCTTTGTGAAAGCTTTAATGATTATACTCGACTTTTTTACTTTGAAAACTCTTAGTTTGATTATTTATCAAAATGGGTAAAACTTCATTATAGTTCGATTTCCAACGTTTCCAATGTGAAGTTAAGGCTTAAAACAACGATTTTATTAAAAAAGCGTTTGTAGAGAAAATATGTTTATGCTCGTCTTGTTAAATTTTAAAACTATTAGAATTATGATTTTATATGTCAAAATCGTTAAAACTTCATTATAGTCCTATGTCCCACGTTCCTTACGTGAAGTTAAGGCTAAAAACAACGATTTCTAGTCACAATAAGCTTTGTGACGTCTTAATGATTATACTCGGCTTGTTTACTTTCAAAACTCTTAGTTTGATTATTTATGTCAAAATGGGTAAAAATTCATTATAGTTCGATTTCCCACGTTTTCAATGTGAAGTTAAGGCTTAAAACAACTATTTCTAGTCACAATAAGCTTTGTGAAAGCTTTAATGATTATACTCGACTTTTTTACTTTCAAAACTCTTAGTTTGATTATTTGTATCAAAATGGGTAAAACTTCATTATAGTTCGATTTCAACGTTTCCAATGTGAAGTTAAGGCTTAAAACAACGATTTTATTACTAAAAATAAGCGTTTGTAGATAAAATATGTTTATTCTCGTCTTGTTAAATTTTAAAACTATTAGAATTACGATTTTTACAAAATCGTTAAAACTTCATTATAGTCCTATGTCCCACGTTCCTTAAATGAAGTTAAGGCTAAAACAACGATTTCTAGTCACAATAAGCTTTGTGACATCTTAATGATTATACTCAGCTTGTTTACTTTCAAAATTCTTAGTTTGATTATTTATGTCAAAATGGGTAAAACTTCATTATAGTTCAATTTCCCACGTTTTCAATGTAAGTTAAGGCTTAAAACAACTATTTCTAGTCACAATAAGCTTTGTGAAAGCTTTAATGATTATACTCGGCTTGTTTACTTTAAAAACTCTTAGTTTGATTATTTATGTCAAAATGGGTAAAACTTCATTATAGTTCGATTTCCCACGTTTTCAATGTGAAGTTAAGGCTTAAAATAACTATTTCTAGTCACAATAAGCTTTGTGAAAGCTTTAATGATTATACTCGGCTTGTTTACTTTCAAAACTCTTAGTTTGATTATTTATGTCAAAATGGGTAAAACTTCATTATAGTTCAATTTCCCACGTTTTCAATGTGAAGTTAAGGCTTAAAACAACGATTTCTATTAAAAATAAGCGTTTGTAGATAAAATATATTTATGCTCGTCTTGTTAAATTTTAAAACTATTAGAACTATGATTTTATACAAAATCGTTAAAACTTCCTTATCATCCTATGTCCCACGTTCCCAATGTGAAGTTAAGGCTTAAAAACAACGATTTCTAGTCACAATAAGCTTTGTGACATCTTAATGATTATACTCGGCTTGTTTACTTTCAAAACTCTTGTTTGATTATTTATGTCAAATGGGTAAAACTTCATTATAGTTCGATTTCCCACGTTTTCAATGTGAAGTTAAGGCTTAAAACAACTATTTCTTGTCACAATAAGCTTTGTGAAAGTTTTAATGATTATACTCGGCTTTTTTACTTTCAAAACTCTTAGTTTGATTATTTATGTCAAAATGGGTAAAACTTCATTATAGTTCGATTTCCCACGTTTTCAATGTGAAGTTAAGGCTTAAAACAACGATTTCTATTAAAAATAAGCGTTTGTAGATAAAATATGTTTATGCTCGTCTTGTTAAATTTTAAAACTATTAGAACTATAATTTTATACAAAATCGTTAAAACTTCTTCATTATCGTCCCTATGTCCCACGTTCCCTACGTGAAGTTAAGGCTGAAAACAACGATTTCTAGTCACAATAAGCTTTGTGACATCTTAATGATTTTACTCGTGTTGTATACTTTCAAAACTCTTGTTTGATTATTTATGTCAAAATGGGTAAAACTTCATTATAGTTCGATTTCCCACGTTTTCAATGTGAAGTTAAGGCTTAAAACAACTATTTCTAGTCACAATAAGCTTTGTGAAAGCTTTAATGATTATACTCGACTTTTTTACTTTGAAAACTCTTAGTTTGATTATTTTTATGTCAAAATGGGTAAAACTTCATTATAGTTCAATTTCCAACGTTTCCAATGTGAAGTTAAGGCTTAAAACAACGATTTTTACTAAAAATAAGCGTTTGTAGAGAAAATATGTTTATGCTCGTCTTGTTAAATTTTAAAACTATTAGAATTACGATTTTTATACAAAAACGTTAAAACTTCATTATAGTCCTATGTCCCACGTTCCTTACGTGAAGTTAAGGCTAAAAACAAAGATTTCTAGTCACAATAAGCTTTGTGACGTCTTAATGATTATACTCGGCTTGTTTACTTTCAAAACTCTTAGTTTGATTATTTATGTCAAAATGGGTAAAACTTCATTATAGTTCGATTTCCCACGTTTTCAATGTGAAGTTAAGGCTTAAAACAACTATTTCTAGTCACAATAAGCTTTGTGAAAGCTTTAATGATTATACTCGGCTTTTTTACTTGGAAAACTCTTAGTTTGATTATTTATATCAAAATGGGTAAAACTTCATTATAGTTCGATTTCCCACGTTTGCAATGTGAAGTTAAGGCTTAAAACAACGATTTCTATTAAAAATAAGCGTTTGTAGATAAAATATGTTTATGCTCGTCTTGTTAAATTTTAAAACTATTAGAATTATGATTTTATACAAAATCGTTAAAACTTCATTATCATCCTATGTCCCACGTTCCTTACGTGAAGTTAAGGCTAAAAACAAAGATTTCTAGTCACAATAAGCTTTGTGACATCTTAATGATTATACTCAACTTAATTTTACTTTCAAAACTCTTAGTTTGATTATTTATGTCAAAATGGGTAAAACTTCATTATAGTTCGATTTCTCACATTTTCAATGTGAAGTTAAGGCTTAAAACAACTATTTCTAGTCACAATAAGCTTTGTGAAAGCTTTAATGATTATACTAGGCTTGTTTACTTTAAAAACTCTTAGTTTGATTATTTATGTCGAAATGGGTAAAACTTCATTATAGTTCGATTTCCCACGTTTTGAATGTGAAGTTAAGGCTTAAAACAACTATTTCTAGTCACAATAAGCTTTGTGAAAGCTTTAATGATTATACTCGGCTTGTTTACTTTCAAAACTCTTAGTTTGATTATTTATGTCAAAATGGGTAAAACTTCATTATAGTTCGATTTCCACGTTTTCAATGTGAAGTTAAGGCTTAAAACAACGATTTCTATTAAAAATAAGCTTTTGTAGATAAAATATTTATGATTATGCTCGTCTTGTTAAATTTTAAAACTATTAGAACTATGATTTTATACAAAAATCGTTAAAACTTCATTATCGTCCTATGTCCCACGTTTTCCTACGTGAAGTTAAGGCTTAAAACAACGATTTCTAGTCACAATAAGCTTTGTGACATCTTAATGATTTTACTCGGGTTGTTTACTTTCAAAACTCTTAGTTTGATTATTTATGTCAAAATGGGTAAAACTTCATTATAGTTCGATTTCCCACGCTTTCAATGTGAAGTTAAGGCTTAAAACAACGATTTCTATTAAAAATAAGCGTTTGTAGATAAAATGTTTATGCTCGTCTTGTTTAATTTTAAAAATATTAGAACTTTGATTTTATACAAAATCGTTAAAACTTCCTTATCGTCCTATGTCCCACGTTCCCTACGTGAAGTTAAGGCTTAAAACAACGATTTCTAGTCACAATAAGCTTTGTGACATCTTAATGATTATACTCGGGTTGTTTACTTTTAAAACTTTTAGTTTGATTATTTATGTCAAAATAGGTAAAACTTCATAATAGTTCGATTTCCCACGTTTTCAATGTGAAGTTAAGGCTTAAAACAACTATTTCTAGTCACAATAAGCTTTGTGAAAGCTTTAATGATTATACTCGGCTTTTTACTTTGAAAACTCTTAGTTTCATTATTTGTATCAAAATGGGTAAAACTTCATTATAGTTCGATTTCCAACGTTTCCAATGTGAAGTTAAGGCTTAAAACAACGATTTCTATTAAAAATAAGCGTTTGTAAATAAAATATGTTTATGCTCGTCTTGTTAAATTTTAAGACTATTAGAATTACGATTTTATACAAAATCGTTAAAACTTCATTATCGTCCTATGTCCCATGTTCCTTACGTGAAGTTAAGGCTAAAAACAAAGATTTCTAGTCACAATAAGCTTTGTGACGTCTTAATGATTATACTCGGCTTGTTTACTTTAAAAACTCTAAGTTTGATTATTTATGTCAAAATGGGTAAAACTTCATTATAGTTCGATTTCTCACGTTTTCAATGTGAAGTTAAGGCTTAAAACAACTATTTCTAGTCACAATAAGCTTTGTGAAAGTTTTAATGATTATACTCGGCTTTTTTACTTTGAAAACTCTTAGTTTGATTATTTATGTCAAAATGGGTAAAACTTCATTATAGTTCGATTTTCCACATTTTCAATGTGAAGTTAAGGCTTAAAACAACGATTTCTATTAAAAATAAGCGTTTGTAGATAAAATATGTTTATGCTCGTCTTGTTAAATTTTAAAACTATTAGAACTTGATGATTTTATACAAAATCGTTAAAACTTCATTATCGTCCTATGTCCCACGTTCCCACGTGAAGTTAAGGCTTAAAACAACGATTTCTAGTCACAATAAGCTTTGTGACATCTTAATGATTTTACTCGGGTTGTTTACTTTCAAAACTCTTAGTTTGATTATTTATGTCAAAATGGGTAAAACTTCATTATAGTTCGATTTCCCACGTTTTCAATGTGAAGTTAAGGCTTAAAACAACTATTTCTAGTCACAATAAGCTTTGTGAAAGCTTTAATGATTATACTCGGCTTTTTTACTTTCAAAACTCTTAGTTTGATTATTTATGTCAAAATGGGTAAAACTTCATTATAGTTCGATTTCCAACGTTTCCAATGTGAAGTTAAGGCTTAAAACAACGATTTCTATTAAAAATAAGCGTTTGTAGATAAAATATGTTTATGTTCGACTTGTTAAATTTTAAAACTATTAGAATTATTATTTTATACAAAATCGTTAAAACTTCATTATCGTCCTATGTCCCACGTTCCTTACGTGAAGTTAAGGCTAAAAACAAAAATTTCTAGTCACAATAAGTTTTGTGACATCTTAATGATTATACTCGGCTTGTTTACTTTCAAAACTCTTAGTTTGATTATTTATGTCAAAATGGGTAAAACTTCATTATAGTTCGATTTCCCACGTTTTCAATGTGAAGTTAAGGCTTAAAACAACTATTTCTAGTCACAATAAGCTTTTTGAAAGCTTTAATGATTATACTCGGCTTGTTTACTTTCAAAACTCTTAGTTTGATTATTTATGTCAAAATGGGTAAAACTTCATTATAGTTCGATTTCCCACGTTTCCAATGTGAAGTTAAGGCTTAAAACAACGATTTCTATTAAAAATAAGCGTTTGAAGATAAAATATGTTTATGCTCGTCTTGTTAAATTTTAAAACTATTAGAATTACGATTTTATACAAAATCGTTAAAACTTCATTATCATCCTATGTCCCACGTTCCTTCAATGTGAAGTTAAGGCTAAAAACAAAGATTTCTAGTCACAATAAGCTTTGTGACATCTTAATGATTATACTCAACTTGTTTACTTTCAAAACTCTTAGTTTGATTATTTATGTCAAAATGGGTAAAACTTCATTATAGTTCGATTTCCCACGTTTTCAATGTGAAGTTAAGGCTTAAAACAACTATTTCTAGTCACAATAAGCTTTGTGAAAGCTTTAATGATTATACTCGGCTTGTTTACTTTCAAAACTCTTAGTTTGATTATTTATGTCAAAATGGGTAAAACTTCATTATAGTTCGATTTCCACGTTTTCAATGTGAAGTTAAGGCTTAAAACAACGATTTCTATTAAAAATAAGCGTTTGAAGATTTAATATTTTATGCTCGTCTTGTTAAATTTTAAAACTATTAGAACTATGATTTTATACAAAATCGTTAAAACTTCATTATCGTCCTATGTCCCATTTCCCACGTTCCCTACGTGAAGTTAAGGCTTAAAACAACGATTTCTAGTCACAATAAGCTTTGTGAAAGCATCTTAATGATTATACTCGGGTTGTTTACTTTCAAAACTCTTAGTTTGATTATTTATGTCAAAATGGGTAAAACTTCATTATAGTTCGATTTCCCACGTTTTCAATGTGAAGTTAAGGCTTAAAACAACTATTTCTAGTCACAATAAGCTTTGTGAAAGTTTTAATGATTATACTCGGCTTTTTTACTTTCAAAACTCTTAGTTTGATTATTTATGTCAAAATGGGTAAAACTTCATTATAGTTCGATTTCCCACGTTTTCAATGTGAAGTTAAGGCTTAAAACAACTATTTCTATTAAAAATAAGCATTTGTAGATAAAATATGTTTATGCTTGTCTTGTTAAATTTTAAAAATATTAGAACTATGATTTTATACAAAATCGTTAAAACTTCCTTATAGTCCTTTGTCCCACGTTTTCAATGTGAAGTTAAGGCTTAAAACAACGATTTCTAGTCACAATAAGCTTTGTGACATCTTAATGATTATACTCGGGTTGTTTACTTTCAAAACTCTTAGTTTGATTATTTATGTCAAAATGGGTAAAACTTCATTATAGTTCGATTTCCCACGTTTTCAATGTGAAGTTAAGGCTTAAAACAACTATTTCTAGTCACAATAAGCTTTGTGAAAGCTTTAATGATTATACTCGGCTTTTTTACTTTCAAAACTCTTAGTTTGATTATTTATGTCAAAATGGGTAAAACTTCATTATAGTTCGATTTCCCACGCTTTCAATGTGAAGTTAAGGCTTAAAACAACGATTTCTATTAAAATAAGCGTTTGTAGATAAAATATGTTTATGCTCGTCTTGTTAAATTTTAAAACTATTAGAATTACGATTTTTATACAAAATCGTTAAAACTTCATTATCGTCCTATGTCCCACGTTCCTTACGTGAAGTTAAGGCTAAAACAACTATTTCTAGTCACAATAAGCTTTGTGACGTCTTAATGATTATACTCGGCTTGTTTACTTTAAAAACTCTAAGTTTGATTATTTATGTCAAAATGGGTAAAACTTCATTATAGTTCGATTTCCCACGTTTTCAATGTGAAGTTAAGGCTTAAAACAACTATTTCTAGTCACAATAAGCTTTGTGAAAGTTTTAATGATTATACTTGGGTTTTTTACTTTGAAAACTCTTAGTTTGATTATTTATGTCAAAATGGGTAAAACTTCATTATAGTTCGATTTCCCATATTTTCAATGCGAAGTTAAGGCTTAAAACAACTATTTCTATTCAAAATAAGCGTTTGTAGATAAAATATGTTTATGCTCGTCTTGTTAAATTTTAAAACTCTTAGAACTTGATGATTTATACAAAATCGTTAAAACTTCATTATAGTTCTATGTCCCACGTTCCCTAATGTGAAGTTAAGGCTTAAAACAACGATTTCTAGTCACAATAAGCTTTGTGACATCTTAATGATTATACTCGGCTTGTTTACTTTCAAAACTCTTAGTTTGATTATTTATGTCAAAATGGGTAAAACTTCATTATAGTTCGATTTCCCACGTTTTCAATGTGAAGTTAAGGCTTAAAACAATGATTTCTATTAAAAATAAGCGTTTGTAGATAAAATATATATATGCTCGTCTTGTTAAATTTTAAAAATATTAGAACTTGATTTTATACAAAATCGTTAAAACTTCATTATAGTTCATATGTCCCACGTTCCCAATGTGAAGTTAAGGCTTAAAACAACTATTTCTAGTCACAATAAGCTTTGTGACATCTTAATGATTATACTCTGCTTGTTTACTTTCAAAACTCTTAGTTTGATTATTTATGTCAAAATGGGTAAAACTTCATTATAGTTCGATTTCCCACGTTTTCAATGTGAAGTTAAGGCTTAAAACAACTATTTCTAGTCACAATAAGCTTTGTGAAAGCTTTAATGATTATACTCGGCTTTTTTACTTGGAAAAAACTCTTAGTTTGATTATTTATATCAAATGGGTAAAACTTCATTATAGTTCGATTTCCACGTTTCCAATGTGAAGTTAAGGCTTAAAACAACGATTTCTATTAAAAATAAGCTTTGTTTGAGATGATTTATGCTCGTCTTGTTAAATTTTAAAACTCTTAGAATTTGATTTTTATACAAAATGGTTAAAACTTCATTATAGTCCTATGTCCCACGTTTTAATGTGAAGTTAAGGCTAAAAACAACTATTTCTAGTCACAATAAGCTTTGTGACATCTTAATGATTATACTCAACTTAATTTTACTTTCAAAACTCTTAGTTTGATTATTTATGTCAAAATGGGTAAAACTTCATTATAGTTCGATTTCCCACGTTTTCAATGTGAAGTTAAGGCTTAAAATAACTATTTCTAGTCACAATAAGCTTTGTGAAAGCTTTAATGATTATACTCGGCTTGTTTACTTTCAAAACTCTTAGTTTGATTATTTATGTCAAAATGGGTAAAACTTCATTATAGTTCGATTTCCACGTTTTCAATGTGAAGTTAAGGCTTAAAACAACGATTTCTATTAAAAATAAGCGTTTGTAGATAAAATTAATGATTATACTCGTCTTGTTAAATTTTAAAACTATTAGAACTTTGATGATTTTATACAAAATCGTTAAAACTTCATTATCGTTCTATTTCCCACGTTTTCAATGTGAAGTTAAGGCTTAAAACAACGATTTCTAGTCACAATAAGCTTTGTGAAAGCATCTTAATGATTATACTCGGGTTGTTTACTTTCAAAACTCTTGTTTGATTATTTATGTCAAAATGGGTAAAACTTCATTATAGTTCGATTTCCCACGTTTTCAATGTGAAGTTAAGGCTTAAAACAACTATTTCTAGTCACAATAAGCTTTGTGAAAGTTTTAATGATTATACTCGGCTTTTTACTTTCAAAACTCTTAGTTTGATTATTTATGTCAAAATGGGTAAAACTTCATTATAGTTCGATTTCCCACGTTTTCAATGTGAAGTTAAGGCTTAAAACAACGATTTCTATTAAAAATAAGCGTTTGTAGATAAAATATGTTTATGCTCGTCTTGTTAAATTTTAAAACTATTAGAACTATGATTTTTATAAAAATCGTTAAAACTTCATTATCGTTCTATGTCCCACGTTTTCAACGTGAAGTTAAAGCTTTAAAACAACGATTTCTAGTCACAATAAGCTTTGTGACTTTAATGATTATACTCGGGTTGTTTACTTTTAAAACTCTTGTTTGATTATTTATGTCAAAATGGGTAAAACTTCATTATAGTTCGATTTCCCACGTTTTCAATGTGAAGTTAAGGCTTAAAACAACTATTTCTAGTCACAATAAGCTTTGTGAAAGCTTTAATGATTATACTCGGCTTTTTCACTTAGAAAACTCTTAGTTTAATTATTTGTATCAAAATGGGTAAAACGTCATTATAGTTCGATTTCCAACGTTTCCAATGTGAAGTTAAGGCTTAAAACAACGATTTCTATTAAAAATAAGCGTTTGTAGATAAAATATGTTTATACTCTTGTTGTTTTTTTAAAACTATTAGAATTACGATTTTATACAAAATCGTTAAAACTTCATTATCGTCCTATGTCCCACGTTCCTTACGTGAAGTTAAGGCTAAAAACAAAGATTTCTAGTCACAATAAGCTTTGTGACGTCTTAATGATTATACTCGGCTTGTTTACTTTAAAACCTCTAAGTTTGATTATTTATGTCAAAATGGGTAAAACTTCATTATAGTTCGATTTCTCACGTTTTCAATGTGAAGTTAAGGCTTAAAACAACTATTTCTAGTCACAATAAGCTTTGTAAAAGTTTTAATGATTATACTCGGCTTTTTTACTTTGAAAACTCTTAGTTTGATTATTTATGTCAAAATGGGTAAAACTTCATTATAGTTCGATTTTCCACATTTTCAATGTGAAGTTAAGGCTTAAAACAACGATTTCTATTAAAAATAAGCGTTTGTAGATAAAATATGTTTATGCTCGTCTTGTTAAAATTTAAAAATATTAGAACTATGATTTTATACAAAATCGTTAAAACTTCATTATAGTTCTATGTCCCACGTTTTCCTAATGTGAAGTTAAGGCTTAAAACAACGATTTCTAGTCACAATAAGCTTTGTGACATCTTAATGATTATACTCGGGTTGTTTACTTTTAAAACTCTTAGTTTGATTATTTATGTCAAAATGGGTAAAACTTCATTATAGTTCGATTTCCCACGTTTTCAATGTGAAGTTAAGGCTTAAAACAACTATTTCTAGTCACAATAAGCTTTGTGAAAGCTTTAATGATTATACTCGGCTTTTTTACTTTGAAAACTCTTAGTTTGATTATTTATGTCAAAATGGGTAAAACTTCATTATAGTTCGATTTCTAACGTTTCCAATGTGAAGTTAAGGCTTAAAACAACGATTTCTATTAAAAATAAGCTTTGTAGATAAAATATGTTTATGTTCGACTTGTTAAATTTTAAAACTCTTATTTTGAATTATTTTATACAAAATCGTTAAAACTTCATTATAGTTCTATGTCCCACGTTTTCTTACGTGAAGTTAAGGCTAAAAACAACTATTTCTAGTCACAATAAGCTTTGTGACATCTTAATGATTATACTCGGCTTGTTTACTTTCAAAACTCTTAGTTTGATTATTTATGTCAAAATGGGTAAAACTTCATTATAGTTCGATTTCCCACGTTTTCAATGTGAAGTTAAGGCTTAAAACAACTATTTCTAGTCACAATAAGCTTTTGAAAGCTTTAATGATTATACTCGGCTGTTTACTTTCAAAACTCTTAGTTTGATTATTTATGTCAAAATGGGTAAAACTTCATTATAGTTCGATTTCCCACGTTTCCAATGTGAAGTTAAGGCTTAAAACAACGATTTCTATTAAAAATAAGCGTTTGTGAAGATAAAATTTGTTTATGCTCGTTTTGTTAAATTTTAAACTATTAGAATTACGATTTTTATACAAAATCGTTAAAACTTCATTATCATCCTATGTCCCACGTTCCTTAATGTGAAGTTAAGGCTAAAAAACAACTATTTCTAGTCACAATAAGCTTTGTGACATCTTAATGATTATACTCAACATAATTACTTTCAAAACTCTTAGTTTGATTATTTATGTCAAAATGGGTAAAACTTCATTATAGTTCGATTTCCCACGTTTTCAATGTGAAGTTAAGGCTTAAAACAACTATTTCTAGTCACAATAAGCTTTGTGAAAGCTTTAATGATTATACTCGGCTTGTTTACTTTCAAAACTCTTAGTTTGATTATTTATGTCAAAATGGGTAAAACTTCATTATAGTTCGATTTCCACGTTTTCAATGTGAAGTTAAGGCTTAAAACAACTATTTCTATTAAAATAAGCGTTTGTAGATAAAATTTAATGATTATACTCGTCTTGTTAAATTTTAAAACTATTAGAACTTGATTTTTATACAAAATGGTTAAAACTTCATTATAGTCGATTTCCCACGTTTTCAATGTGAAGTTAAGGCTTAAAACAACTATTTCTAGTCACAATAAGCTTTGTGAATCTTTAATGATTATACTCGGGTTGTTTACTTTCAAAACTCTTAGTTTGATTATTTATGTCAAAATGGGTAAAACTTCATTATAGTTCGATTTCCCACGTTTTCAATGTGAAGTTAAGGCTTAAAACAACTATTTCTAGTCACAATAAGCTTTGTGAAAGTTTTAATGATTATACTCGGCTTTTTTACTTTCAAAACTCTTAGTTTGATTATTTATGTCAAAATGGGTAAAACTTCATTATAGTTCGATTTCCCACGTTTTTCAATGTGAAGTTAAGGCTTAAAACAACGATTTCTATTAAAAATAAGCTTTGTAGATAAAATGATTTATGCTCGTCTTGTTAAATTTTAAAACTATTAGAACTTGATTTTATTTATGTCAAAATCGGGTAAAACTTCATTATAGTTCGATTTCCCACGTTTTCAATGTGAAGTTAAGGCTTAAAACAACTATTTCTAGTCACAATAAGCTTTGTGACATCTTAATGATTATACTCAACTTGTTACTTTCAAAACTCTTAGTTTGATTATTTATGTCAAAATGGGTAAAACTTCATTATAGTTCGATTTCCCACGTTTTCAATGTGAAGTTAAGGCTTAAAACAACTATTTCTAGTCACAATAAGCTTTGTGAAAGCTTTAATGATTATACTCGGCTTGTTTACTTTCAAAACTCTTAGTTTGATTATTTATGTCAAAATGGGTAAAACTTCATTATAGTTCGATTTCCACGTTTTCAATGTGAAGTTAAGGCTTAAAACAACGATTTCTATTAAAAATAAGCGTTTGTAGATAAAATATTTTTATGCTCGTCTTGTTAAATTTTAAAAATATTAGAACTTGATTTTTATACAAAATCGTTAAAACTTCATTATCGTTCTATGTCCCACGTTCCCTACGTGAAGTTAAGGCTTAAAACAACGATTTCTAGTCACAATAAGCTTTGTGAATCTTAATGATTATACTCGGGTTTACTTTCAAAACTCTTAGTTTGATTATTTATGTCAAAATGGGTAAAACTTCATTATAGTTCGATTTCCCACGTTTTCAATGTGAAGTTAAGGCTTAAAACAACTATTTCTAGTCACAATAAGCTTTGTGAAAGTTTTAATGATTATACTCGGCTTTTTTACTTTCAAAACTCTTAGTTTGATTATTTATGTCAAAATGGGTAAAACTTCATTATAGTTCGATTTCCCACGCTTTTCAATGTGAAGTTAAGGCTTAAAACAACGATTTCTATTAAAATAAGCGTTTGTAGATAAAATAATGATTATGCTCGTCTTGTTTAATTTTAAAAATATTAGAACTTTGATTATTTATGTCAAAATCGTAAAACTTCATTATAGTTCGATTTCCCACGTTTTCTAATGTGAAGTTAAGGCTTAAAACAACGATTTCTAGTCACAATAAGCTTTGTGACATCTTAATGATTATACTCGGCTGTTTACTTTTAAAACTCTTAGTTTGATTATTTATGTCAAAATGGGTAAAACTTCATTATAGTTCGATTTCCCACGTTTTCAATGTGAAGTTAAGGCTTAAAACAACTATTTCTAGTCACAATAAGCTTTGTGAAAGCTTTAATGATTATACTCGGCTTTTTACTTTCAAAACTCTTAGTTTGATTATTTATCAAAATGGGTAAAACTTCATTATAGTTCGATTTCCAACGTTTTCAATGTGAAGTTAAGGCTTAAAACAACGATTTCTATCAAATAAGCTTTGTAGATAAAATATGTTTATACTCGTCTTGTTAAATTTTAAAACTATTAGAATTTGATTATTTATATCAAAATCGTTAAAACTTCATTATAGTTCTATTTCCCACGTTCCTTAATGTGAAGTTAAGGCTAAAACAACTATTTCTAGTCACAATAAGCTTTGTGACTTTAATGATTATACTCGGCTTGTTTACTTTCAAAACTCTTAGTTTGATTATTTATGTCAAAATGGGTAAAACTTCATTATAGTTCGATTTCCCACGTTTTCAATGTGAAGTTAAGGCTTAAAACAACTATTTCTAGTCACAATAAGCTTTGTAAAAGTTTTAATGATTATACTCGCTTTTTACTTTCAAAACTCTTAGTTTGATTATTTATGTCAAAATGGGTAAAACTTCATTATAGTTCGATTTTCCACATTTTCAATGTGAAGTTAAGGCTTAAAACAACTATTTCTATTCAAAATAAGCTTTGTAGAAGCTTTAATGATGTTTATGCTCGTCTTGTTAAAATTTAAAACTCTTATTAGAACTATGATTATTTATACAAAATCGTTAAAACTTCATTATAGTTCCTATGTTTCCCACGTTCCAATGTGAAGTTAAGGCTTAAAACAACGATTTCTAGTCACAATAAGCTTTGTGACATCTTAATGATTATACTCGGGTTGTTTACTTTCAAAACTCTTAGTTTGATTATTTATGTCAAAATGGGTAAAACTTCATTATAGTTCGATTTCCCACGTTTTCAATGTGAAGTTAAGGCTTAAAACAACTATTTCTAGTCACAATAAGCTTTGTGAAAGCTTTAATGATTATACTCGGCTTGTTTACTTTCAAAACTCTTAGTTTGATTATTTATATCAAAATGGTAAAACTTCATTATAGTTCGATTTCCAACGTTTCCAATGTGAAGTTAAGGCTTAAAACAACTATTTCTATTCAAAAATAAGCTTTGTAGATTTAATGATTATACTCGTCTTGTTTATTTTAAAACTCTTAGTTTGATTATTTATGTCAAAATGGTAAAACTTCATTATAGTTCGATTTCCCACGTTTTCAATGTGAAGTTAAGGCTTAAAACAACTATTTCTAGTCACAATAAGCTTTGTGAAAGCTTTAATGATTATACTCGGCTTGTTTACTTTCAAAACTCTTAGTTTGATTATTTATGTCAAAATGGGTAAAACTTCATTATAGTTCGATTTCCCACGTTTTCAATGTGAAGTTAAGGCTTAAAACAACTATTTCTAGTCACAATAAGCTTTGTGAAAGCTTTAATGATTATACTCGGCTTGTTTACTTTCAAAACTCTTAGTTTGATTATTTATGTCAAAATGGGTAAAACTTCATTATAGTTCGATTTCCCACGTTTCCAATGTGAAGTTAAGGCTTAAAACAACTATTTCTATTCAAAATAAGCTTTTGAAGATTTAATGTTTATGCTCGTCTTGTTAAATTTTAAAACTCTTAGTTTACGATTTTATACAAAATGGGTAAAACTTCATTATAGTTCCTATTTCCCACGTTTTCAATGTGAAGTTAAGGCTAAAACAACTATTTCTAGTCACAATAAGCTTTGTGACATCTTTAATGATTATACTCAACTTGTTTACTTTCAAAACTCTTAGTTTGATTATTTATGTCAAAATGGGTAAAACTTCATTATAGTTCGATTTCCCACGTTTTCAATGTGAAGTTAAGGCTTAAAACAACTATTTCTAGTCACAATAAGCTTTGTGAAAGCTTTAATGATTATACTCGGCTTGTTTACTTTCAAAACTCTTAGTTTGATTATTTATGTCAAAATGGGTAAAACTTCATTATAGTTCGATTTCCACGTTTTCAATGTGAAGTTAAGGCTTAAAACAACGATTTCTATTCAAAAATAAGCTTTGTAGATAAAAATGATTTATGCTCGTTGTTTTAAATTTTAAAACTCTTAGAACTTGATTATTTATATCAAAATCGGTAAAACTTCATTATAGTTCCTATTCCCACGTTTTACAATGTGAAGTTAAGGCTTAAAACAACTATTTCTAGTCACAATAAGCTTTGTGAAAGCATTTAATGATTATACTCGGGTTGTTTACTTTCAAAACTCTTAGTTTGATTATTTATGTCAAAATGGGTAAAACTTCATTATAGTTCGATTTCCCACGTTTTCAATGTGAAGTTAAGGCTTAAAACAACTATTTCTAGTCACAATAAGCTTTGTGAAAATTTTAATGATTATACTCGGCTTTTTTACTTTCAAAACTCTTAGTTTGATTATTTATGTCAAAATGGGTAAAACTTCATTATAGTTCGATTTCCAACGTTTTCAATGTGAAGTTAAGGCTTAAAACAACTATTTCTATTAAAAATAAGCTTTGTAGATAAAATTTAATGATTATACTCGTCTTGTTTACTTTTAAAACTATTAGTTTGATTATTTATGTCAAAATAGGTAAAACTTCATTATAGTTCGATTTCCCACGTTTTCAATGTGAAGTTAAGGCTTAAAACAACGATTTCTAGTCACAATAAGATTTGTGACATCTTAATGATTATACTCGGCTTGTTTACTTTCAAAACTCTTAGTTTGATTATTTATGTCAAAATGGGTAAAACTTCATTATAGTTCGATTTCCCACGTTTTCAATGTGAAGTTAAGGCTTAAAACAACTATTTCTAGTCACAATAAGGTTTGTGAAAGCTTTAATGATTATGCTCGGCTTGTTTACTTTCAAAACTCTTAGTTTGATTATTTATGTCAAAATGGGTAAAACTTCATTATAGTTCGATTTCCCACGTTTTCAATGTGAAGTTAAGGCTTAAAACAACGATTTCTATTCAAAATAAGCTTTGTGAAAAAAATGATTATACTCGTCTTGTTTACTTTTAAAACTCTTAGTTTGATTATTTATGTCAAAATCGTTAAAACTTCATTATAGTCGATTTCCCACGTTTTCAATGTGAAGTTAAGGCTTAAAACAACTATTTCTAGTCACAATAAGCTTTGTGACGCTTTAATGATTATACTCGGCTTGTTTACTTTCAAAACTCTTAGTTTGATTATTTATGTCAAAATGGGTAAAACTTCATTATAGTTCGATTTCCCACGTTTTCAATGTGAAGTTAAGGCTTAAAACAACTATTTCTAGTCACAATAAGCTTTGTGAAAGTTTTAATGATTATACTTGGGTTGTTTACTTTCAAAACTCTTAGTTTGATTATTTATGTCAAAATGGGTAAAACTTCATTATAGTTCGATTTCCCATATTTTCAATGTGAAGTTAAGGCTTAAAACAACTATTTCTAGTCACAATAAGCTTTGTAGAAAAATTTAATGATTATACTCGTCTTGTTTACTTTCAAAACTCTTAGTTTGATTATTTTATACAAAATGGGTAAAACTTCATTATAGTTCCTATTCCCACGTTTTCAATGTGAAGTTAAGGCTTAAAACAACGATTTCTAGTCACAATAAGCTTTGTGACATCTTAATGATTATACTCGGCTTGTTTACTTTCAAAACTCTTAGTTTGATTATTTATGTCAAAATGGGTAAAACTTCATTATAGTTCGATTTCCCACGTTTTCAATGTGAAGTTAAGGCTTAAAACAACTATTTCTATTCAAAATAAGCTTTGTGAAAAATTTAATGATTATACTCGTCTTGTTAAATTTCAAAACTCTTAGTTTGATTATTTATACAAAATGGTTAAAACTTCATTATAGTTCGATTTCCCACGTTTTCAATGTGAAGTTAAGGCTTAAAACAACGATTTCTAGTCACAATAAGCTTTGTGAATCTTAATGATTATACTCGGGTTGTTTACTTTCAAAACTCTTAGTTTGATTATTTATGTCAAAATGGGTAAAACTTCATTATAGTTCGATTTCCCCTTTTCAATGTGAAGTTAAGGCTTAAAACAACTATTTCTAGTCACAATAAGCTTTGTGAAAGTTTTAATGATTATACTCGCTTGTTTACTTTCAAAACTCTTAGTTTGATTATTTATGTCAAAATGGGTAAAACTTCATTATAGTTCGATTTCCAACGTTTTCAATGTGAAGTTAAGGCTTAAAACAACGATTTCTATTAAAAATAAGCTTTTGTAGATAAAATATGATTATGCTCGTCTTGTTAAATTTTAAAACTCTTAGAATTATTATTTTATACAAAATGGTTAAAACTTCATTATAGTTCTATGTCCACGTTTTTACAATGTGAAGTTAAGGCTAAAACAACTATTTCTAGTCACAATAAGCTTTGTGACGCTTAATGATTATACTCGGCTTGTTTACTTTCAAAACTCTTAGTTTGATTATTTATGTCAAAATGGGTAAAACTTCATTATAGTTCGATTTCCCACGTTTTCAATGTGAAGTTAAGGCTTAAAACAACTATTTCTAGTCACAATAAGCTTTGTGAAAGTTTTAATGATTATACTCGGCTTGTTTTACTTTCAAAACTCTTAGTTTGATTATTTATGTCAAAATGGGTAAAACTTCATTATAGTTCGATTTCCCACATTTTCAATGTGAAGTTAAGGCTTAAAACAACTATTTCTATCAAAATAAGCTTTGTAAAGCTTTAATATGTTTATACTCGCTTGTTAAATTTTAAAACTCTTAGTTTGATTATTTATACAAAATGGGTAAAACTTCATTATAGTTCCTATTCCCACGTTTTCCTAATGTGAAGTTAAGGCTTAAAACAACTATTTCTAGTCACAATAAGCTTTGTGAAAGCTTTAATGATTATACTCGGTTGTTTACTTTCAAAACTCTTAGTTTGATTATTTATGTCAAAATGGGTAAAACTTCATTATAGTTCGATTTCCCACGTTTTCAATGTGAAGTTAAGGCTTAAAACAACTATTTCTAGTCACAATAAGCTTTGTGAAAGCTTTAATGATTATACTCGGCTTTTTTACTTTCAAAACTCTTAGTTTGATTATTTATGTCAAAATGGGTAAAACTTCATTATAGTTCGATTTCCAACGTTTCCAATGTGAAGTTAAGGCTTAAAACAACGATTTCTATTAAAAATAAGCTTTGTAGATAAAATAATGATTATACTCGTTTGTTAAATTTTAAAACTCTTAGTTTGATTATTTATACAAAATGGGTAAAACTTCATTATAGTTCTATTTCCCACGTTTTAATGTGAAGTTAAGGCTTAAAAACAACTATTTCTAGTCACAATAAGCTTTGTGAAAGCTTTAATGATTATACTCAACTTGTTTACTTTCAAAACTCTTAGTTTGATTATTTATGTCAAAATGGGTAAAACTTCATTATAGTTCGATTTCCCACGTTTTCAATGTGAAGTTAAGGCTTAAAACAACTATTTCTAGTCACAATAAGCTTTGTGAAAGCTTTAATGATTATACTCGGCTTGTTTACTTTCAAAACTCTTAGTTTGATTATTTATGTCAAAATGGGTAAAACTTCATTATAGTTCGATTTCCACGTTTTCAATGTGAAGTTAAGGCTTAAAACAACTATTTCTATTAAAAATAAGCTTTGTAGAAAAATAATGATTATACTCGCTTGTTTACTTTCAAAACTCTTAGTTTGATTATTTATGTCAAAATGGGTAAAACTTCATTATAGTTCGATTTCCCACGTTCCCTATGTGAAGTTAAGGCTTAAAACAACTATTTCTAGTCACAATAAGCTTTGTGAAATCTTTAATGATTATACTCTCGGGTTGTTTACTTTCAAAACTCTTAGTTTGATTATTTATGTCAAAATGGGTAAAACTTCATTATAGTTCGATTTCCCACGCTTTCAATGTGAAGTTAAGGCTTAAAACAACTATTTCTAGTCACAATAAGCTTTGTGAAAGCTTTAATGATTATACTCGGCTTTTTTACTTTCAAAACTCTTAGTTTGATTATTTATGTCAAAATGGGTAAAACTTCATTATAGTTCGATTTCCCACGCTTTCAATGTGAAGTTAAGGCTTAAAACAACTATTTCTATTCAAAATAAGCTTTGTAGAAAAATTTAATGATTATACTCGTCTTGTTTACTTTCAAAACTCTTAGTTTGATTATTTATACAAAATGGTAAAACTTCATTATAGTTCCTATTTCCCACGTTTTCAATGTGAAGTTAAGGCTTAAAACAACTATTTCTAGTCACAATAAGCTTTGTGAATTTAATGATTATACTCGGGTTGTTTACTTTTAAAACTCTTAGTTTGATTATTTATGTCAAAATGGGTAAAACTTCATTATAGTTCGATTTCCCACGCTTTTCAATGTGAAGTTAAGGCTTAAAACAACTATTTCTAGTCACAATAAGCTTTGTGAAAGCTTTAATGATTATACTCGGCTTTTTACTTTCAAAACTCTTAGTTTGATTATTTATGTCAAAATGGGTAAAACTTCATTATAGTTCGATTTCCAACGTTTCCAATGTGAAGTTAAGGCTTAAAACAACTATTTCTATTAAAAATAAGCGTTTGTAGATAATATTTATGATTATACTCGTCTTGTTAAATTTTAAAACTATTAGAACTGATTTTTATACAAAATCGTTAAAACTTCATTATAGTCCTATTTCCCACGTTCCCAACGTGAAGTTAAGGCTTAAAAACAACTATTTCTAGTCACAATAAGCTTTGTGAAATCTTAATGATTATACTCGGGTTGTTTACTTTCAAAACTCTTAGTTTGATTATTTATGTCAAAATGGGTAAAACTTCATTATAGTTCGATTTCCCACGTTTTCAATGTGAAGTTAAGGCTTAAAACAACTATTTCTAGTCACAATAAGCTTTGTGAAAGTTTTAATGATTATACTCGGCTTTTTTACTTTCAAAACTCTTAGTTTGATTATTTATGTCAAAATGGGTAAAACTTCATTATAGTTCGATTTCCCACGCTTTTCAATGTGAAGTTAAGGCTTAAAACAACTATTTCTATTCACAATAAGCTTTGTAGATAAAATTTAATGATTATACTCGTCTTGTTAAATTTTAAAAATATTAGAACTTGATTTTATACAAAATCGTAAAACTTCATTATAGTTCTTTTCCCACGTTTTCAATGTGAAGTTAAGGCTTAAAACAACTATTTCTAGTCACAATAAGCTTTGTGACATCTTAATGATTATACTCAACTTGTTTACTTTCAAAACTCTTAGTTTGATTATTTATGTCAAAATGGGTAAAACTTCATTATAGTTCGATTTCCCACGTTTTCAATGTGAAGTTAAGGCTTAAAACAACTATTTCTAGTCACAATAAGCTTTGTGAAAGCTTTAATGATTATACTCGGCTTGTTTACTTTCAAAACTCTTAGTTTGATTATTTATGTCAAAATGGGTAAAACTTCATTATAGTTCGATTTCCACGTTTTCAATGTGAAGTTAAGGCTTAAAACAACTATTTCTATTAAAATAAGCTTTGTAGATAAAATTTAATGATTATACTCGCTTGTTTTTAATTTTAAAACTCTTAGTTTGATTTTTATACAAAATCGTTAAAACTTCATTATAGTTCGATTTCCCACGTTTTTAATGTGAAGTTAAGGCTTAAAACAACTATTTCTAGTCACAATAAGCTTTGTGAATCTTAATGATTATACTCGGGTTGTTTACTTTCAAAACTCTTAGTTTGATTATTTATGTCAAAATGGGTAAAACTTCATTATAGTTCGATTTCCCACGTTTTCAATGTGAAGTTAAGGCTTAAAACAACTATTTCTAGTCACAATAAGCTTTGTGAAAGTTTTAATGATTATACTCGGCTTTTTTACTTTCAAAACTCTTAGTTTGATTATTTATGTCAAAATGGGTAAAACTTCATTATAGTTCGATTTCCCACATTTTCAATGTGAAGTTAAGGCTTAAAACAACTATTTCTATTAAAAATAAGCTTTGTAGATAAAATTTAATGATTATACTCGCTCGTCTTGTTAAATTTTAAAAATCTTAGTTTGATTATTTATTTCAAAAAATGGTTAAAACTTCATTATAGTTCCTTCCCACGTTTTCAATGTGAAGTTAAGGCTTAAAACAACTATTTCTAGTCACAATAAGCTTTGTGACATCTTTAATGATTATACTCGGGTTGTTTACTTTTAAAACTCTTAGTTTGATTATTTATGTCAAAATGGGTAAAACTTCATTATAGTTCGATTTCCCACGTTTTCAATGTGAAGTTAAGGCTTAAAACAACTATTTCTAGTCACAATAAGCTTTGTGAAAGCTTTAATGATTATACTCGGCTTGTTTACTTTCAAAACTCTTAGTTTGATTATTTATGTCAAAATGGGTAAAACTTCATTATAGTTCGATTTCCAACGTTTCCAATGTGAAGTTAAGGCTTAAAACAACTATTTCTATTAAAAAAGCTTTGTAGAAAAAAATGATTATACTCGCTTGTTTACTTTAAAACTCTTAGTTTGATTATTTATACAAAATGGGTAAAACTTCATTATAGTTCGATTTCCCACGTTTTCAATGTGAAGTTAAGGCTTAAAACAACTATTTCTAGTCACAATAAGCTTTGTGACTTCTTTAATGATTATACTCGCTTGTTTACTTTCAAAACTCTTAGTTTGATTATTTATGTCAAAATGGGTAAAACTTCATTATAGTTCGATTTCCCACGTTTTCAATGTGAAGTTAAGGCTTAAAACAACTATTTCTAGTCACAATAAGCTTTGTGAAAGCTTTAATGATTATACTCGGCTTTTTACTTTCAAAACTCTTAGTTTGATTATTTATATCAAAATGGGTAAAACTTCATTATAGTTCGATTTCCCAACGTTTCCAATGTGAAGTTAAGGCTTAAAACAACTATTTCTATTCAAATAAGCTTTGTAGAAAAATTTAATGATTATACTCGTTTGTTTTACTTTTAAAACTCTTAGTTTGATTATTTATGTCAAAATGGTAAAACTTCATTATAGTTCGATTTCCCACGCTTTTCAATGTGAAGTTAAGGCTTAAAACAACTATTTCTAGTCACAATAAGCTTTGTGAAAGCTTTAATGATTATACTCGGCTTGTTTACTTTCAAAACTCTTAGTTTGATTATTTATGTCAAAATGGGTAAAACTTCATTATAGTTCGATTTCCACGTTTTCAATGTGAAGTTAAGGCTTAAAACAACTATTTCTATTAAAATAAGCTTTTGTAAAGCTTTAATGATTTTATGCTCGTCTTGTTTAATTTTAAAACTCTTAGAACTTGATTATTTATACAAAATCGTTAAAACTTCATTATAGTCGATCCCACGTTTAATGTGAAGTTAAGGCTTAAAAAAACTATTTCTATCACAATAAGCTTTGTGAAATCTTAATGATTATACTCAACTTGTTTACTTTCAAAACTCTTAGTTTGATTATTTATGTCAAAATGGGTAAAACTTCATTATAGTTCGATTTCCCACGTTTTCAATGTGAAGTTAAGGCTTAAAACAACTATTTCTAGTCACAATAAGCTTTGTGAAAGTTTTAATGATTATACTCGGCTTTTTTACTTTCAAAACTCTTAGTTTGATTATTTATGTCAAAATGGGTAAAACTTCATTATAGTTCGATTTCCCACGTTTTCAATGTGAAGTTAAGGCTTAAAACAACGATTTCTATTAAAAATAAGCTTTGTAAAGATAAAATATGTTTATGCTCGTCTTGTTTAATTTTAAAACTATTAGAATTATTTTATACAAAATGGTTAAAACTTCATTATAGTTCTATGTCCCACGTTCCTCAATGTGAAGTTAAGGCTTAAAACAACGATTTCTAGTCACAATAAGCTTTGTGACATCTTAATGATTATACTCGTGTTGTTTACTTTCAAAACTCTTAGTTTGATTATTTATGTCAAAATGGGTAAAACTTCATTATAGTTCGATTTCCCACGTTTTCAATGTGAAGTTAAGGCTTAAAACAACTATTTCTAGTCACAATAAGCTTTGTGAAAGCTTTAATGATTATACTCGCTTTTTTACTTTCAAAACTCTTAGTTTGATTATTTATGTCAAAATGGGTAAAACTTCATTATAGTTCGATTTCCAACGTTTCCAATGTGAAGTTAAGGCTTAAAACAACGATTTTTATTAAAATAAGCGTTTGTAGATAAAATATGTTTATGATTATACTTGTTAAATTTTTTCAAAACTATTAGTTTGATTATTTATACAAAATGGGTAAAACTTCATTATAGTTCTATGTCCCACGTTCAATGTGAAGTTAAGGCTTAAAACAACTATTTCTAGTCACAATAAGCTTTGTGAAAGCTTTATGATTATACTCGGCTTGTTTACTTTCAAAACTCTTAGTTTGATTATTTATGTCAAAATGGGTAAAACTTCATTATAGTTCGATTTCCCACGTTTTCAATGTGAAGTTAAGGCTTAAAACAACTATTTCTAGTCACAATAAGCTTTGTGAAAGCTTTAATGATTATACTCGGCTTTTTTACTTTCAAAACTCTTAGTTTGATTATTTATGTCAAAATGGGTAAAACTTCATTATAGTTCGATTTCCCACGTTTTTAATGTGAAGTTAAGGCTTAAAACAACGATTTCTATTAAAAATAAGCGTTTGTAGATAAAATAATGTTTATGCTCGTCTTGTTTAAATTTTAAAACTATTAGAATTACTATTTTTATACAAAATCGTTAAAACTTCATTATAGTCCTATTTCCCACGTTCCTTACGTGAAGTGAGTTAAGGCTAAAAACAACTATTTCTAGTCACAATAAGCTTTGTGACATCTTAATGATTATACTCAACTTAATTTACTTTCAAAACTCTTAGTTTGATTATTTATGTCAAAATGGGTAAAACTTCATTATAGTTCGATTTCCCACGTTTTCAATGTGAAGTTAAGGCTTAAAAAACTATTTCTAGTCACAATAAGCTTTGTGAAAGCTTTAATGATTATACTCGGCTTGTTTACTTTCAAAACTCTTAGTTTGATTATTTATGTCAAAATGGGTAAAACTTCATTATAGTTCGATTTCCCACGTTTTGTGAAGTTGAAGTTAAGGCTTAAAACAACTATTTCTAGTCACAATAAGCTTTGTGAAAGCTTTAATGATTATACTCGGCTTGTTTACTTTCAAAACTCTTAGTTTGATTATTTATGTCAAAATGGGTAAAACTTCATTATAGTTCGATTTCCACGTTTTCAATGTGAAGTTAAGGCTTAAAACAACGATTTCTATTAAAATAAGCTTTGTGAGATAAAATGATTATACTCGTCTTGTTAAATTTTGAAAACTCTTAGTTTGATTATTTTATGTCAAAATCGTTAAAACTTCATTATAGTTCCTATTTCCCACGTTTTCTAATGTGAAGTTAAGGCTTAAAACAACTATTTCTAGTCACAATAAGCTTTGTGAAATCTTAATGATTATACTCGGCTTGTTTACTTTCAAAACTCTTAGTTTGATTATTTATGTCAAAATGGGTAAAACTTCATTATAGTTCGATTTCCATGTTTTCAATGTGAAGTTAAGGCTTAAAACAACTATTTCTAGTCACAATAAGCTTTGTGAAAGCTTTAATGATTATACTCGGCTTTTTTACTTTCAAAACTCTTAGTTTGATTATTTATGTCAAAATGGGTAAAACTTCATTATAGTTCGATTTCCCACGTTTCCAATGTGAAGTTAAGGCTTAAAACAACTATTTCTATTAAAATAAGCTTTGTAGATAAAATTTAATGATTATACTCGTCTTGTTTTTACTTTTAAAACTCTTAGTTTGATTATGATTTATACACAAAATGGTTAAAACTTCATTATAGTTCCTATTTCCCACGTTTTCCTATGTGAAGTTAAGGCTTAAAACAACTATTTCTAGTCACAATAAGCTTTGTGAATCTTTAATGATTATACTCAACTTGTTTACTTTCAAAACTCTTAGTTTGATTATTTATGTCAAAATGGGTAAAACTTCATTATAGTTCGATTTCCACGTTTTCAATGTGAAGTTAAGGCTTAAAACAACTATTTCTAGTCACAATAAGCTTTGTGAAAGCTTTAATGATTATACTCGGCTTGTTTACTTTCAAAACTCTTAGTTTGATTATTTATGTCAAAATGGGTAAAACTTCATTATAGTTCGATTTCTCACGTTTTCAATGTGAAGTTAAGGCTTAAAACAACTATTTCTAGTCACAATAAGCTTTGTGAAAGCTTTAATGATTATACTCGGCTTGTTTACTTTCAAAACTCTTAGTTTGATTATTTATGTCAAAATGGGTAAAACTTCATTATAGTTCGATTTCCCACGTTTTCAATGTGAAGTTAAGGCTTAAAACAACTATTTCTAGTCACAATAAGCTTTGTGAAAGTTTTAATGATTATACTCGGCTTTTTTACTTTCAAAACTCTTAGTTTGATTATTTATGTCAAAATGGGTAAAACTTCATTATAGTTCGATTTCCACACGTTTTCAATGTGAAGTTAAGGCTTAAAACAACTATTTCTATTCAAATAAGCTTTGTAGAAAGCTTTAATGATTATACGTCTTGTTAAATTTTAAAACTCTTAGTTTGATTATTTATACAAAATGGTTAAAACTTCATTATAGTCGATTTCCCACGTTCCCTTCAATGTGAAGTTAAGGCTTAAAACAACGATTTCTAGTCACAATAAGCTTTGTGACATCTTAATGATTATACTCGGCTTGTTTACTTTTAAAACTCTTAGTTTGATTATTTATGTCAAAATGGGTAAAACTTCATTATAGTTCGATTTCCCACGTTTTCAATGTGAAGTTAAGGCTTAAAACAACTATTTCTAGTCACAATAAGCTTTGTGAAAGCTTTAATGATTATACTCGGCTTTTTTACTTTCAAAACTCTTAGTTTGATTATTTATGTCAAAATGGGTAAAACTTCATTATAGTTCGATTTCCAACGTTTTCCAATGTGAAGTTAAGGCTTAAAACAACTATTTTTAGTCACAAATAAGCTTTGTAGATAAAATTAATGATTATATCTCGCTTGTTTAAATTTTAAAACTCTTAGAATGATTATTTATGTCAAAATGGGTAAAACTTCATTATAGTCCTATTTCCCACGTTCCTTTCACGTGAAGTTAAGGCTAAAAACAACTATTTCTAGTCACAATAAGCTTTGTGACATCTTTAATGATTATACTCAACTTGTTTACTTTCAAAACTCTTAGTTTGATTATTTATGTCAAAATGGGTAAAACTTCATTATAGTTCGATTTCCCACGTTTTCAATGTGAAGTTAAGGCTTAAAACAACTATTTCTAGTCACAATAAGCTTTGTGAAAGCTTTAATGATTATACTCGCTTGTTTACTTTCAAAACTCTTAGTTTGATTATTTATGTCAAAATGGGTAAAACTTCATTATAGTTCGATTTCCACGTTTTCAATGTGAAGTTAAGGCTTAAAACAACGATTTCTATTAAAAATAAGCGTTTGTAGATAAAATATAATGATTATACTCGTCTTGTTTAATTTTAAAACTATTAGAACTATGATTTTTATACAAAATCGTTAAAACTTCATTATAGTTCTATGTCCCACGTTTTCAATGTGAAGTTAAGGCTTAAAACAACGATTTCTAGTCACAATAAGCTTTGTGAAAGCATCTTAATGATTATACTCGGTTTGTTTACTTTCAAAACTCTTAGTTTGATTATTTATGTCAAAATGGGTAAAACTTCATTATAGTTCGATTTCCCACGTTTTCAATGTGAAGTTAAGGCTTAAAACAACTATTTCTAGTCACAATAAGCTTTGTGAAAGTTTTAATGATTATACTCGGCTTTTTTACTTTCAAAACTCTTAGTTTGATTATTTATGTCAAAATGGGTAAAACTTCATTATAGTTCGATTTCTAACGTTTTCAATGTGAAGTTAAGGCTTAAAACAACTATTTCTATTAAAAATAAGCTTTGTAGAAAAATTTAATGATTATACTCGTTTGTTAAATTTTAAAACTCTTAGTTTGATTATTTATATCAAAATGGTTAAAACTTCATTATAGTTCGATTTCCCACGTTTTCAATGTGAAGTTAAGGCTAAAAACAACTATTTCTAGTCACAATAAGCTTTGTGAAAGCTTTAATGATTATACTCGGCTTGTTTACTTTCAAAACTCTTAGTTTGATTATTTATGTCAAAATGGGTAAAACTTCATTATAGTTCGATTTCCCACGTTTTCAATGTGAAGTTAAGGCTTAAAACAACTATTTCTAGTCACAATAAGCTTTGTGAAAGTTTTAATGATTATACTCGGCTTGTTTACTTTCAAAACTCTTAGTTTGATTATTTATGTCAAAATGGGTAAAACTTCATTATAGTTCGATTTCCCACGCTTTCAATGTGAAGTTAAGGCTTAAAACAACTATTTCTATCAAAATAAGCTTTGTAGATAAAATAATGATTATACTCGTTTGTTTAATTTTAAAACTCTTAGTTTGATTTTTATGTCAAAATCGGGTAAAACTTCATTATAGTTCTATGTCCCACGTTCCCTACGTGAAGTTAAGGCTTAAAACAACTATTTCTAGTCACAATAAGCTTTGTGACATCTTAATGATTATACTCGGCTTGTTTACTTTCAAAACTCTTAGTTTGATTATTTATGTCAAAATGGGTAAAACTTCATTATAGTTCGATTTCCCACGTTTTCAATGTGAAGTTAAGGCTTAAAACAACTATTTCTAGTCACAATAAGCTTTGTGAAAGCTTTAATGATTATACTCGCTTTTTTACTTTCAAAACTCTTAGTTTGATTATTTATGTCAAAATGGGTAAAACTTCATTATAGTTCGATTTCCAACGTTTCCAATGTGAAGTTAAGGCTTAAAACAACGATTTCTATTAAAATAAGCGTTTGTAGATAAAATATTTTATGCTCGTCTTGTTAAATTTTAAAACTCTTAGAATTATTATTTATATCAAAAATCGTTAAAACTTCATTATAGTCCTATTTCCACGTTTCTAATGTGAAGTTAAGGCTAAAAACAACTATTTCTAGTCACAATAAGCTTTGTGACAAAGCTTTAATGATTATACTCGGCTTGTTTACTTTCAAAACTCTTAGTTTGATTATTTATGTCAAAATGGGTAAAACTTCATTATAGTTCGATTTCTCACGTTTTCAATGTGAAGTTAAGGCTTAAAACAACTATTTCTAGTCACAATAAGCTTTGTGAAAGTTTTAATGATTATACTCGGCTTTTTTACTTTCAAAACTCTTAGTTTGATTATTTATGTCAAAATGGGTAAAACTTCATTATAGTTCGATTTTTTCCACATTTTCAATGTGAAGTTAAGGCTTAAAACAACTATTTCTATTAAAAATAAGCTTTGTTTGTTTAATAAAATTATACTTTATGCTCGTCTTGTTAAATTTTAAAACTATTAGAATTATGATTTTATACAAAATGGGTAAAACTTCATTATAGTTCGTCCTATGTCCCACGTTCCCTAATGTGAAGTTAAGGCTTAAAACAACGATTTCTAGTCACAATAAGCTTTGTGACATCTTAATGATTATACTCGGGTTGTTTACTTTCAAAACTCTTAGTTTGATTATTTATGTCAAAATGGGTAAAACTTCATTATAGTTCGATTTCCCACATTTTTCAATGTGAAGTTAAGGCTTAAAACAACTATTTCTAGTCACAATAAGCTTTGTGAAAGCTTTAATGATTATACTCGGCTTTTTTACTTTCAAAACTCTTAGTTTGATTATTTATGTCAAAATGGGTAAAACTTCATTATAGTTCGATTTCCAACGTTTCCAATGTGAAGTTAAGGCTTAAAACAACGATTTCTATTAAAAATAAGCTTTGTAGATAAAATATGTTTATGTTCGACTTGTTAAATTTTAAAACTATTAGAATTTGATTTTTATACAAAATCGTTAAAACTTCATTATAGTTCCTTTCCCACGTTTTCTTACGTGAAGTTAAGGCTAAAAACAACTATTTCTAGTCACAATAAGCTTTGTGACATCTTAATGATTATACTCGGCTTGTTTACTTTCAAAACTCTTAGTTTGATTATTTATGTCAAAATGGGTAAAACTTCATTATAGTTCGATTTCCCACGTTTTCAATGTGAAGTTAAGGCTTAAAACAACTATTTCTAGTCACAATAAGCTTTGTGAAAGCTTTAATGATTATACTCGGCTTGTTTTTACTTTCAAAACTCTTAGTTTGATTATTTATGTCAAAATGGGTAAAACTTCATTATAGTTCGATTTCCCACGTTTTCCAATGTGAAGTTAAGGCTTAAAACAACGATTTCTATTAAAAATAAGCTTTGTAGATAAAATAATGATTATGCTCGTCTTGTTAAATTTTAAAACTATTAGAATTATTATTTTATACAAAATCGTTAAAACTTCATTATAGTCCTATGTCCCACGTTCCTTAATGTGAAGTTAAGGCTAAAAACAACTATTTCTAGTCTACACAATAAGCTTTGTGACATCTTAATGATTATACTCAACTTATTACTTTCAAAACTCTTAGTTTGATTATTTATGTCAAAATGGGTAAAACTTCATTATAGTTCGATTTCCCACGTTTTTTTCAATGTGAAGTTAAGGCTTAAAACAACTATTTCTAGTCACAATAAGCTTTGTGAAAGCTTTAATGATTATACTCGGCTTGTTTACTTTCAAAACTCTTAGTTTGATTATTTATGTCAAAATGGGTAAAACTTCATTATAGTTCGATTTCCACGTTTTCAATGTGAAGTTAAGGCTTAAAACAACGATTTCTATTAAAAATAAGCGTTTGTAGATAAAATATATTTATGCTCGACTTGTTAAATTTTAAAACTATTAGAATTATGATTTTTATACAAAATCGTTAAAACTTCATTATAGTCCTATGTCCCACGTTCCCTACGTGAAGTTAAGGCTTAAAACAACGATTTCTAGTCACAATAAGCTTTGTGAAATCTTAATGATTATACTCGGTTGTTTACTTTCAAAACTCTTAGTTTGATTATTTATGTCAAAATGGGTAAAACTTCATTATAGTTCGATTTCCCACGTTTTCAATGTGAAGTTAAGGCTTAAAACAACTATTTCTAGTCACAATAAGCTTTGTGAAAGTTTTAATGATTATACTCGGCTTTTTTACTTTCAAAACTCTTAGTTTGATTATTTATGTCAAAATGGGTAAAACTTCATTATAGTTCGATTTCCCACGCTTCAATGTGAAGTTAAGGCTTAAAACAACTATTTCTATTAAAAATAAGCTTTGTAGATAAAATTAATGATTTATGCTCGTCTTGTTTAATTTTAAAACTATTAGAACTTGATTATTTATACAAAATGGGTAAAACTTCATTATAGTCCGATTTCCCACGTTTTCAATGTGAAGTTAAGGCTTAAAACAACTATTTCTAGTCACAATAAGCTTTGTGACATCTTAATGATTATACTCGGGTTGTTTACTTTCAAAACTCTTAGTTTGATTATTTATGTCAAAATGGGTAAAACTTCATTATAGTTCGATTTCCCACGTTTTCAATGTGAAGTTAAGGCTTAAAACAACTATTTCTAGTCACAATAAGCTTTGTGAAAGCTTTAATGATTATACTCGGCTTTTTACTTTCAAAACTCTTAGTTTGATTATTTATGTCAAAATGGGTAAAACTTCATTATAGTTCGATTTCCCACGTTTTCAATGTGAAGTTAAGGCTTAAAACAACTATTTCTAGTCACAATAAGCTTTGTGAAAGTTTTAATGATTATACTCGGCTTTTTACTTTCAAAACTCTTAGTTTGATTATTTATGTCAAAATGGGTAAAACTTCATTATAGTTCGATTTCCCACGTTTCAATGTGAAGTTAAGGCTTAAAACAACGATTTCTATTCAAAATAAGCTTTGTAGAAAAAGAATGATTATACTCGTCTTGTTTAATTTTAAAACTCTTAGTTTATTATTTTATAAAAATCGGTAAAACTTCATTATAGTTCGATTTCCCACGTTTTCAAGGTGAAGTTAAGGCTTAAAACAACTATTTCTAGTCACAATAAGCTTTGTGACATCTTAATGATTATACTCGGCTTGTTTACTTTCAAAACTCTTAGTTTGATTATTTATGTCAAAATGGGTAAAACTTCATTATAGTTCGATTTCCCACATTTTCAATGTGAAGTTAAGGCTTAAAACAACTATTTCTAGTCACAATAAGCTTTGTGAAAGCTTTAATGATTATACTCGGCTTTTTACTTTCAAAACTCTTAGTTTGATTATTTATATCAAAATGGGTAAAACTTCATTATAGTTCGATTTCCAACGTTTCCAATGTGAAGTTAAGGCTTAAAACAACGATTTTTATTAAAAATAAGCGTTTGTAGATAAAATATGTTTATGCTCGTCTTGTTAAATTTTAAAACTTTAGAATTATGATTTTATAAAAACGTTAAAACTTCATTATAGTCCTATGTCCCACGTTTTCACGTGAAGTTAAGGCTAAAAACAACTATTTCTAGTCACAATAAGCTTTGTGACATCTTAATGATTATGCTCTTGCTTTAATTACTTTCAAAACTCTTAGTTTGATTATTTATGTCAAAATGGGTAAAACTTCATTATAGTTCGATTTCCCACGTTTTCAATGTGAAGTTAAGGCTTAAAACAACTATTTCTAGTCACAATAAGCTTTGTGAAAGCTTTAATGATTATACTCGGCTTGTTTACTTTCAAAACTCTTAGTTTGATTATTTATGTCAAAATGGGTAAAACTTCATTATAGTTCGATTTCCACGTTTTCAATGTGAAGTTAAGGCTTAAAACAACGATTTCTATTAAAATAAGCGTTTGTAGATAAAATATATTTATGCTCGTCTTGTTTAAATTTTAAAACTATTAGAACTTGATGATTTATACAAAATCGTTAAAACTTCATTATAGTCGTCCATGTCCCACGTTCCCTACGTGAAGTTAAGGCTTAAAACAACGATTTCTAGTCACAATAAGCTTTGTGACATCTTAATGATTATACTCGGGTTGTTTACTTTCAAAACTCTTAGTTTGATTATTTATGTCAAAATGGGTAAAACTTCATTATAGTTCGATTTCCCACGTTTTCAATGTGAAGTTAAGGCTTAAAACAACTATTTCTAGTCACAATAAGCTTTGTGAAAGTTTTAATGATTATACTCGGCTTTTTTACTTTCAAAACTCTTAGTTTGATTATTTATGTCAAAATGGGTAAAACTTCATTATAGTTCGATTTCCCACATTTTCAATGTGAAGTTAAGGCTTAAAACAACTATTTCTATTAAAAATAAGCTTTGTAGATAAAAATGTTTATGCTCGTCTTGTTAAATTTTAAAACTATTAGAACTATAATTTTATACAAAATCGTTAAAACTTCATTATAGTCGTCGATTTCCCACGTTCCTCCAATGAAGTTAAGGCTTAAAACAACGATTTCTAGTCACAATAAGCTTTGTGACATCTTTAATGATTATACTCGGGTTGTTTACTTTTAAAACTCTTAGTTTGATTATTTATGTCAAAATGGGTAAAACTTCATTATAGTTCGATTTCCCACGTTTTCAATGTGAAGTTAAGGCTTAAAACAACTATTTCTAGTCACAATAAGCTTTGTGAAAGCTTTAATGATTATACTCGGCTTTTTTACTTTCAAAACTCTTAGTTTCATTATTTATGTCAAAATGGGTAAAACTTCATTATAGTTCGATTTCCAACGTTTCCAATGTGAAGTTAAGGCTTAAAACAACGATTTTTATTAAAAATAAGCTTTGTAGATAAAATATAATTTATGCTCGTCTTGTTTTAAATTTTAAAACTATTAGAATTATTATTTTATACAAAATGGTTAAAACTTCATTATAGTTCTATGTCCCACGTTCCTTACGTGAAGTTAAGGCTAAAAACAACTATTTCTAGTCACAATAAGCTTTGTGACATTTAATGATTATACTCAACTTGTTTACTTTCAAAACTCTTAGTTTGATTATTTATGTCAAAATGGGTAAAACTTCATTATAGTTCGATTTCCCACGTTTTCAATGTGAAGTTAAGGCTTAAAACAACTATTTCTAGTCACAATAAGCTTTGTGAAAGCTTTAATGATTATACTCGGCTTGTTTACTTTCAAAACTCTTAGTTTGATTATTTATGTCAAAATGGGTAAAACTTCATTATAGTTCGATTTCCACGTTTTCAATGTGAAGTTAAGGCTTAAAACAACGATTTCTATTAAAAATAAGCGTTTGTAGATAAAATATGTTTATGCTCGTCTTGTTAAATTTTAAAACTATTAGAACTATGATTTTATACAAAATCGTTAAAACTTCATTATCGTCCTATGTCCCACGTTCCCTAATGTGAAGTTAAGGCTTAAAACAACGATTTCTAGTCACAATAAGCTTTGTGAAAGCATTTAATGATTATACTCGGCTTGTTTACTTTCAAAACTCTTAGTTTGATTATTTATGTCAAAATGGGTAAAACTTCATTATAGTTCGATTTCCCACGTTTTCAATGTGAAGTTAAGGCTTAAAACAACTATTTCTAGTCACAATAAGCTTTGTGAAAGTTTTAATGATTATACTCGGCTTTTTTACTTTCAAAACTCTTAGTTTGATTATTTATGTCAAAATGGGTAAAACTTCATTATAGTTCGATTTCCCACGTTTTCAATGTGAAGTTAAGGCTTAAAACAACGATTTCTATTAAAAATAAGCGTTTGTAGATAAAATATGTTTATGCTCGTCTTGTTAAATTTTAAAACTATTAGAATTATTTTTATACAAAATCGTTAAAACTTCATTATTATCGTCCTATGTCCCACGTTTTCCTACGTGAAGTTAAGGCTTAAAACAACGATTTCTAGTCACAATAAGCTTTGTGACATCTTAATGATTTTATCTCGTTGTTTACTTTCAAAAACTCTTAGTTTGATTATTTATGTCAAAATGGGTAAAACTTCATTATAGTTCGATTTCCCACGTTTTCAATGTGAAGTTAAGGCTTAAAACAACTATTTCTAGTCACAATAAGCATTGTGAATGCTTTAATGATTATACTCGGCTTTTTACTTTCAAAACTCTTAGTTTGATTATTTATGTCAAAATGGGTAAAACTTCATTATAGTTCGATTTCCAACGTTTCCAATGTGAAGTTAAGGCTTAAAACAACGATTTCTATTAAAAATAAGCTTTGTAGAGCGTTTGTAGATAAAATATGTTTATGCTCGTCTTGTTAAATTTTAAGACTATTAGAATTACGATTTTATACAAAATCGTTAAAACTTTATGTTTACTTTCAAAACTCTTAGTTTGATTATTTATGTCAAAATGGGTAAAACTTCATTATAGTTCGATTTCCCACGTTTTCAATGTGAAGTTAAGGCTAAAAACAACTATTTCTAGTCACAATAAGCTTTGTGACATCTTAATGATTATACTCGGCTTGTTTACTTTCAAAACTCTTAGTTTGATTATTTATGTCAAAATGGGTAAAACTTCATTATAGTTCGATTTCCCACGTTTTCAATGTGAAGTTAAGGCTTAAAACAACTATTTCTAGTCACAATAAGCTTTGTGAAAGCTTTAATGATTATACTCGGCTTTTTTACTTTCAAAACTCTTAGTTTGATTATTTATGTCAAAATGGGTAAAACTTCATTATAGTTCGATTTCCAACGTTTTCAATGTGAAGTTAAGGCTTAAAACAACGATTTCTATTAAAAATAAGCGTTTGTAGATTTAATGATTATACTTTATGCTCTTTGTTAAATTTTAAAACTATTAGAATTATGATTTTTATACAAAAATCGTTAAAACTTCATTATCGTCCTATTTCCCACGTTCCTTACGTGAAGTTAAGTTAAGGCTTAAAAAACTATTTCTAGTCACAATAAGCTTTGTGACATCTTTAATGATTATACTCTTGTTTACTTTCAAAACTCTTAGTTTGATTATTTATGTCAAAATGGGTAAAACTTCATTATAGTTCGATTTCCCACGTTTTCAATGTGAAGTTAAGGCTTAAAACAACTATTTCTAGTCACAATAAGCTTTGTGAAAGCTTTAATGATTATATACGGCTTTTTACTTTCAAAACTCTTAGTTTGATTATTTATGTCAAAATGGGTAAAACTTCATTATAGTTCGATTTCCAACGTTTCCAATGTGAAGTTAAGGCTTAAAACAACGATTTCTATTCAAAATAAGCGTTTGTAGATAAAATTTATGATTATACTCGTCTTGTTTAATTTTAAAACTCTTAGTTTGATTATTTATACAAAATCGTAAAACTTCATTATATGTTCCTATTTCCACGTTTTAATGTGAAGTTAAGGCTAAAAACAACTATTTCTAGTCACAATAAGCTTTGTGAATCTTTAATGATTATACTTTGTGCTTGTTTACTTTCAAAACTCTTAGTTTGATTTTTTATTTATGTCAAAATGGGTAAAACTTCATTATAGTTCGATTTCCACGTTTTCAATGTGAAGTTAAGGCTTAAAACAACGATTTCTATTAAAAATAAGCGTTTGTAGATAAAATATATTTATGCTCGTCTTGTTAAATTTTAAAAATATTAGAACTATGATTTTATACAAAATCGTTAAAACTTCATTATCGTCCTATTTCCCACGTTCCCTACGTGAAGTTAAGGCTTAAAAAAACGATTTCTAGTCACAATAAGCTTTGTGGCATCTTAATGATTTTACTCAACTTGTTTACTTTCAAAACTCTTAGTTTGATTATTTATGTCAAAATGGGTAAAACTTCATTATAGTTCGATTTCCCACGTTTTCAATGTGAAGTTAAGGCTTAAAACAACTATTTCTAGTCACAATAAGCTTTGTGAAAGTTTTAATGATTATACTCGGCTTTTTACTTTCAAAACTCTTAGTTTGATTATTTATGTCAAAATGGGTAAAACTTCATTATAGTTCGATTTCCCACGTTTTCAATGTGAAGTTAAGGCTTAAAACAACGATTTCTATTAAAAATAAGCGTTTGTAGATAAAATATGTTTATGCTCGTCTTGTTAAATTTTAAAACTATTAGAACTATATTTTATACAAAATCGTTAAAACTTCATTATAGTCCTATGTCCCACGTTCCCTAATGTGAAGTTAAGGCTTAAAACAACGATTTCTAGTCACAATAAGCTTTGTGACGCTTTAATGATTATACTCGGCTTGTTTACTTTCAAAACTCTTAGTTTGATTATTTATGTCAAAATGGGTAAAACTTCATTATAGTTCGATTTCCCACGTTTTCAATGTGAAGTTAAGGCTTAAAACAACTATTTCTAGTCACAATAAGCTTTGTGAAACCTTTAATGATTATACTCGGCTTTTTTACTTTCAAAACTCTTAGTTTGATTATTTATGTCAAAATGGGTAAAACTTCATTATAGTTCGATTTCCCACGTTTCCAATGTGAAGTTAAGGCTTAAAACAACGATTTCTATTAAAATAAGCTTTGTGAATAAAATATGTTTATGCTCGTCTTGTTTTTTAAAACTATTAGAATTATTATTTTATACAAAATCGTTAAAACTTCATTATCATCCTATGTCCCACGTTCCAATGTGAAGTTAAGGCTAAAAATAAACTATTTCTAGTCACAATAAGCTTTGTGACATCTTAATGATTATACTCAACTTTTACTTTCAAAACTCTTAGTTTGATTATTTATGTCAAAATGGGTAAAACTTCATTATAGTTCGATTTCCCACGTTTTCAATGTGAAGTTAAGGCTTAAAACAACTATTTCTAGTCACAATAAGCTTTGTGAAAGCTTTAATGATTATACTCGGCTTGTTTACTTTCAAAACTCTTAGTTTGATTATTTATGTCAAAATGGGTAAAACTTCATTATAGTTCGATTTCCCACGTTTTGAATGTGAAGTTAAGGCTTAAAACAACTATTTCTAGTCACAATAAGCTTTGTGAAAGAAAGCTTTAATGATTATACTCGGCTTGTTTACTTTCAAAACTCTTAGTTTGATTATTTATGTCAAAATGGGTAAAACTTCATTATAGTTCGATTTCCACGTTTTCAATGTGAAGTTAAGGCTTAAAACAACGATTTCTATTAAAAATAAGCTTTGTAGATAAAATATATTTATGATTATACTCGTCTTGTTAAATTTTGAAAACTATTAGAACTGATTATTTTATGTCAAAATCGTTAAAACTTCATTATCGTCCTATCCCACGTTCCCTACGTGAAGTTAAGGCTGAAAACAACGATTTCTAGTCACAATAAGCTTTGTGACATCTTAATGATTATACTCGGCTTGTTTACTTTCAAAACTCTTAGTTTGATTATTTATGTCAAAATGGGTAAAACTTCATTATAGTTCGATTTCCCATGTTTTCAATGTGAAGTTAAGGCTTAAAACAACTATTTCTAGTCACAATAAGCTTTGTGAAAGCTTTAATGATTATACTCGGCTTGTTTACTTTCAAAACTCTTAGTTTGATTATTTATGTCAAAATGGGTAAAACTTCATTATAGTTCGATTTCCACGTTTTCAATGTGAAGTTAAGGCTTAAAACAACGATTTCTATTAAAAATAAGCGTTTGTAGATAAAATATATGATTATGCTCGTCTTGTTAAATTTTAAAACTATTAGAACTTATGATTTTATACAAAATCGTTAAAACTTCATTATCGTCCTATGTCCCACGTTCCCTACGTGAAGTTAAGGCTTAAAACAACGATTTCTAGTCACAATAAGCTTTGTGACATCTTAATGATTTTACTCGGCTTGTTTACTTTCAAAACTCTTAGTTTGATTATTTATGTCAAAATGGGTAAAACTTCATTATAGTTCGATTTCCCACGTTTTCAATGTGAAGTTAAGGCTTAAAACAACTATTTCTAGTCACAATAAGCTTTGTGAAAGTTTTAATGATTATACTCGGCTTTTTTACTTTGAAAACTCTTAGTTTGATTATTTATGTCAAAATGGGTAAAACTTCATTATAGTTCGATTTCCCACGTTTTCAATGTGAAGTTAAGGCTTAAACAACGATTTCTATTAAAAATAAGCGTTTGTAGATAAAATATGATTATATCGTCTTGTTTAAATTTTAAAACTATTAGAACTATGATTTTTATACAAAATCGTTAAAACTTCATTATAGTCCTATGTCCCACGTTCCTACGTGTTAAGTTAAGGCTTAAAACAACTATTTCTAGTCACAATAAGCTTTGTGACATCTTAATGATTATACTCGGGTTGTTTACTTTCAAAACTCTTAGTTTGATTATTTATGTCAAAATGGGTAAAACTTCATTATAGTTCGATTTCCCACGTTTTCAATGTGAAGTTAAGGCTTAAAACAACTATTTCTAGTCACAATAAGCTTTGTGAAAGTTTTAATGATTATACTCGGCTTTTTTACTTTCAAAACTCTTAGTTTGATTATTTATGTCAAAATGGGTAAAACTTCATTATAGTTCGAATTTCCCACGTTTTCAATGTGAAGTTAAGGCTTAAAACAACTATTTCTATTAAAATAAGCTTTGTAAAAGCTAAATGATTATATCTCGTCTTGTTAAATTTTAAAACTCTTAGAACTTTGATTTTATACCAAAATCGTTAAAACTTCATTATAGTTCTTTTCCCACGTTTTCAATGTGAAGTTAAGGCTTAAAACAACGATTTTCTAGTCACAATAAGCTTTGTGACATCTTAATGATTATACTCGGCTTGTTTACTTTCAAAACTCTTAGTTTGATTATTTATGTCAAAATGGGTAAAACTTCATTATAGTTCGATTTCCCACGTTTTCAATGTGAAGTTAAGGCTTAAAACAACTATTTCTAGTCACAATAAGCTTTGTGAAAGCTTTAATGATTATACTCGGCTTTTTACTTTCAAAACTCTTAGTTTGATTATTTATGTCAAAATGGGTAAAACTTCATTATAGTTCGATTTCCCACGTTTTCAATGTGAAGTTAAGGCTTAAAACAACGATTTCTATTAAAAATAAGCGTTTGTAGATAAAATATGTTTATGCTCGTCTTGTTAAATTTTAAAACTATTAGAATTATTATTTTATACAAAATCGTTAAAACTTCATTATCTTCCTATGTCCCTCGTTCCTTAATGTGAAGTTAAGGCTAAAAACAACTATTTCTAGTCACAATAAGCTTTGTGACGCTTTAATGATTATACTCGGCTTGTTTACTTTAAAAACTCTTAGTTTGATTATTTATGTCAAAATGGGTAAAACTTCATTATAGTTCGATTTCCCACGTTTTCAATGTGAAGTTAAGGCTTAAAACAACTATTTCTAGTCACAATAAGCTTTGTGAAAGTTTTAATGATTATACTCGGCTTGTTTACTTTCAAAACTCTTAGTTTGATTATTTATGTCAAAATGGGTAAAACTTCATTATAGTTCGATTTCCCACGTTTTCAATGTGAAGTTAAGGCTTAAAACAACTATTTCTAGTCAAATAAGCTTTGTGAAAGATTTAATGATTATACTCGTCTTGTTTACTTTTAAAACTCTTAGTTTGATTATTTATGTCAAAATCGGTAAAACTTCATTATAGTTCGATTTCCCACGTTTTCAATGTGAAGTTAAGGCTTAAAACAACTATTTCTAGTCACAATAAGCTTTGTGAAAGCTTTAATGATTATACTCGGCTTGTTTACTTTCAAAACTCTTAGTTTGATTATTTATGTCAAAATGGGTAAAACTTCATTATAGTTCGATTTCCCACGTTTTCAATGTGAAGTTAAGGCTTAAAACAACTATTTCTATTAAAAATAAGCTTTGTAGATAAAATATAATTTATGCTCGTCTTGTTAAATTTTAAAACTATTAGAACTTGATTTTTATGTCAAAATCGTTAAAACTTCATTATAGTCCCTTTCCCACGTTCCCACGTGAAGTTAAGGCTTAAAACAACGATTTCTAGTCACAATAAGCTTTGTGACATCTTAATGATTATACTACTCGGCTTGTTTACTTTCAAAACTCTTAGTTTGATTATTTATGTCAAAATGGGTAAAACTTCATTATAGTTCGATTTCCCACGTTTTCAATGTGAAGTTAAGGCTTAAAACAACTATTTCTAGTCACAATAAGCTTTGTGAAAGTTTTAATGATTATACTCGGCTTTTTTACTTTCAAAACTCTTAGTTTGATTATTTATGTCAAAATGGGTAAAACTTCATTATAGTTCGATTTCCCACGTTTTCAATGTGAAGTTAAGGCTTAAAACAACGATTTCTATTAAAAATAAGCGTTTGTAAAGATAAAATATGTTTATGCTCGTCTTGTTAAATTTTAAAACTATTAGAACTTTGATTTTTATACAAAATCGTTAAAACTTCATTATAGTTCCTTGTCCCACGTTCCCTAATGTGAAGTTAAGGCTTAAAACAACGATTTCTAGTCACAATAAGCTTTGTGACATCTTAATGATTATACTCGTGTTGTTTACTTTCAAAACTCTTAGTTTGATTATTTATGTCAAAATGGGTAAAACTTCATTATAGTTCGATTTCCCACGTTTTCAATGTGAAGTTAAGGCTTAAAACAACTATTTCTAGTCACAATAAGCTTTGTGAAAGCTTTAATGATTATACTCGACTTGTTTACTTTCAAAACTCTTAGTTTGATTATTTATGTCAAAATGGGTAAAACTTCATTATAGTTCGATTTCCCACGTTTCCAATGTGAAGTTAAGGCTTAAAACAACGATTTCTATTAAAAATAGCGTTTGTAGAGAAAAATGATTTTATTCTCGTCTTGTTAAATTTTAAAACTATTAGAATTATTATTTTATACAAAATGGTAAAACTTCATTATAGTCCTATGTCCCACGTTCCTTACGTGAAGTTAAGGCTAAAAACAACGATTTCTAGTCACAATAAGCTTTGTGACATCTTAATGATTATACTCGGCTTGTTTACTTTCAAAACTCTTAGTTTGATTATTTATGTCAAAATGGGTAAAACTTCATTATAGTTCGATTTCCCACGTTTTCAATGTGAAGTTAAGGCTTAAAACAACTATTTCTAGTCACAATAAGCTTTGTGAAAGCTTTAATGATTATACTCGACTTTTTTACTTTCAAAACTCTTAGTTTGATTATTTATGTCAAAATGGGTAAAACTTCATTATAGTTCGATTTCCAACGTTTTCAATGTGAAGTTAAGGCTTAAAACAACGATTTCTATACTAAAAATAAGCTTTGTAGATAAAATATGTTTATGATTATACTTGTTAAATTTTTTCAAAACTATTAGAATTACGATTATTTATGTCAAAATGGTAAAACTTCATTATAGTCCTCGATTTCCCACGTTCCTTGTGAAGTTAAGGCTAAAAACAACTATTTCTAGTCACAATAAGCTTTGTGACATCTTAATGATTATACTCAACTTTGTTTACTTTCAAAACTCTTAGTTTGATTATTTATGTCAAAATGGGTAAAACTTCATTATAGTTCTTTCCCACGTTTTCAATGTGAAGTTAAGGCTTAAAACAACTATTTCTAGTCACAATAAGCTTTGTGAAAGCTTTAATGATTATACTCGGCTTGTTTACTTTCAAAACTCTTAGTTTGATTATTTATGTCAAAATGGGTAAAACTTCATTATAGTTCGATTTCCCACGTTTTCAATGTGAAGTTAAGGCTTAAAACAACTATTTCTAGTCACAATAAGCTTTGTGAAAGCTTTAATGATTATACTCGGCTTGTTTACTTTCAAAACTCTTAGTTTGATTATTTATGTCAAAATGGGTAAAACTTCATTATAGTTCATTTCCCACGTTTTCAATGTGAAGTTAAGGCTTAAAACAACGATTTCTATTAAAAAAGCTTTGTAGATAAAATAATGATTTATGCTCGTCTTGTTAAATTTTAAAACTCTTAGTTTGATTATTTATACAAAATGGGTAAAACTTCATTATAGTTCCTATTTCCCACGTTTTCAATGTGAATTAAGGCTTAAAACAACTATTTCTAGTCACAATAAGCTTTGTGACATCTTAATGATTATACTCGGCTTGTTTACTTTCAAAACTCTTAGTTTGATTATTTATGTAAAAATGGGTAAAACTTCATTATAGTTCGATTTCCCACGTTTTCAATGTGAAGTTAAGGCTTAAAACAACTGATTTCTATTAAAAATAAGCGTTTGTAGATAAAATATATTTATGCTCGTCTTGTTAAATTTTAAAACTATTAGAACTTGATGATTTTATACAAAATCGTTAAAACTTCATTATCGTTCTATGTCCCACGTTTCCAACGTGAAGTTAAGGCTTAAAAACAACGATTTCTAGTCACAATAAGCTTTGTGACATCTTAATGATTATACTCGGGTTGTTTACTTTCAAAACTCTTAGTTTGATTATTTATGTCAAAATGGGTAAAACTTTCATTATAGTTCGATTTCCCACGTTTTCAATGTGAAGTTAAGGCTTAAAACAACTATTTCTAGTCACAATAAGCTTTGTGAAAGTTTTAATGATTATACTCGGCTTTTTTACTTTGAAAACTCTTAGTTTGATTATTTATGTCAAAATGGGTAAAACTTTATTATAGTTCGATTTCCCACGTTTTCAATGTGAAGTTAAGGCTTAAAACAACGATTTCTATTAAAAATAAGCGTTTGTAGATAAAATATGTTTAATGATTATACTCTTTGTTAAATTTTAAAAATATTAGAACTATAATTTTATACAAAATCGTTAAAACTTCATTATAGTCCTATGTCCCACGTTTCCCTACGTGAAGTTAAGGCTTAAACAACGATTTCTAGTCACAATAAGCTTTGTGACATCTTAATGATTATACTCGTTTGTATTTACTTTCAAAACTCTTGTTTGATTATTTATGTCAAAATGGGTAAAACTTCATTATAGTTCGATTTCCCACGTTTTCAATGTGAAGTTAAGGCTTAAAACAACTATTTCTAGTCACAATAAGCTTTGTGAAAGCTTTAATGATTATACTCGACTTTTTTACTTTGAAAACTCTTAGTTTGATTATTTATGTCAAAATGGGTAAAACTTCATTATAGTTCGATTTCCAACGTTTCCAATGTGAAGTTAAGGCTTAAAACAACGATTTTTACTAAAAATAAGCGTTTGTAGAGAAAATATGTTTATTCTCGTCTTGTTAAATTTTAAGACTATTAGAATTACGATTTCATACAAAAACGTTAAAACTTCATTATAGTCCTATGTCCCACGTTCCTTACGTGAAGTTAAGGCTAAAAACAACTATTTCTAGTCACAATAAGCTTTGTGACATCTTAATGATTATACTCGGCTTGTTTACTTTCAAAACTCTTAGTTTGATTATTTATGTCAAAATGGGTAAAACTTCATTATAGTTCGATTTCCCACGTTTTCAATGTGAAGTTAAGGCTTAAAACAACTATTTCTAGTCACAATAAGCTTTGTGAAAGCTTTAATGATTATACTCGACTTTTTTACTTTGAAAACTCTTAGTTTCATTATTTGTATCAAAATGGGTAAAACTTCATTATAGTTCGATTTCCAACGTTTCCAATGTGAAGTTAAGGCTTAAAACAACGATTTCTATTAAAAATAAGCGTTTGTAGATAAAATATGTTTATTCTCGTCTTGTTAAATTTTAAAACTATTAGAATTATTATTTTATACAAAAAATCGTTAAAACTTCATTATAGTCCTATGTCCCACGTTACTTACGTAAAGTTAAGGCTAAAAACAAAGATTTCTAGTCACAATAAGCTTTGTGACATCTTAATGATTATACTCAACTTAATTACTTTCAAAACTCTTAGTTTGATTATTTATGTCAAAATGGGTAAAACTTCATTATAGTTCGATTTCCCACGTTTTCAATGTAAAGTTAAGGCTAAAAACAAATATTTCTAGTCACAATAAGCTTTGTGAAAGCTTTAATGATTATACTCGGCTTGTTTACTTTCAAAACTCTTAGTTTGATTATTTATGTCAAAATGGGTAAAACTTCATTATAGTTCGATTTCCCACGTTTTCAATGTGAAGTTAAGGCTTAAAATAACTATTTCTAGTCACAATAAGCTTTGTGAAAGCTTTAATGATTATACTCGGCTTGTTTACTTTCAAAACTCTTAGTTTGATTATTTATGTCAAAATGGGTAAAACTTCATTATAGTTCAATTTCCCACGTTTTCAATGTGAAGTTAAGGCTTAAAACAACGATTTCTATTAAAAATAAGCGTTTGTAGATAAAATATATTTATGCTCGTCTTGTTAAATTTTAAAAATATTAGAACTATGATTTTATACAAAATCGTTAAAACTTCCTTATCGTCCTATGTCCCACGTTCCCAACGTGAAGTTAAGGCTGAAAACAACGATTTCTAGTCACAATAAGCTTTGTGACATCTTAATGATTATACTCGGGTTGTATACTTTCAAAACTCTTGTTTGATTATTTATGTCAAAATGGGTAAAACTCATTATAGTTCGATTTCCCACGTTTTCAATGTGAAGTTAAGGCTTAAAACAACTATTTCTTGTCACAATAAGCTTTGTGAAAGTTTTAATGATTATACTCGGCTTTTTTACTTTGAAAACTCTTAGTTTGATTATTTATGTCAAAATGGGTAAAACTTTATTATAGTTCGATTTCCCACGTTTTCAATGTGAAGTTAAGGCTTAAAACAACGATTTCTATTAAAATAAGCGTTTGTAGATAAAATATGTTTATGCTCGTCTTGTTAAATTTTAAAAATATTAGAACTATAATTTATACAAAATCGTTAAAACTTCCTTATCGTCCTATGTCCCACGTTCCCTTCGTGAAGTTAAGGCTTAAAACAACGATTTCTAGTCACAATAAGCTTTGTGACATCTTAATGATTTTACTCGTGTTGTATACTTTCAAAACTCTTGTTTGATTATTTATGTCAAAATGGGTAAAACTTCATTATAGTTCGATTTCCCACGTTTTCAATGTGAAGTTAAGGCTTAAAACAACTATTTCTAGTCACAATAAGCTTTGTGAAAGCTTTAATGATTATACTCGACTTTTTTACTTTGAAAACTCTTAGTTTCATTATTTGTATCAAAATGGGTAAAACTTCATTATAGTTCGATTTCCAACGTTTCCAATGTGAAGTTAAGGCTTAAAACAACGATTTTTACTAAAAATAAGCGTTTGTAGATAAAATATGTTTATTCTCGTCTTGTTAAATTTTAAGACTATTAGAATTACGATTTCATACAAAAACGTTAAAACTTCATTATAGTCCTATGTCCCACGTTCCTTACGTGAAGTTAAGGCTAAAAACAAAGATTTCTAGTCACAATAAGCTTTGTGACGTCTTAATGATTATACTCGGCTTGTTTACTTTCAAAACTCTAAGTTTGATTATTTATGTCAAAATGGGTAAAACTTCATTATAGTTCGATTTCCCACGTTTTCAATGTGAAGTTAAGGCTTAAAACAACTATTTCTAGTCACAATAAGCTTTGTGAAAGCTTTAATGATTATACTCGGCTTTTTTTTTTACTTTGAAAACTCTTAGTTTCATTATTTGTATCAAAATGGGTAAAACTTCATTATAGTTCGATTTCCCACGTTTCCAATGTAAAGTTAAGGTTTAAAACAACGATTTCTATTAAAAATAAGCGTTTGTAGATAAAATATGTTTATGCTCGTCTTGTTAAATTTTAAGACTATTAGAATTACGATTTTATACAAAATCGTTAAACTTCATTATCATCCTATGTCCCACGTTCCTTACGTGAAGTTAAGGCTAAAAACAAAGATTTCTACTCACAATAAGCTTTGTGACATCTTAATGATTATGCTCAACTTAATTACTTTCAAAACTCTTAGTTTGATTATTTATGTCAAAATGGGTAAAACTTCATTATAGTTCGATTTCTCACGTTTTCAATGTAAAGTTAAGGCTTAAAACAACTATTTCTAGTCACAATAAGCTTTGTGAAAGCTTTAATGATTATACTAGGCTTGTTTACTTTAAAAACTCTTAGTTTGATTATTTATGTCAAAATGGGTAAAACTTCATTATAGTTCGATTTCCCACGTTTTGAATGTGAAGTTAAGGCTTAAAATAACTATTTCTAGTCACAATAAGCTTTGTGAAAGCTTTAATGATTATACTCGGCTTGTTTACTTTCAAAACTCTTAGTTTGATTATTTATGTTAAAATGGGTAAAACTTCATTATAGTTCGATTTCCACGTTTTCAATGTGAAGTTAAGGCTTAAAACAACGATTTCTATTAAAAATAAGCGTTGTAGATAAAATATATTTATGCTCGTCTTGTTAAATTTTAAAAATATTAGAACTATGATTTTATACAAAATCGTTAAAACTTCCTTATCGTCCTATGTCCCACGTTCCCTACGTGAAGTTAAGCTTAAAACAACGATTTCTAGTCACAATAAGCTTTGTGACATCTTAATGATTATACTCGGGTTGTTGTACTTTCAAAACTCTTGTTTGATTATTTATGTCAAAATGGGTAAAACTTCATTATAGTTCGATTTCCCTCGTTTTCAATGTGAAGTTAAGGCTAAAAACAACTATTTCTAGTCTAAATAAGCTTTGTGAAAGTTTTAATGATTATACTCGGCTTGTTTACTTTCAAAACTCTTAGTTTGATTATTTATGTCAAAATGGGTAAAACTTCATTATAGTTCGATTTCCAACGTTTCAATGTGAAGTTAAGGCTTAAAACAACGATTTCTATTAAAAATAAGCGTTTGTAGATAAAATATGTTTATGCTCGTCTTGTTAAATTTTAAGACTATTAGAATTACATTTTTTATACAAAATCGTTAAAACTTCATTATCGTCCTATGTCCCACGTTCCTTACGTGAAGTTAAGGCTAAAAACAAAGATTTCTAGTCACAATAAGCTTTGTGACGTCTTAATGATTATACTCGGCTTGTTTACTTTAAAACTCTTAGTTTGATTATTTATGTCAAAATGGGTAAAACTTCATTATAGTTCGATTTCCCACGTTTTCAATGTGAAGTTAAGGCTTAAAACAACTATTTCTAGTCACAATAAGCTTTGTGAAAGTTTTAATGATTATACTCGGCTTTTTACTTTGAAAACTCTTAGTTTGATTATTTATGTCAAAATGGGTAAAACTTCATTATAGTTCGATTTCCCACATTTTCAATGCGAAGTTAAGGCTTAAAACAACGATTTCTATTAAAAATAAGCGTTTGTAGATAAAATATGTTTATGCTCGTCTTGTTAAATTTTAAAAATATTAGAACTATGATTTTATACAAAATCGTTAAAACTTCCTTATCGTCCTATGTCCCACGTTCCCTACGTGAAGTTAAAGTTAAGCTTAAAACAACGATTTCTAGTCACAATAAGCTTTGTGACATCTTAATGATTATACTCGGCTTGTTTACTTTCAAAACTCTTAGTTTGATTATTTATGTCAAAATGGGTAAAACTTCATTATAGTTCGATTTCCCACATTTTCAATGTGAAGTTAAGGCTTAAAACAATGATTTCTATTAAAAATAAGCGTTTGTAGATAAAATATATTTATGCTCGTCTTGTTAAATTTTAAAAATATTAGAACTATGATGATTTTTATACAAAATCGTTAAAACTTCCTTATCGTCCTATGTCCCACGTTTCCAACGTGAAGTTAAGGCTGAAAACAACGATTTCTAGTCACAATAAGCTTTGTGACATCTTAATGATTTTACTCGGGTTGTATACTTTCAAAACTCTTGTTTGATTATTTATGTCAAAATGGGTAAACCTTCATTATAGTTCGATTTCCCACGTTTTCAATGTGCAGTTAGGCTTAAAACAACTATTTCTTGTCACAATAAGCTTTGTGAAAGTTTTAATGATTATACTCGGCTTTTTTACTTTGAAAACTCTTAGTTTGATTATTTATGTCAAAATGGGTAAAACTTTATTATAGTTCGATTTCCCACGTTTTCAATGTGAAGTTAAGGCTTAAAACAACGATTTCTATTAAAAATAAGCGTTTGTAGATAAAATATGTTTATGCTCGTCTTGTTAAATTTTAAAAATATTAGAACTATAATTTTATACAAAATCGTTAAAACTTCCTTGTCGTCCTATGTCCCACGTTCCCTACGTGAAGTTAAGGCTGAATACAACGATTTCTAGACACAATAAGCTTTGTGACATCTTAATGATTTTACTCGTGTTGTATACTTTCAAAACACTTGTTTTGATTATTTATGTCAAAATGGGTAAAACTTCATTATAGTTCGATTTCCCACGTTTTCAATGTGAAGTTAAGGCTTAAAACAACTATTTCTAGTCACAATAAGCTTTGTGAAAGCTTTAATGATTATACTCGACTTTTTTACTTTGAAAACTCTTAGTTTCATTATTTGTATCAAAATGGGTAAAACTTCATTATAGTTCGATTTCCAACGTTTCCAATGTGAAGTTAAGGCTTAAAACAACGATTTTTACTAAAAATAAGCGTTTGTAGAGAAAATATGTTTATTCTCGTCTTGTTAAATTTTAAGACTATTAGAATTACGATTTCATACAAAATGTTAAAACTTCATTATAGTCCTATGTCCCACGTTTTTACGTGAAGTTAAGGCTAAAAACAAAGATTTCTAGTCACAATAAGCTTTGTGACGTCTTAATGATTATACTCGGCTTGTTTACTTTCAAAACTCTAAGTTTGATTATTTATGTCAAAATGGGTAAAACTTCATTATAGTTCGATTTCCCACGTTTTCAATGTGAAGTTAAGGCTTAAAACAACTATTTCTAGTCACAATAAGCTTTGTGAAAGCTTTAATGATTATACTCGACTTTTTTACTTTGAAAACTCTTAGTTTCATTATTTGTATCAAAATGGGTAAAACTTCATTATAGTTCGATTTCCAACGTTTCCAATGTGAAGTTAAGGCTTAAAACAACGATTTTTACTAAAAATAAGCGTTTGTAGATAAAATATGTTTATTCTCGTCTTGTTAAATTTTAAGACTATTAGAATTACGATTTCATACAAAATCGTTAAAACTTCATTATAGTCCTATGTCCCACGTTACTTACGTAAAGTTAAGGCTAAAAACAAAGATTTCTAGTCACAATAAGCTTTGTGACATCTTAATGATTATGCTCAACTTAATTACTTTCAAAACTCTTAGTTTGATTCTTTATGTCAAAATGGGTAAAACTTCATTATAGATCGATTTCCCACGTTTTCAATGTAAAGTTAAGGCTAAAAACAAATATTTCTAGTCACAATAAGCTTTGTGAAAGCTTTAATGATTGTACTCGGCTTGTTTACTTTAAAAACTCTTAGTTCGATTATTTATGTCAAAATGGGTAAAACTTCATTATAGTTCGATTTCCCACGTTTTCAATGTGAAGTTAAGGCTTAAAATAACTATTTCTAGTCACAATAAGCTTTGTGAAAGCTTTAATGATTATACTCGGCTTGTTGTTTACTTTCAAAACTCTTAGTTTGATTATTTATGTCAAAATGGGTAAAACTTCATTATAGTTCAATTTCCCACGTTTTCAATGTGAAGTTAAGGCTTAAAACAACGATTTCTATTAAAAATAAGCGTTTGTAGATAAAATATATGATTATGCTCGTCTTGTTAAATTTTAAAAATATTAGAACTATGATTTTATACAAAATCGTTAAAACTTCCTTATCGTCCTATGTCCCACGTTTCCAACGTGAAGTTAAGGCTGAAAACAACGATTTCTAGTCACAATAAGCTTTGTGACATCTTAATGATTTTACTCGGGTTGTATACTTTCAAAACTCTTGTTTGATTATTTATGTCAAAATGGGTAAAACTTCATTTTAGTTCGATTTCCCACGTTTTCAACGTGCAGTTAGGCTTAAAACAACTATTTCTTGTCACAATAAGCTTTGTGAAAGTTTTAATGATTATACTCGGCTTTTTTACTTTGAAAACTCTTAGTTTGATTATTTATGTCAAAATGGGTAAAACTTTATTATAGTTCGATTTCCCACGTTTTCAATGTGAAGTTAAGGCTTAAAACAACGATTTCTATTAAAATTAGCGTTTGTAGATAAAATATGTTTATGCTCGTTTGTTAAATTTTAAAAATATTAGAACTATAATTTTATACAAAATCGTTAAAACTTCCTTGTCGTCCTATGTCCCACGTTCCCTTCGTGAAGTTAAGGCTGAAAACAACGATTTCTAGACACAATAAGCTTTGTGACATCTTAATGATTTTACTCGTGTTGTATACTTTCAAAACTCTTGTTTGATTATTTATGTCAAAATGGGTAAAACTTCATTATAGTTCGATTTCCCACGTTTTCAATGTGAAGTTAAGGCTTAAAACAACTATTTCTAGTCACAATAAGCTTTGTGAAAGCTTTAATGATTATACTCGACTTTTTTACTTTGAAAACTCTTAGTTTCATTATTTGTATCAAAATGGGTAAAACTTCATTATAGTTCGATTTCCAACGTTTCCAATGTGAAGTTAAGGCTTAAAACAACGATTTTTACTAAAAATAAGCGTTTGTAGATAAAATATGTTTATGTTATTCTCGTCTTGTTTTTTTAAAACTATTAGAATTACGATTTCATACAAAAACGTTAAAACTTCATTATAGTCCTATGTCCCACGTTCCTTACGTGAAGTTAAGGCTAAAAACAAAGATTTCTAGTCACAATAAGCTTTGTGACGTCTTAATGATTATACTCGGCTTGTTTACTTTCAAAACTCTAAGTTTGATTATTTATGTCAAAATGGGTAAAACTTCATTATAGTTCGATTTCCCACGTTTTCAATGTGAAGTTAAGGCTTAAAACAACTATTTCTAGTCACAATAAGCTTTGTGAAAGCTTTAATGATTAAACTCGGCTTTTTTACTTTGAAAACTCTTAGTTTCATTATTTGTATCAAAATGGGTAAAACTTCATTATAGTTCGATTTCCCACGTTTCCAATGTAAAGTTAAGGTTTAAAACAACGATTTCTATTAAAAATAAGCGTTTGTAGATAAAATATGTTTATGCTCGTCTTGTTAAATTTTAAGACTATTAGAATTACGATTTTATACAAAATCGTTAAAACTTCATTATCATCCTATGTCCCACGTTCCTTACGTGAAGTTAAGGCTAAAAACAAAGATTTCTACTCACAATAAGCTTTGTGACATCTTAATGATTATGCTCAACTTAATTACTTTCAAAACTCTTAGTTTGATTATTTATGTCAAAATGGGTAAAACTTCATTATAGTTCGATTTCTCACGTTTTCAATGTAAAGTTAAGGCTTAAAAAAAATATTTCTACTCACAATAAGCTTTGTGAAAGCTTTAATGATTATACTAGGCTTGTTTACTTTAAAAACTCTTAGTTTGATTATTTATGTCAAAATGGGTAAAACTTCATTATAGTTCGATTTCCCACGTTTTGAATGTGAAGTTAAGGCTTAAAATAACTATTTCTAGTCACAATAAGCTTTGTGAAAGCTTTAATGATTATACTCGGCTTGTTTACTTTCAAAACTCTTAGTTTGATTATTAATGTTAAAATGGGTAAAACTTCATTATAGTTCGATTTCCACGTTTTCAATGTGAAGTTAAGGCTTAAAACAACGATTTCTATTAAAAATAAGCGTTTGTAGATAAAATATATTTATGCTCGTCTTGTTAAATTTTAAAAATATTAGAACTATGATTTTATACAAAATCGTTAAAACTTCCTTATCGTCCTATGTCCCACGTTCCCTACGTGAAGTTAAGCCTGAAAACAACGATTTCTAGTCACAATAAGCTTTGTGACATCTTAATGATTTTACTCGGGTTGTATACTTTCAAAACTCTTGTTTGATTATTTATGTCAAAATGGGTAAAACTTCATTATAGTTCGATTTCCCTCGTTTTCAATGTGAAGTTAAGGCTAAAAACAACTATTTCTAGTCTAAATAAGCTTTGTGAAAGTTTTAATGATTATACTCGGCTTGTTTACTTTCAAAACTCTTAGTTTGATTATTTATGTCAAAATGGGTAAAACTTCATTATAGTTCGATTTCCAACGTTTCCAATGTGAAGTTAAGGCTTAAAACAACGATTTCTATTAAAAATAAGCGTTTGTAGATAAAATATGTTTATGCTCGTCTTGTTAAATTTTAAGACTATTAGAATTACAATTTTATACAAAATCGTTAAAACTTCATTATCGTCCTATGTCCCACGTTCCTTACGTGAAGTTAAGGCTAAAAACAAAGATTTCTAGTCACAATAAGCTTTGTGACGTCTTAATGATTATACTCGGCTTGTTTACTTTAAAAACTCTAAGTTTGATTATTTATGTCAAAATGGGTAAAACTTCATTATAGTTCGATTTCCCACGTTTTCAATGTGAAGTTAAGGCTTAAAACAACTATTTCTAGTCACAATAAGCTTTGCGAAAGTTTTAATGATTATACTCGGCTTTTTTACTTTGAAAACTCTTAGTTTGATTATTTATGTCAAAATGGGTAAAACTTCATTATAGTTCGATTTCCCACATTTTCAATGCGAAGTTAAGGCTTAAAACAACGATTTCTATTAAAAATAAGCGTTTGTAGATAAAATATGTTTATGCTCGTCTTGTTAAATTTTAAAAATATTAGAACTATGATTTTATACAAAATCGTTAAAACTTCCTTATCGTCCTATGTCCCACGTTCCCTACGTGAAGTTAAAGCTGAAAACAACGATTTCTAGTCACAATAAGCTTTGTGACATCTTAATGATTTTACTCGGCTTGTTTACTTTCAAAACTCTTAGTTTGATTATTTATGTCAAAATGGGTAAAACTTCATTATAGTTCGATTTCCCACATTTTCAATGTGAAGTTAAGGCTTAAAACAATGATTTCTATTAAAAATAAGCGTTTGTAGATAAAATATATTTATGCTCGTCTTGTTAAATTTTAAAAATATTAGAACTATGATTTTATACAAAATCGTTAAAACTTCCTTATCGTCCTATGTCCCACGTTTCCAACGTGAAGTTAAGGCTGAAAACAACGATTTCTAGTCACAATAAGCTTTGTGACATCTTAATGATTTTACTCGGGTTGTATACTTTCAAAACTCTTGTTTGATTATTTATGTCAAAATGGGTAAACCTTCATTATAGTTCGATTTCCCACGTTTTCAATGTGCAGTTAGGCTTAAAACAACTATTTCTTGTCACAATAAGCTTTGTGAAAGTTTTAATGATTATACTCGGCTTTTTTACTTTGAAAACTCTTAGTTTGATTATTTATGTCAAAATGGGTAAAACTTTATTATAGTTCGATTTCCCACGTTTTCAATGTGAAGTTAAGGCTTAAAACAACGATTTCTATTAAAAATAAGCGTTTGTAGATAAAATATGTTTATGCTCGTCTTGTTAAATTTTAAAAATATTAGAACTATAATTTTATACAAAATCGTTAAAACTTCCTTGTCGTCCTATGTCCCACGTTCCCTACGTGAAGTTAAGGCTGAATACAACGATTTCTAGACACAATAAGCTTTGTGACATCTTAATGATTTTACTCGTGTTGTATACTTTCAAAACACTTGTTTAATTATTTATGTCAAAATGGGTAAAACTTCATTATAGTTCGATTTCCCACGTTTTCAATGTGAAGTTAAGGCTTAAAACAACTATTTCTAGTCACAATAAGCTTTGTGAAAGCTTTAATGATTATACTCGACTTTTTTACTTTGAAAACTCTTAGTTTCATTATTTGTATCAAAATGGGTAAAACTTCATTATAGTTCGATTTCCAACGTTTCCAATGTGAAGTTAAGGCTTAAAACAACGATTTTTACTAAAAATAAGCGTTTGTAGAGAAAATATGTTTATTCTCGTCTTGTTAAATTTTAAGACTATTAGAATTACGATTTCATACAAAAACGTTAAAACTTCATTATAGTCCTATGTCCCACGTCCCTTACGTGAAGTTAAGGCTAAAAACAAAGATTTCTAGTCACAATAAGCTTTGTGACGTCTTAATGATTATACTCGGCTTGTTTACTTTCAAAACTCTAAGTTTGATTATTTATGTCAAAATGGGTAAAACTTCATTATAGTTCGATTTCCCACGTTTTCAATGTGAAGTTAACGCTTAAAACAACTATTTCTAGTCACAATAAGCTTTGTGAAAGCTTTAATGATTATACTCGACTTTTTTACTTTGAAAACTCTTAGTTTCATTATTTGTATCAAAATGGGTAAAACTTCATTATAGTTCGATTTCCAACGTTTCCAATGTGAAGTTAAGGCTTAAAACAACGATTTTTACTAAAAATAAGCGTTTGTAGATAAAATATGTTTATTCTCGTCTTGTTAAATTTTAAGACTATTAGAATTACGATTTCATACAAAAACGTTAAAACTTCATTATAGTCCTATGTCCCACGTTACTTACGTAAAGTTAAGGCTAAAAACAAAGATTTCTAGTCACAATAAGCTTTGTGACATCTTAATGATTATGCTCAACTTAATTACTTTCAAAACTCTTAGTTTGATTCTTTATGTCAAAATGGGTAAAACTTCATTATAGATCGATTTCCCACGTTTTCAATGTAAAGTTAAGGCTAAAAACAAATATTTCTAGTCACAATAAGCTTTGTGAAAGCTTTAATGATTGTACTCGGCTTGTTTACTTTAAAAACTCTTAGTTCGATTATTTATGTCAAAATGGGTAAAACTTCATTATAGTTCGATTTCCCACGTTTTCAATGTGAAGTTAAGGCTTAAAATAACTATTTCTAGTCACAATAAGCTTTGTGAAAGCTTTAATGATTATACTCGGCTTGTTTACTTTCAAAACTCTTAGTTTGATTATTTATGTCAAAATGGGTAAAACTTCATTATAGTTCAATTTCCCACGTTTTCAATGTGAAGTTAAGGCTTAAAACAACGATTTCTATTAAAAATAAGCGTTTGTAGATAAAATATATTTATGCTCGTCTTGTTAAATTTTAAAAATATTAGAACTATGATTTTATACAAAATCGTTAAAACTTCCTTATCGTCCTATGTCCCACGTTCCCAACGTGAAGTTAAGGCTGAAAACAACGATTTCTAGTCACAATAAGCTTTGTGACATCTTAATGATTTTACTCGGGTTGTATACTTTCAAAACTCTTGTTTGATTATTTATGTCAAAATGGGTAAAACTTCATTTTAGTTCGATTTCCCACGTTTTCAACGTGCAGTTAGGCTTAAAACAACTATTTCTTGTCACAATAAGCTTTGTGAAAGTTTTAATGATTATACTCGGCTTTTTTACTTTGAAAACTCTTAGTTTGATTATTTATGTCAAAACGGGTAAAACTTTATTATAGTTCGATTTCCCACGTTTTCAATGTGAAGTTAAGGCTTAAAACAACGATTTCTATTAAAATTAGCGTTTGTAGATAAAATATGTTTATGCTCGTCTTGTTAAATTTTAAAAATATTAGAACTATAATTTTATACAAAATCGTTAAAACTTCCTTGTCGTCCTATGTCCCACGTTCCCTTCGTGAAGTTAAGGCTGAAAACAACGATTTCTAGACACAATAAGCTTTGTGACATCTTAATGATTTTACTCGTGTTGTATACTTTCAAAACTCTTGTTTGATTATTTATGTCAAAATGGGTAAAACTTCATTAGAGTTCGATTTCCCACGTTTTCAATGTGAAGTTAAGGCTTAAAACAACTATTTCTAGTCACAATAAGCTTTGTGAAAGCTTTAATGATTATACTCGACTTTTTTACTTTGAAAACTCTTAGTTTCATTATTTGTATCAAAATGGGTAAAACTTCATTATAGTTCGATTTCCAACGTTTCCAATGTGAAGTTAAGGCTTAAAACAACGATTTTTACTAAAAATAAGCGTTTGTAGATAAAATATGTTTATTCTCGTCTTGTTAAATTTTAAGACTATTAGAATTACGATTATTTATACAAAAACGTTAAAACTTCATTATAGTCCTATGTCCCACGTTCCTTACGTGAAGTTAAGGCTAAAAACAAAGATTTCTAGTCACAATAAGCTTTGTGACGTCTTAATGATTATACTCGGCTTCTTTACTTTCAAAACTCTAAGTTTGATTATTTATGTCAAAATGGGTAAAACTTCATTATAGTTCGATTTCCCACGTTTTCAATGTGAAGTTAAGGCTTAAAACAACTATTTCTAGTCACAATAAGCTTTGTGAAAGCTTTAATGATTAAACTCGGCTTTTTTACTTTGAAAACTCTTAGTTTCATTATTTGTATCAAAATGGGTAAAACTTCATTATAGTTCGATTTCCCACGTTTCCAATGTAAAGTTAAGGTTTAAAACAACGATTTCTATTAAAAATAAGCGTTTGTAGATAAAATATGTTTATGCTCGTCTTGTTAAATTTTAAGACTATTAGAATTACGATTTTATACAAAATCGTTAAACTTCATTATCATCCTATGTCCCACGTTCCTTACGTGAAGTTAAGGCTAAAAACAAAGATTTCTACTCACAATAAGCTTTGTGACATCTTAATGATTATGCTCAACTTGTTACTTTCAAAACTCTTAGTTTGATTATTTATGTCAAAATGGGTAAAACTTCATTATAGTTCGATTTCTCACGTTTTCAATGTAAAGTTAAGGCTTAAAAAACTATTTCTACTCACAATAAGCTTTGTGAAAGCTTTAATGATTATACTAGGCTTGTTTACTTTAAAAACTCTTAGTTTGATTATTTATGTCAAAATGGGTAAAACTTCATTATAGTTCGATTTCCCACGTTTTGAATGTGAAGTTAAGGCTTAAAATAACTATTTCTAGTCACAATAAGCTTTGTGAAAGCTTTAATGATTATACTCGGCTTGTTTACTTTCAAAACTCTTAGTTTGATTATTAATGTTAAAATGGGTAAAACTTCATTATAGTTCGATTTCCACGTTTCAATGTGAAGTTAAGGCTTAAAACAACGATTTCTATTAAAAATAAGCGTTTGTAGATAAAATATATTTATGCTCGTCTTGTTAAATTTTAAAAATATTAGAACTATGATTTTATACAAAATCGTTAAAACTTCCTTATCGTCCTATGTCCCACGTTCCCTACGTGAAGTTAAGCTTAAAACAACGATTTCTAGTCACAATAAGCTTTGTGACATCTTAATGATTTTACTCAGGTTGTATACTTTTAAAACTCTTGTTTGATTATTTATGTCAAAATGGGTAAAACTTCATTATAGTTCGATTTCCCACGTTTTCAATGTGAAGTTAAGGCTTAAAACAACTATTTCTAGTCACAATAAGCTTTGTGAAAGCTTTAATGATTATACTCGGCTTTTTTTACTTTGAAAACTCTTAGTTTCATTATTTATGTCAAAATGGGTAAAACTTCATTATAGTTCGATTTCCAACGTTTCCAATGTGAAGTTAAGGCTTAAAACAACGATTTCTATTAAAAATAAGCGTTTGTAGATAAAATATGTTTATGCTCGACTTGTTAAATTTTAAGACTATTAGAATTATTATTTTATACAAAATCGTTAAAACTTCATTATCGTCCTATGTCCCACGTTCCTTACGTGAAGTTAAGGCTAAAAACAAAATTTCTAGTACTAGTCACAATAAGCTTTGTGACATCTTAATGATTATACTCTATTGTTTACTTTCAAAACTCTTAGTTTGATTATTTATGTCAAAATGGGTAAAACTTCATTATAGTTCGATTTCCCACGTTTTCAATGTGAAGTTAAGGCTTAAAACAACTATTTCTAGTCACAATAAGCTTTGTGAAAGCTTTAATGATTATACTCGACTTTTTTACTTTGAAAACTCTTAGTTTCATTATTTGTATCAAAATGGGTAAAACTTCATTATAGTTCGATTTCCAACGTTTCCAATGTGAAGTTAAGGCTTAAAATAACGATTTTATTAAAAATAAGCGTTTGTAGATAAAATATGTTTATGCTCGTCTTGTTAAATTTTAAAACTATTAGAATTACGATTTCATACAAAAACGTTAAAACTTCATTATAGTCCTATGTCCCACGTTCCTTACGTGAAGTTAAGGCTAAAAACAAAGATTTCTAGTCACAATAAACTTTGTGACATCTTAATGATTATGCTCAACTTAATTACTTTCAAAACTCTTAGTTTGATTATTTATGTCAAAATGGGTAAAACTTCATTATAGTTCGATTTCCCACGTTTTCAATGTGAAGTTAAGGCTTAAAATAACTATTTCTAGTCACAATAAGCTTTGTGAAAGCTTTAATGATTATACTCGGCTTGTTTACTTTCAAAACTCTTAGTTTGATTATTTATGTCAAAATGGGTAAAACTTCATTATAGTTCGATTTCCACGTTTTCAATGTGAAGTTAAGGCTTAAAACAACGATTTCTATTAAAAATAAGCGTTTGTAGATAAAATATATTTATGCTCGCGTTGTTAAATTTTAAAAATATTAGAACTATGATTTTATACAAAATCGTTAAAACTTCCTTATCGTCCTATGTCCCACGTTCCCTACGTGAAGTTAAGGCTTAAAACAACGATTTCTAGTCACAATAAGCTTTGTGGCATCTTAATGATTTTACTCGGGTTGTTGTACTTTCAAAACTCTTGTTTGATTATTTATGTCAAAATGGGTAAAACTTCATTATAGTTCGATTTCCCACGTTTTCAATGTGAAGTTAAGGCTTAAAACAACTATTTCTAGTCACAATAAGCTTTGTGAAAGTTTTAATGATTATACTCGGCTTTTTTTACTTTCAAAACTCTTAGTTTGATTATTTATGTCAAAATGGGTAAAACTTCATTATAGTTCGATTTCCCACATTTTCAATGTGAAGTTAAGGCTTAAAACAACGATTTCTATTAAAAATAAGCGTTTGTAGATAAAATATGTTTATCCTCGTCTTGTTAAATTTTAAAAATATTAGAACTATGATTTTATACAAAATCGTTAAAACTTCCTTATCGTCCTATGTCCCACGTTCCCTACGTGAGTTAAAGCTTAAAACAACGATTTCTAGTCACAATAAGCTTTGTGACATCTTAATGATTTTACTCGGTTGTATACTTTTAAAACTCTTGTTTGATTATTTATGTCAAAATGGGTAAAACTTCATTATAGTTCGATTTCCCACGTTTTCAATGTGAAGTTAAGGCTTAAAACAACTATTTCTAGTCACAATAAGCTTTGTGAAAGCTTTAATGATTATACTCGGCTTTTTTACTTGGAAAACTCTTAGTTTCATTATTTGTATCAAAATGGGTAAAACTTCATTATAGTTCGATTTCCAACGTTTCCAATGTGAAGTTAAGGCTTAAAACAACGATTTCTATTAAAAATAAGCGTTTGTAGATAAAATATGTTTATGCTCGTCTTGTTAAATTTTAAGACTATTAGAATTACGATTTTTATACAAAATCGTTAAAACTTCATTATCGTCCTATGTCCCACGTTCCTTACGTGAAGTTAAGTCTAAAAACAAAAATTTCTAGTCACAATAAGCTTTGTGACATCTTTATGATTATACTCGGCTTGTTTACTTTCAAAACTCTTAGTTTGATTATTTATGTCAAAATGGGTAAAACTTCATTATAGTTCGATTTCCCACGTTTTCAATGTGAAGTTAAGGCTTAAAACAACTATTTCTAGTCACAATAAGCTTTGTGAAAGCTTTAATGATTATACTCGGCTTGTTTACTTTCAAAACTCTTAGTTTGATTATTTATGTCAAAATGGGTAAAACTTCATTATAGTTCGATTTCCCACGTTTCCAATGTGAAGTTAAGGCTTAAAACAACAATTTCTATTAAAAATAAGCGTTTGTAGATAAAATTTGTTTATACTCGTCTTGTTAAATTTTAAACTATTAGAATTACGATTTTATACAAAATCGTTAAAACTTCATTATCATCCTATGTCCCACGCTTTTCTTACGTGAAGTTAAGGCTAAAAACAAAGATTTCTAGTCACAATAAACTTTGTGACATCTTAATGATTATGCTCAACTTAATTACTTTCAAAACTCTTAGTTTGATTATTTATGTCAAAATGGGTAAAACTTCATTATAGTTCGATTTCCCACGTTTTCAATGTGAAGTTAAGGCTTAAAATAACTATTTCTAGTCACAATAAGCTTTGTGAAAGCTTTAATGATTATACTCGGCTTGTTTACTTTCAAAACTCTTTGTTTGATTATTTATGTCAAAATGGGTAAAATTTCATTATAGTTCGATTTCCACGTTTTCAATGTGAAGTTAAGGCTTAAAACAACGATTTCTATTAAAAATAAGCGTTTGTAGATAAAATATATTTATGCTCGTCTTGTTAAATTTTAAAAATATTAGAACTATGATTTTATACAAAATCGTTAAAACTTCCTTATCGTCCTATATCCCACGTTCCCTACGTGAAGTTAAGGGTGAAAAAAACGATTTCTATTCACAATAAGCTTTGTGGCATCTTAATGATTTTACTCAACTTGTATACTTTCAAAACTCTTGTTTGATTATTTATGTCAAAATGGGTAAAACTTCATTATAGTTCGATTTCCCACGTTTTCAATGTGAAGTTAAGGCTTAAAACAACTATTTCTAGTCACAATAAGCTTTGTGAAAGTTTTAATGATTATACTCGGCTTTTTTACTTTGAAAACTCTTAGTTTGATTATTTATGTCAAAATGGGTAAAACTTCATTATAGTTCGATTTCCCACATTTTCAATGTGAAGTTAAGGCTTAAAACAACGATTTCTATTAAAAATAAGTGTTTGTAGATAAAATATGTTTATGCTCGTCTTGTTAAATTTTAAAAATATTAGAACTATAATTTTATACAAAATCGTTAAAACTTCCTTGTCGTCCTATGTCCCACGTTCCCTACGTGAAGTTAAGGCTGAAAACAACGATTTCTAGACACAATAAGCTTTGTGACATCTTAATGATTTTACTCGTGTTGTATACTTTCAAAACTCTTGTTTGATTATTTATGTCAAAATGGGTAAAACTTCATTATAGTTCGATTTCCCACGTTTTCAATGTGAAGTTAAGGCTTAAAACAACTATTTCTAGTCACAATAAGCTTTGTGAAAGCTTTAATGATTATACTCGGCTTTTTTACTTTGAAAACTCTTAGTTTGATTATTTATGTCAAAATGGGTAAAACTTCATTATAGTTCGATTTCCCACGTTTCCGATGTGAAGTTAAGGCTTAAAACAACGATTTCTATTAAAAATAAGCGTTTGTAGATAAAATATGTTTATGCTCGTCTTGTCAAATTTTAAGACTATTAGAATTACGATTTTATAAAAATCGTTAAAACTTCATTATATCATGTCCCACGTTCCTTAAGTGAAGTTAAGGCTAAAAACAAAGATTTCTACTCACAATAAGCTTTGTGACATCTTAATGATTATGCTCAACTTAATTACTTTCAAAACTCTTAGTTTGATTATTTATGTCAAAATGGGTAAAACTTCATTATAGTTTGATTTCCCACGTTTTCAATGTAAAGTTAAGGCTTAAAAAAACTATTTCTACTCACAATAAGCTTTGATAAAGCTTTAATGATTATACTCGGCTTGTTTACTTTAAAACTCTTAGTTTGATTATTTATGTCAAAATGGGTAAAACTTCATTATAGTTCGATTTCCCACGTTTTGAATGTGAAGTTAAGGCTTAAAATAACTATTTCTAGTCACAATAAGCTTTGTGAAAGCTTTAATGATTATACTCGGCTTGTTTACTTTCAAAACTCTTAGTTTGATTATTTATGTCAAAATGGGTAAAACTTCATTATAGTTCGATTTCCACGTTTTCAATGTGAAGTTAAGGCTTAAAACAACGATTTCTATTAAAAATAAGTGTTTGTAGATAAAATATATTTATGCTCGTCTTGTTAAATTTTGAAAAATATTAGACTATGATTTTATATAAAATCGTTAAAACTTCCTTATCGTCCTATGTCCCACGTTCCCTACGTGAAGTTAAGGCTTAAAACAACGATTTCTAGTCACAATAAGCTTTGTGACATCTTAATGATTATACTCGGCTTGTTTACTTTCAAAACTCTTAGTTTGATTATTTATGTCAAAATGGGTAAAACTTCATTATAGTTCGATTTCCCATGTTTTCAATGTGAAGTTAAGGCTTAAAACAACTATTTCTAGTCACAATAAGCTTTGTGAAAGCTTTAATGATTATACTCGGCTTTTTTACTTTGAAAACTCTTAGTTTGATTATTTATGTCAAAATGGGTAAAACTTCATTATAGTTCGATTTCCCACGTTTCCAATGTGAAGTTAAGGCTTAAAACAACGATTTCTATTAAAAATAAGCGTTTGTAGATAAAATATGTTTATGCTCGTCTTGTTAAATTTTAAAACTATTAGAATTACGATTTTATACAAAATCGTTAAAACTTCCTTATTGTCCTTTGTCCCACGTTCCGTACGTGAAGTTAAGGCTGAAAACAACGATTTCTAGTCACAATAAGCTTTGTGACATCTTAATGATTATGCTCAACTTAATTACTTTCAAAACTCTTAGTTTGATTATTTATGTCAAAATGGGTAAAACTTCATTATAGTTCGATTTCTCACGTTTTCAATGTAAAGTTAAGGCTTAAAACAAATATTTCTAGTCACAATAAGCTTTGTGAAAGCTTTAATGATTATACTCGGCTTGTTTACTTTAAAAACTCTTAGTTTGATTATTTATGTCAAAATGGGTAAAACTTCATTATAGTTCGATTTCCCACGTTTTCAATGTGAAGTTAAGGCTTAAAATAACTATTTCTAGTCACAATAAGCTTTGTGAAAGCTTTAATGATTATACTCGGCTTGTTTACTTTCAAAACTCTTAGTTTGATTATTTATGTCAAAATGGGTAAAACTTCATTATAGTTCGATTTCCCACGTTTTCAATGTGAAGTTAAGGCTTAAAACAACGATTTCTATTAAAAATAAGCGTTTGTAGATAAAATATATTTATGCTCGTCTTGTTAAATTTTAAAAATATTAGAACTTGATGATTTTATACAAAATCGTTAAAACTTCCTTATCGTCCTATGTCCCACGTTCCCTACGTGAAGTTAAGGCTTAAAACAACGATTTCTAGTCACAATAAGCTTTGTGGCATCTTTAATGATTTTACTCGGGTTGTTACTTTCAAAACTCTTGTTTGATTATTTATGTCAAAATGGGTAAAACTTCATTATAGTTCGATTTCCCACGTTTTCAATGTGAAGTTAAGGCTTAAAACAACTATTTCTAGTCACAATAAGCTTTGTGAAAGTTTTAATGATTATACTCGGCTTTTTTACTTTGAAAACTCTTAGTTTGATTATTTATGTCAAAATGGGTAAAACTTCATTATAGTTCGATTTCCCACATTTTCAATGTGAAGTTAAGGCTTAAAACAACGATTTCTATTAAAAATAAGTGTTTGTAGATAAAATATGTTTATGCTCGTCTTGTTAAATTTTAAAAATATTAGAACTATAATTTTCAACAAAATCGTTAAAACTTCCTTATCGTCCTCGATGTCCCACGTTCCCTACGTGAAGTTAAGGCTTAAAACAACGATTTCTAGTCACAATAAGCTTTGTGACATCTTAATGATTATACTCGTGTTGTTTACTTTCAAAACTCTTGTTTGATTATTTATGTCAAAATGGGTAAAACTTCATTATAGTTCGATTTCCCAAGTTTTCAATGTGAAGTTAAGGCTTAAAACAACTATTTCTAGTCACAATAAGCTTTGTGAAAGCTTTAATGATTATACTGCTTTTTTTTACTTTGAAAACTCTTAGTTTCATTATTTGTATCAAAATGGGTAAAACTTCATTATAGTTCGATTTCCAACGTTTCCAATGTGAAGTTAAGGCTTAAAACAACGATTTTTATTAAAAATAAGCGCGTGTAGATAAAATATGTTTATGCTCGTCTTGTTAAATTTTAAAACTATTAGAATTACGATTTTACAAAAACGATAAAACTTCATTATAGTCCTATGTCCCACGTTCCTTACGTGAAGTTAAGGCTAAAAACAAAGATTTCTAGTCACAATAAGCTTTGTGACGTCTTAATGATTATACTCGGCTTGTTTACTTTCAAAACTCTTAGTTTGATTATTTATGTCAAAATGGGTAAAACTTCATTATAGTTCGATTTCCCACGTTTTCAATGTGAAGTTAAGGCTTAAAACAACTATTTCTAGTCACAATAAGCTTTGTGAAAGCTTTAATGATTATACTCGGCTTTTTTACTTGGAAAACTCTTAGTTTCATTATTTATATCAAAATGGATAAAACTTCATTATAGTTCGATTTCCCACGTTTCAATGTGAAGTTAAGGCTTAAAACAACGATTTCTATTAAAAATAAGCGTTTGTAGATAAAATATGTTTATGCTCGTCTTGTTTAAATTTTAAAACTATTAGAATTACGATTTTTATACAAAATCGTTAAAACTTCATTATCATCCTATGTCCCACGTTCCTTACGTGAAGTTAAGGCTAAAACAACTATTTCTAGTCACAATAAGCTTTGTGACATCTTAATGATTATACTCAACTTAATTACTTTCAAAACTCTTAGTTTGATTATTTATGTCAAAATGGGTAAAACTTCATTATAGTTCGATTTCCCACGTTTTCAATGTAAAGTTAAGGCTTAAAAAAACTATTTCTAGTCACAATAAGCTTTGTGAAAGCTTTAATGATTATACTCGGCTTGTTTACTTTAAAAACTCTTAGTTTGATTATTTATGTCAAAATGGGTAAAACTTCATTATAGTTCAATTTCCCACGTTTTGAATGTGAAGTTAAGGCTTAAAATAACTATTTCTAGTCACAATAAGCTTTGTGAAAGCTTTAATGATTATACTCGGCTTGTTTACTTTCAAAACTCTTAGTTTGATTATTTATGTCAAAATGGGTAAAACTTCATTATAGTTCGATTTCCACGTTTTCAATGTGAAGTTAAGGCTTAAAACAACGATTTCTATTAAAAATAAGCTTTGTAGATAAAATATATTTATGCTCGTCTTGTTAAATTTTGAAAAATATTAGAACTATGATTTTATATAAAATCGTTAAAACTTCATTATCGTCCTATGTCCCACGTTCCCTACGTGAAGTTAAGGCTTAAAACAACGATTTCTAGTCACAATAAGCTTTGTGACATCTTAATGATTATACTCGGCTTGTTTACTTTCAAAACTCTTAGTTTGATTATTTATGTCAAAATGGGTAAAACTTCATTATAGTTCGATTTCCCATGTTTTCAATGTGAAGTTAAGGCTTAAAACAACTATTTCTAGTCACAATAAGCTTTGTGAAAGCTTTAATGATTATACTCGGCTTTTTTACTTTCAAAACTCTTAGTTTGATTATTTATGTCAAAATGGGTAAAACTTCATTATAGTTCGATTTCCCACGTTTCCAATGTGAAGTTAAGGCTTAAAACAACGATTTCTATTAAAAATAAGCGTTTGTAGATAAAATATGTTTATGCTCGTCTTGTTAAATTTTAAAACTATTAGAATTATTATTTTACAAAAATCGTTAAAACTTCATTATCATCCTATGTCCCACGTTCCCTACGTGAAGTTAAGGCTTAAAACAACGATTTCTAGTCACAATAAGCTTTGTGACATCTTAATGATTATACTCAACTTAATTACTTTCAAAACTCTTAGTTTGATTATTTATGTCAAAATGGGTAAAACTTCATTATAGTTCGATTTCTCACGTTTTCAATGTAAAGTTAAGGCTAAAAACAAATATTTCTAGTCACAATAAGCTTTGTGAAAGCTTTAATGATTATACTCGGCTTGTTTACTTTAAAAACTCTTAGTTTGATTATTTATGTCAAAATGGGTAAAACTTGATTATAGTTCGATTTCCCACGTTTTCAATGTGAAGTTAAGGCTTAAAATAACTATTTCTAGTCACAATAAGCTTTGTGAAAGCTTTAATGATTATACTCGGCTTGTTTACTTTCAAAACTCTTAGTTTGATTATTTATGTCAAAATGGGTAAAACTTCATTATAGTTCGATTTCCCACGTTTTCAATGTGAAGTTAATGCTTAAAACAACGATTTCTATTAAAAATAAGCGTTTGTAGAAAAATATATTTATGCTCGTCTTGTTAAATTTTAAAAATATTAGAACTATGATTTTATACAAAATCAAAATCGTTAAAACTTCCTTATCGTCCTATGTCCCACGTTTTCCTACGTGAAGTTAAGGCTTAAAACAACGATTTCTAGTCACAATAAGCTTTGTGGCATCTTAATGATTTTACTCGGGTTGTATACTTTCAAAACTCTTGTTTGATTATTTATGTCAAAATGGGTAAAACTTCATTATAGTTCGATTTCCCACGTTTTCAATGTGAAGTTAAGGCTTAAAACAACTATTTCTAGTCACAATAAGCTTTGTGAAAGTTTTAATGATTATACTCGGCTTTTTTACTTTGAAAACTCTTAGTTTGATTATTTATGTCAAAATGGGTAAAACTTCATTATAGTTCGATTTCCCACATTTTCAATGTGAAGTTAAGGCTTAAAACAACGATTTCTATTAAAAATAAGCTTTGTAGATAAAATATGTTTATGCTCGTCTTGTTAAATTTTAAAAATATTAGAACTATAATTTATTCAACAAAATCGTTAAAACTTCCTTATCGTCCTATGTCCCACGTTTTCTACGTGAAGTTAAGGCTTAAAACAACGATTTCTAGTCACAATAAGCTTTGTGACATCTTAATGATTTTACTCGTGTTGTATACTTTCAAAACTCTTGTTTGATTATTTATGTCAAAATGGGTAAAACTTCATTATAGTTCGATTTTCCACGTTTTCAATGTGAAGTTAAGGCTTAAAACAACTATTTCTAGTCACAATAAGCTTTGTGAAAGCTTTAATGATTATACTCGGCTTTTTTACTTTGAAAACTCTTAGTTTCATTATTTATGTCAAAATGGGTAAAACTTCATTATAGTTCGATTTCCAACGTTTCCAATGTGAAGTTAAGGCTTAAAACAACGATTTTTATTAAAAATAAGCGTTTGTAGATAAAATATGTTTATGCTCGTCTTGTTAAATTTTAAAACTATTAGAATTACGATTTCATTTATACAAAATCGATAAAAACTTCATTATAGTCCTATGTCCCACGTTCCTTACGTGAAGTTAAGGCTAAAAACAACTATTTCTAGTCACAATAAGCTTTGTGACGCTTAATGATTATACTCGGCTTGTTTACTTTAAAACTCTAAGTTTGATTATTTATGTCAAAATGGGTAAAACTTCATTATAGTTCGATTTCCCACGTTTTCAATGTGAAGTTAAGGCTTAAAACAACTATTTCTAGTCACAATAAGCTTTGTGAAAGTTTTAATGATTATACTCGGCTTTTTACTTTGAAAACTCTTAGTTTGATTATTTATGTCAAAATGGGTAAAACTTCATTATAGTTCGATTTCCCACGTTTTCAATGTGAAGTTAAGGCTTAAAACAACGATTTCTATTAAAAATAAGCTTGTAGATAAAATAATGTTTATGCTCGTCTTGTTAAATTTTAAAAATATTAGAACTATGATTTTTTATGTCAAAATCGTTAAAACTTCCTTATCGTCTATGTCCCACGTTCCCAACGTGAAGTTAAGGCTTAAAACAACGATTTCTAGTCACAATAAGCTTTGTGACATCTTAATGATTTTACTCGGCTTGTTTACTTTCAAAACTCTTGTTTGATTATTTATGTCAAAATGGGTAAAACTTCATTATAGTTCGATTTCCCACGTTTTCAATGTGAAGTTAAGGCTTAAAACAACTATTTCTTGTCACAATAAGCTTTGTGAAAGTTTTAATGATTATACTCGGCTTTTTTACTTTGAAAACTCTTAGTTTGATTATTTATGTCAAAATGGGTAAAACTTTATTATAGTTCGATTTCCCACGTTTTCAATGTGAAGTTAAGGCTTAAAACAACGATTTCTATTAAAATAAGCGTTTGTAGATAAAATATGTTTATATCTCGTCTTGTTAAATTTTAAAAATATTAGAACTTAAATTTATACAAAATCGTTAAAACTTCCTTATCGTCCTATGTCCCACGTTCCTTTCGTGAAGTTAAGGCTTAAAACAACGATTTCTAGTCACAATAAGCTTTGTGACATCTTAATGATTTTACTCGTGTTGTTTACTTTCAAAACTCTTGTTTGATTATTTATGTCAAAATGGGTAAAACTTCATTATAGTTCGATTTCCCACGTTTTCAATGTGAAGTTAAGGCTTAAAACAACTATTTCTAGTCACAATAAGCTTTGTGAAAGCTTTAATGATTATACTCGACTTTTTTACTTTGAAAACTCTTAGTTTCATTATTTATGTATCAAAATGGGTAAAACTTCATTATAGTTCGATTTCCAACGTTTCCAATGTGAAGTTAAGGCTTAAAACAACGATTTTTACTAAAAATAAGCGTTTGTAGATAAAATATGTTTATTCTCGTCTTGTTAAATTTTAAGACTATTAGAATTACGATTTCATACAAAATCGTTAAAACTTCATTATAGTCCTATGTCCCACGTTCCTTACGTGAAGTTAAGGCTAAAAACAAAGATTTCTAGTCACAATAAGCTTTGTGACGTCTTAATGATTATACTCGGCTTGTTTACTTTCAAAACTCTAAGTTTGATTATTTATGTCAAAATGGGTAAAACTTCATTATAGTTCGATTTCCCACGTTTTCAATGTGAAGTTAAGGCTTAAAACAACTATTTCTAGTCACAATAAGCTTTGTGAAAGCTTTAATGATTATACTCGGCTTTTTTACTTTGAAAACTCTTAGTTTCATTATTTGTATCAAAATGGGTAAAACTTCATTATAGTTCGATTTCCCACGTTTCCAATGTAAAGTTAAGGTTTAAAACAACGATTTCTATTAAAAATAAGCGTTTGTAGATAAAATATGTTTATGCTCGTCTTGTTAAATTTTAAAACTATTAGAATTACGATTTTTTATACAAAATCGTTAAAACTTCATTATCATCCTATGTCCCACGTTCCTTACGTGAAGTTAAGGCTAAAAACAAAGATTTCTAGTCACAATAAGCTTTGTGACATCTTAATGATTATACTCAACTTAATTACTTTCAAAACTCTTAGTTTGATTATTTATGTCAAAATGGGTAAAACTTCATTATAGTTCGATTTCTCACGTTTTCAATGTAAAGTTAAGGCTTAAAAAAACTATTTCTAGTCACAATAAGCTTTGTGAAAGCTTTAATGATTATACTAGGCTTGTTTACTTTAAAAACTCTTAGTTTGATTATTTATGTCAAAATGGGTAAAACTTCATTATAGTTCGATTTCCCACGTTTTCAATGTGAAGTTAAGGCTTAAAATAACTATTTCTAGTCATAATAAGCTTTGTGAAAGCTTTAATGATTATACTCGGCTTGTTTACTTTCAAAACTCTTAGTTTGATTATTTATGTCAAAATGGGTAAAACTTCATTATAGTTCGATTTCCACGTTTTCAATGTGAAGTTAAGGCTTAAAACAACGATTTCTATTAAAAATAAGCGTTTGTAGATAAAATATATTTATGCTCGTCTTGTTAAATTTTAAAAATATTAGAACTATGATTTTATACAAAATCGTTAAAACTTCCTTATCGTCCTATGTCCCACGTTCCCAACGTGAAGTTAAGGCTGAAAACAAAGATTTCTAGTCACAATAAGCTTTGTGACGTCTTAATGATTATACTCGGGTTGTATACTTTTAAAACTCTTGTTTGATTATTTATGTCAAAATGGGTGAAACTTCATTATAGTTCGATTTCCCACGTTTTCAATGTGAAGTTAAGGCTTAAAACAACTATTTCTAGTCACAATAAGCTTTGTGAAAGTTTTAATGATTATACTCGGCTTGTTTACTTTCAAAACTCTTAGTTTGATTATTTATGTCAAAATGGGTAAAACTTCATTATAGTTCGATTTCCAACGATTTTCAATGTGAAGTTAAGGCTTAAAACAACGATTTCTATTAAAAATAAGCGTTTGTAGATAAAATATGTTTATGCTCGTCTTGTTAAATTTTAAAACTATTAGAATTACAATTTTATACAAAATTGTTAAAACTTCATTATCGTCCTATGTCCCACGTTCCTTACGTGAAGTTAAGGCTAAAAACAAAGATTTCTAGTCACAATAAGCTTTGTGACGTCTTAATGATTATACTCGGCTTGTTTACTTTCAAAAACTCTTAGTTTGATTATTTATGTCAAAATGGGTAAAACTTCATTATAGTTCGATTTCCCACGTTTTCAATGTGAAGTTAAGGCTTAAAACAACTATTTCTAGTCACAATAAGCTTTGTGAAAGTTTTAATGATTATACTCGGCTTGTTTACTTTCAAAAATCTTAGTTTGATTATTTATGTCAAAATGGGTAAAACTTCATTATAGTTCGATTTCCCACATTTTCAATGTGAAGTTAAGGCTTAAAACAACGATTTCTATTAAAAATAAGCGTTTGTAGATAAAATATGTTTATGCTCGTCTTGTTAAATTTTAAAAATATTAGAACTATGATTTTATACAAAATCGTTAAAACTTCCTTATCGTCCTATGTCCCACGTTCCCTACGTGAAGTTAAAGCTGAAAACAACGATTTCTAGTCACAATAAGCTTTGTGACATCTTAATGATTTTACTCGGTTGTATACTTTTAAAACTCTTGTTTGATTATTTATGTCAAAATGGGTAAAACTTCATTATAGTTCGATTTCCCACGTTTTCAATGTGAAGTTAAGGCTTAAAACAACTATTTCTAGTCACAATAAGCTTTGTGAAAGCTTTAATGATTATACTCGGCTTTTTTACTTTGAAAACTCTTAGTTTGATTATTTATATCAAAATGGGTAAAACTTCATTATAGTTCGATTTCCAACGTTTCCAATGTGAAGTTAAGGCTTAAAACAACGATTTCTATTAAAAATAAGTTTGTAGATAAAATATGTTTATGCTCGACTTGTTAAATTTTAAGACTATTAGAATTACGATTTTATACAAAATCGTTAAAACTTCATTATCGTCCTATGTCCCACGTTCCTTACGTGAAGTTAAGGCTAAAAACAAAATTTCTAGTCACAATAAGCTTTGTGACATCTTAATGATTATACTTGGCTTGTTTACTTTCAAAACTCTTAGTTTGATTATTTATGTCAAAATGGGTAAAACTTCATTATAGTTCGATTTCCCACGTTTTCAATGTGAAGTTAAGGCTTAAAACAACTATTTCTAGTCACAATAAGCTTTGTGAAAGCTTTAATGATTATACTCGACTTTTTACTTTGAAAACTCTTAGTTTCATTATTTGTATCAAAATGGGTAAAACTTCATTATAGTTCGATTTCAACGTTTCCAATGTGAAGTTAAGGCTTAAAATAACGATTTTATTAAAAATAAGCGTTTGTAGATAAAATATGTTTATGCTCGTCTTGTTAAATTTTAAAACTATTAGAATTATTATTTCATACAAAAACGTTAAAACTTCATTATAGTCCTATGTCCCACGTTCCTTACGTGTGTTAAGGCTAAAAACAAAGATTTCTAGTCACAATAAACTTTGTGACATCTTAATGATTATGCTCAACTTAATTACTTTCAAAACTCTTAGTTTGATTATTTATGTCAAAATGGGTAAAACTTCATTATAGTTCGATTTCCCACGTTTTCAATGTGAAGTTAAGGCTTAAAATAACTATTTCTAGTCACAATAAGCTTTGTGAAAGCTTTAATGATTATACTCGGCTTGTTTACTTTCAAAACTCTTAGTTTGATTATTTATGTCAAAATGGGTAAAACTTCATTATAGTTCGATTTCCACGTTTTCAATGTGAAGTTAAGGCTTAAAACAACGATTTCTATTAAAAATAAGCGTTTGTAGATAAAATATATTTATGCTCGTCTTGTTAAATTTTAAAAATATTAGAACTATGATTTTATACAAAATCGTTAAAACTTCCTTATCGTCCTATGTCCCACGTTCCCTACGTGAAGTTAAGGCTGAAAACAACGATTTCTAGTCACAATAAGCTTTGTGGCATCTTAATGATTTTACTCGGGTTGTATACTTTCAAAACTCTTGTTTGATTATTTATGTCAAAATGGGTAAAACTTCATTATAGTTCGATTTCCCACGTTTTCAATGTGAAGTTAAGGCTTAAAAAAACTATTTCTAGTCACAATAAGCTTTGTGAAAGTTTTAATGATTATACTCGGCTTTTTTACTTTGAAAACTCTTAGTTTGATTATTTATGTCAAAATGGGTAAAACTTCATTATAGTTCGATTTCCCACATTTTCAATGTGAAGTTAAGGCTTAAAACAACGATTTCTATTAAAAATAAGCGTTTGTAGATAAAATATGTTTATGCTCGTCTTGTTAACTTTTAAAAATATTAGAACTATGATTTTATACAAAATCGTTAAAACTTCCTTATCGTCCTATGTCCCACGTTCCCTACGTGAAGTTAAAGCTGAAAACAACGATTTCTAGTCACAATAAGCTTTGTGACATCTTAATGATTTTACTCGGGTTGTATACTTTTAAAACTCTTGTTTGATTATTTATGTCAAAATGGGTAAAACTTCATTATAGTTCGATTTCCCACGTTTTCAATGTGAAGTTAAGGCTTAAAACAACTATTTCTAGTCACAATAAGCTTTGTGAAAGCTTTAATGATTATACTCGGCTTTTTTACTTTGAAAACTCTTAGTTTCATTATTTGTATCAAAATGGGTAAAACTTCATTATAGTTCGATTTCCAACGTTTCCAATGTGAAGTTAAGGCTTAAAACAACGATTTCTATTAAAAATAAGCGTTTGTAGATAAAATATGTTTATGCTCGTCTTGTTAAATTTTAAGACTATTAGAATTACGATTTTTTATACAAAATCGTTAAAACTTCATTATCGTCCTATGTCCCACGTTCCTTACGTGAAGTTAAGTCTAAAAACAAAAATTTCTAGTCACAATAAGCTTTGTGACATCTTTATGATTATACTCGGCTTGTTTACTTTCAAAACTCTTAGTTTGATTATTTATGTCAAAATGGGTAAAACTTCATTATAGTTCGATTTCCCACGTTTTCAATATGAAGTTAAGGCTTAAAACAACTATTTCTAGTCACAATAAGCTTTTTGAAAGCTTTAATGATTATACTCGGCATGTTTACTTTCAAAACTCTTAGTTTGATTATTTATGTCAAAATGGGTAAAACGTCATTATAGTTCGATTTCCCACGTTTCCAATGTGAAGTTAAGGCTTAAAAGAACAATTTCTATTAAAAATAAGCGTTTGTAGATAAAATTTGTTTATGGTCGTCTTCTTAAATTTTAAGACTATTAGAATTACGATTTTATACAAAATCGTTAAAACTTCATTATCATCCTATGTCCCACGTTCCTTACGTGAAGTTAAGGCTAAAAACAAAGATTTCTAGTCACAATAAACTTTGTGACATCTTAATGATTATACTCAACTTAATTACTTTCAAAACTCTTAGTTTGATTATTTATGTCAAAATGGGTAAAACTTCATTATAGTTCGATTTTCCACGTTTTCAATGTGAAGTTAAGGCTTAAAATAACTATTTCTAGTCACAATAAGCTTTGTGAAAGCTTTAATGATTATACTCGGCTTGTTTACTTTCAAAACTCTTAGTTTGATTATTTATGTCAAAATGGGTAAAACTTCATTATAGTTCGATTTCCACGTTTTCAATGTGAAGTTAAGGCTTAAAACAACGATTTCTATTAAAAATAAGCGTTTGTAGATAAAATATATTTATGCTCGTCTTGTTAAATTTTAAAAATATTAGAACTATGATTTTATACAAAATCGTTAAAACTTCCTTATCGTCCTATATCCCACGTTCCCTACGTGAAGTTAAGGGTGAAAAAAACGATTTCTATTCACAATAAGCTTTGTGGCATCTTAATGATTTTACTCAACTTGTATACTTTCAAAACTCTTGTTTGATTATTTATGTCAAAATGGGTAAAACTTCATTATAGTTCGATTTCCCACGCTTTCAATGTGAAGTTAAGGCTTAAAACAACTATTTCTAGTCACAATAAGCTTTGTGAAAGTTTTAATGATTATACTCGGCTTTTTTACTTTGAAAACTCTTAGTTTGATTATTTATGTCAAAATGGGTAAAACTTCATTATAGTTCGATTTCCCACATTTTCAATGTGAAGTTAAGGCTTAAAACAACGATTTCTATTAAAAATAAGTGTTTGTAGATAAAATATGTTTATGCTCGTCTTGTTAAATTTTAAAAATATTAGAACTATAATTTTATACAAAATCGTTAAAACTTCCTTGTCGTCCTATGTCCCACGTTCCCTACGTGAAGTTAAGGCTAAATAAAACAACGATTTCTAGTCACAATAAGCTTTGTGACATCTTAATGATTTTACTCGTGTTTTTACTTTCAAAACTCTTGTTTGATTATTTATGTCAAAATGGGTAAAACTTCATTATAGTTCGATTTCCCACGTTTTCAATGTGAAGTTAAGGCTTAAAACAACTATTTCTAGTCACAATAAGCTTTGTGAAAGCTTTAATGATTATACTCGCTTTTTTACTTTGAAAACTCTTAGTTTCATTATTTATATCAAAATGGGTAAAACTTCATTATAGTTCGATTTCCAACGTTTCCAATGTGAAGTTAAGGCTTAAAACAACGATTTTTATTAAAAATAAGCGTTTGTAGATAAAATATGTTTATGCTCGTCTTGTTAAATTTTAAGACTATTAGAATTACGATTTCATACAAAATCGATAAAACTTCATTATAGTCCTATGTCCCACGTTCCTTACGTGAAGTTAAGGCTAGGCTAAAAAAAGATTTCTAGTCACAATAAGCTTTGTGACGTCTTAATGATTATACTCGGCTTGTTTACTTTCAAAACTCTAAGTTTGATTATTTATGTCAAAATGGGTAAAACTTCATTATAGTTCGATTTCCCACGTTTTCAATGTGAAGTTAAGGCTTAAAACAACTATTTCTAGTCACAATAAGCTTTGTGAAAGCTTTAATGATTATACTCGGCTTTTTTACTTTGAAAACTCTTAGTTTCATTATTTGTATCAAAATGGGTAAAACTTCATTATAGTTCGATTTCCCACGTTTCCAATGTGAAGTTAAGGTTTAAAACAACGATTTCTATTAAAAATAAGCGTTTGTAGATAAAATATGTTTATGCTCGTCTTGTTAAATTTTAAGACTATTAGAATTAAGATTTTATACAAAATCGTTAAACTTCATTATCATCCTATGTCCCACGTTCCTTACGTGAAGTTAAGGCTAAAAATAAAGATTTCTACTCACAATAAGCTTTGTGACATCTTAATGATTATGCTCAACTTAATTACTTTCAAAACTCTTAGTTTGATTATTTATGTCAAAATGGGTAAAACTTCATTATAGTTTGATTTCCCACGTTTTCAATGTAAAGTTAAGGCTTAAAAAAACTATTTCTACTCACAATAAGCTTTGTGAAAGCTTTAATGATTATACTCGGCTTGTTTACTTTAAAAACTCTTAGTTCGATTATTTATGTCAAAATGGGTAAAACTTCATTATAGTTCGATTTCCCACGTTTTGAATGTGAAGTTAAGGCTTAAAATAACTATTTCTAGTCACAATAAGCTTTGTGAAAGCTTTAATGATTATACTCGGCTTGTTTACTTTCAAAACTCTTAGTTTGATTATTTATGTCAAAATGGGTAAAACTTCATTATAGTTCGATTTCCACGTTTTCAATGTGAAGTTAAGGCTTAAAACAACGATTTCTATTAAAAATAAGTGTTTGTAGATAAAATATATTTGCTGCTCGTCTTGTTAAATTTTGAAAAATATTAGAACTATGATTTTATATAAAATCGTTAAAACTTCCTTATCGTCCTATGTCCCACGTTCCCTACGTGAAGTTAAGGCTGAAAACAACGATTTCTAGTCACAATAAGCTTTGTGACATCTTAATGATTATACTCGGCTTGTTTACTTTCAAAACTCTTAGTTTGATTATTTATGTCAAAATGGGTAAAACTTCATTATAGTTCGATTTCCCATGTTTTCAATGTGAAGTTAAGGCTTAAAACAACTATTTCTAGTCACAATAAGCTTTGTGAAAGCTTTAATGATTATACTCGGCTTTTTTACTTTGAAAACTCTTAGTTTGATTATTTATGTCAAAATGGGTAAAACTTCATTATAGTTCGATTTCCCACGTTTCCAATGTGAAGTTAAGGCTTAAAACAACGATTTTTATTAAAAATAAGCGTTTGTAGATAAAATATGTTTATGCTCGTCTTGTTAAATTTTAAGACTATTAGAATTATGATTTTAAAACTTCATTATCATCAAAATCGTTAAAACTTCATTATCATCCTATGTCCCACGTTCCTACGTACGTGAAGTTAAGGCTTAAAACAACGATTTCTAGTCACAATAAGCTTTGTGACATCTTAATGATTATACTCAACTTAATTACTTTCAAAACTCTTAGTTTGATTATTTATGTCAAAATGGGTAAAACTTCATTATAGTTCGATTTCTCACGTTTTCAATGTAAGTTAAGGCTTAAAACAACTATTTCTAGTCACAATAAGCTTTGTGAAAGCTTTAATGATTATACTCGGCTTGTTTACTTTAAAAACTCTTAGTTTGATTATTTATGTCAAAATGGGTAAAACTTCATTATAGTTCGATTTCCCACGTTTTCAATGTGAAGTTAAGGCTTAAAACAACTATTTCTAGTCACAATAAGCTTTGTGAAAGCTTTAATGATTATACTCGGCTTGTTTACTTTCAAAACTCTTAGTTTGATTATTTATGTCAAAATGGGTAAAACTTCATTATAGTTCGATTTCCACGTTTTCAATGTGAAGTTAAGGCTTAAAACAACGATTTCTATTAAAAATAAGCGTTTGTAGATAAAATATATTTATGCTCGTCTTGTTAAATTTTAAAAATATTAGAACTATGATTTTATACAAAATCGTTAAAACTTCCTTATCGTCCTATGTCCCACGTTCCCTACGTGAAGTTAAGGCTGAAAACAACGATTTCTAGTCACAATAAGCTTTGTGACATCTTAATGATTATACTCGGCTTGTTTACTTTCAAAACTCTTAGTTTGATTATTTATGTCAAAATGGGTAAAACTTCATTATAGTTCGATTTCCCATGTTTTCAATGTGAAGTTAAGGCTTAAAACAACTATTTCTAGTCACAATAAGCTTTGTGAAAGCTTTAATGATTATACTCGGCTTTTTTACTTTGAAAACTCTTAGTTTGATTATTTATGTCAAAATGGGTAAAACTTCATTATAGTTCGATTTCCCACGTTTTCAATGTGAAGTGTGAAGTTAAGGCTTAAAACAACGATTTCTATTAAAAATAAGCGTTTGTAGATAAAATATGTTTATGCTCGTCTTGTTAAATTTTAAGACTATTAGAATTATTATTTTATACAAAATCGTTAAAACTTCATTATCATCCTATGTCCCACGTTCCCTACGTGAAGTTAAGGCTTAAAAACAACGATTTCTAGTCACAATAAGCTTTGTGACATCTTAATGATATGCTCAACTTAATTACTTTCAAAACTCTTAGTTTGATTATTTATGTCAAAATGGGTAAAACTTCATTATAGTTCGATTTCTCACGTTTTCAATGTAAAGTTAAGGCCTAAAAAAATATTTCTAGTCACAATAAGCTTTGTGAAAGCTTTAATGATTATACTCGGCTTGTTTACTTTAAAAACTCTTAGTTTGATTATTTATGTCAAAATGGGTAAAACTTCATTATAGTTCGATTTCCCACGTTTTCAATGTGAAGTTAAGGCTTAAAATAACTATTTCTAGTCACAATAAGCTTTGTGAAAGCTTTAATGATTATACTCGGCTTGTTTACTTTCAAAACTCTTAGTTTGATTATTTATGTCAAAATGGGTAAAACTTCATTATAGTTCGATTTCCACGTTTTCAATGTGAAGTTAAGGCTTAAAACAACGATTTCTATTAAAAATAAGCGTTTGTAGATAAAATATATTTATGCTCGTCTTGTTAAATTTTAAAAATATTAGAACTATGATTTTATATAAAATCGTTAAAACTTCCTTATCGTCCTATGTCCCACGTTCCCTACGTGAAGTTAAGGCTTAAAACAACGATTTCTAGTCACAATAAGCTTTGTGACATCTTAATGATTATACTCGGCTTGTTTACTTTCAAAACTCTTAGTTTGATTATTTCTGTCAAAATGGGTAAAACTTCATTATAGTTCGATTTCCCATGTTTTCAATGTGAAGTTAAGGCTTAAAACAACTATTTCTAGTCACAATAAGCTTTGTGAAAGCTTTAATGATTATACTCGGCTTTTTTACTTTGAAAACTCTTAGTTTGATTATTTATGTCAAAATGGGTAAAACTTCATTATAGTTCGATTTCCCACGTTTCCAATGTGAAGTTAAGGCTTAAAACAACGATTTCTATTAAAAATAAGCGTTTGTAGATAAAATATGTTTATGCTCGTCTTGTTAAATTTTAAGACTATTAGAATTACGATTTTATACAAAATCGTTAAAACTTCATTATCATCCTATGTCCCACGTTCCCTACGTGTGAAGTTAAGGCTTAAAACAACGATTTCTAGTCACAATAAGCTTTGTGACATCTTAATGATTATGCTCAACTTAATTACTTTCAAAACTCTTAGTTTGATTATTTATGTCAAAATGGGTAAAACTTCATTATAGTTCGATTTCTCACGTTTTCAATGTAAAGTTAAGGCTAAAACAAATATTTCTAGTCACAATAAGCTTTGTGAAAGCTTTAATGATTATACTCGGCTTGTTTACTTTAAAACTCTTAGTTTGATTATTTATGTCAAAATGGGTAAAACTTCATTATAGTTCGATTTCCCACGTTTTCAATGTGAAGTTAAGGCTTAAAATAACTATTTCTAGTCACAATAAGCTTTGTGAAAGCTTTAATGATTATACTCGGCTTGTTTACTTTCAAAACTCTTAGTTTGATTATTTATGTCAAAATGGGTAAAACTTCATTATAGTTCGATTTCCCACGTTTTCAATGTGAAGTTAAGGCTAAAACAACGATTTCTATTAAAAATAAGCGTTTGTAGATAAAATATATTTATGCTCGTCTTGTTAAATTTTAAAAATATTAGAACTATGATTTTATACAAAATCGTTAAAACTTCCTTATCGTCCTATGTCCCACGTTCCCTACGTGAAGTTAAGGCTGAAAACAACGATTTCTAGTCACAATAAGCTTTGTGGCATCTTAATGATTTTACTCGGGTTGTATACTTTCAAAACTCTTGTTTGATTATTTATGTCAAAAATGGGTAAAACTTCATTATAGTTCGATTTCCCACGTTTTCAATGTGAAGTTAAGGCTTAAAACAACTATTTCTAGTCACAATAAGCTTTGTGAAAGTTTTAATGATTATACTCGGCTTTTTTACTTTGAAAACTCTTAGTTTGATTATTTATGTCAAAATGGGTAAAACTTCATTATAGTTCGATTTCCCACATTTTCAATGTGAAGTTAAGGCTTAAAACAACGATTTCTATTAAAAATAAGCGTTTGTAGATAAAATATGTTTATGCTCGTCTTGTTAAATTTTAAAAATATTAGAACTATAATTTTATACAAAATCGTTAAAACTTCCTTATCGTCCTATGTCCCACGTTCCCTACGTGAAGTTAAGGCTGAAAACAACGATTTCTAGTCACAATAAGCTTTGTGACATCTTAATGATTTTACTCGTGTTGTATACTTTCAAAACTCTTGTTTGATTATTTATGTCAAAATGGGTAAAACTTCATTATAGTTCGATTTTCCACGTTTTCAATGTGAAGTTAAGGCTTAAAACAACTATTTCTAGTCACAATAAGCTTTGTGAAAGCTTTAATGATTATACTCGGCTTTTTTACTTTGAAAACTCTTAGTTTCATTATTTGTATCAAAATGGGTAAAACTTCATTATAGTTCGATTTCCAACGTTTCCAATGTGAAGTTAAGGCTTAAAACAACGATTTTTATTAAAAATAAGCGTTTGTAGATAAAATATGTTTATGCTCGTCTTGTTAAATTTTAAGACTATTAGAATTACGATTTCATACAAAAACGATAAAACTTCATTATAGTCCTATGTCCCACGTTCCTTACTTGAAGTTAAGGCTAAAAACAAAGATTTCTAGTCACAATAAGCTTTGTGACGTCTTAATGATTATACTCGGCTTGTTTACTTTAAAAACTCTAAGTTTGATTATTTATGTCAAAATGGGTAAAACTTCATTATAGTTCGATTTCCCACGTTTTCAATGTGAAGTTAAGGCTTAAAACAACTATTTCTAGTCACAATAAGCTTTCTGAAAGTTTTAATGATTATACTCGGCTATTTTACTTTGAAAACTCTTAGTTTGATTATTTATGTCAAAATGGGTAAAACTTCATTATAGTTCGATTTCCCACATTTTCAATGTGAAGTTAAGGCTTAAAACAACGATTTCTATTAAAAATAAGCGTTTGTAGATAAAATATGTTTATGCTCGTCTTGTTAAATTTTAAAAATATTAGAACTATGATTTTATACAAAATCGTTAAAACTTCCTTATCGTCCTATGTCCCACGTTCCCAACGTGAAGTTAAGGCTGAAAACAACGATTTCTAGTCACAATAAGCTTTGTGACATCTTAATGATTTTACTCGGGTTGTATACTTTCAAAACTCTTGTTTGATTATTTATGTCAAAATGGGTAAAACTTCATTATAGTTCGATTTCCCACGTTTTCAATGTGAAGTTAAGGCTTAAAACAACTATTTCTAGTCACAATAACTTTTGTGAAAGTTTTAATGATTATACTCGGCTTTTTTACTTTGAAAACTCTTAGTTTGATTATTTATGTCAAAATGGGTAAAACTTCATTATAGTTCGATTTCCCACGTTTTCAATGTGAAGTTAAGGCTTAAAACAACGATTTCTATTAAAATAGCGTTTGTAGATAAAATATGTTTATGCTCGTCTTGTTAAATTTTAAAAATATTAGAACTATAATTTTATACAAAATCGTTAAAACTTCCTTGTCGTCCTATGTCCCACGTTCCCTTGTGAAGTTAAGGCTGAAAACAACGATTTCTAGACACAATAAGCTTTGTGACATCTTAATGATTTTACTCGTGTTGTATACTTTCAAAACTCTTGTTTGATTATTTATGTCAAAATGGGTAAAACTTCATTATAGTTCGATTTCCCACGTTTTCAATGTGAAGTTAAGGCTTAAAACAACTATTTCTAGTCACAATAAGCTTTGTGAAAGCTTTAATGATTATACTCGACTTTTTACTTTGAAAACTCTTAGTTTCATTATTTGTATCAAAATGGGTAAAACTTCATTATAGTTCGATTTCCAACGTTTCCAATGTGAAGTTAAGGCTTAAAACAACGATTTTTACTAAAAATAAGCGTTTGTAGATAAAATATGTTTATTCTCGTCTTGTTAAATTTTAAGACTATTAGAATTACGATTTCATACAAAAACGTTAAAACTTCATTATAGTCCTATGTCCCACGTTCCTTACGTGAAGTTAAGGCTAAAAACAAAGATTTCTAGTCACAATAAGCTTTGTGACGTCTTAATGATTATACTCGGCTTGTTTACTTTCAAAACTCTAAGTTTGATTATTTATGTCAAAATGGGTAAAACTTCATTATAGTTCGATTTCCCACGTTTTCAATGTGAAGTTAAGGCTTAAAACAACTATTTCTAGTCACAATAAGCTTTGTGAAAGCTTTAATGATTATACTCGGCTTTTTTACTTTGAAAACTCTTAGTTTCATTATTTGTATCAAAATGGGTAAAACTTCATTATAGTTCGATTTCCCACGTTTCCAATGTAAAGTTAAGGTTTAAAACAACGATTTCTATTAAAAATAAGCGTTTGTAGATAAAATATGTTTATGCTCGTCTTGTTAAATTTTAAGACTATTAGAATTACGATTTTATACAAAATCGTTAAACTTCATTATCATCCTATGTCCCACGTTCCTTACGTGAAGTTAAGGCTAAAAACAAAGATTTCTACTCACAATAAGCTTTGTGACATCTTAATGATTATGCTCAACTTAATTACTTTCAAAACTCTTAGTTTGATTATTTATGTCAAAATGGGTAAAACTTCATTATAGTTCGATTTCTCACGTTTTCAATGTAAAGTTAAGGCTTAAAAAAAATATTTCTACTCACAATAAGCTTTGTGAAAGCTTTAATGATTATACTAGGCTTGTTTACTTTAAAAACTCTTAGTTTGATTATTTATGTCAAAATGGGTAAAACTTCATTATATAGTTCGATTTCCCACGTTTTGAATGTGAAGTTAAGGCTTAAAATAACTATTTCTAGTCACAATAAGCTTTGTGAAAGCTTTAATGATTATACTCGGCTTGTTTACTTTCAAAACTCTTAGTTTGATTATTTATGTCAAAATGGGTAAAACTTCATTATAGTTCGATTTCCACGTTTTCAATGTGAAGTTAAGGCTTAAAACAACGATTTCTATTAAAAATAAGCGTTTGTAGATAAAATATATTTATGCTCGTCTTGTTAAATTTTAAAAATATTAGAACTATGATTTTATACAAAATCGTTAAAACTTCCTTATCGTCCTATGTCCCACGTTCCCTACGTGAAGTTAAGCCTGAAAACAACGATTTCTAGTCACAATAAGCTTTGTGACATCTTAATGATTTTACTCGGGTTGTATACTTTCAAAACTCTTGTTTGATTATTTATGTCAAAATGGGTAAAACTTCATTATAGTTCGATTTCCCACGTTTTCAATGTGAAGTTAAGGCTTAAAACAACTATTTCTAGTCAAATAAGCTTTGTGAAAGTTTTAATGATTATACTCGGCTTGTTTACTTTCAAAACTCTTAGTTTGATTATTTATGTCAAAATGGGTAAAACTTCATTATAGTTCGATTTCCAACGATTTTCAATGTGAAGTTAAGGCTTAAAACAACGATTTCTATTAAAAATAAGCGTTTGTAGATAAAATATGTTTATGCTCGTCTTGTTAAATTTTAAGACTATTAGAATTACAATTTTATACAAAATTGTTAAAACTTCATTATCGTCCTATGTCCCACGTTCCTTACGTGAAGTTAAGGCTAAAAACAAAGATTTCTAGTCACAATAAGCTTTGTGACGTCTTAATGATTATACTCGGCTTGTTTACTTTAAAAACTCTAAGTTTGATTATTTATGTCAAAATGGGTAAAACTTCATTATAGTTCGATTTCCCACGTTTTCAATGTGAAGTTAAGGCTTAAAACAACTATTTCTAGTCACAATAAGCTTTGTGAAAGTTTTAATGATTATACTCGGCTATTTTACTTTGAAAACTCTTAGTTTGATTATTTATGTCAAAATGGGTAAAACTTCATTATAGTTCGATTTCCCACATTTTCAATGTGAAGTTAAGGCTTAAAACAACGATTTCTATTAAAAATAAGCGTTTGTAGATAAAATATGTTTATGCTCGTCTTGTTAAATTTTAAAAATATTAGAACTATGATTTTATACAAAATCGTTAAAACTTCCTTATCGTCCTATGTCCCACGTTCCCTACGTGAGGTTAAAGCTGAAAACAACGATTTCTAGTCACAATAAGCTTTGTGACATCTTAATGATTTTACTCGGGTTGTATACTTTTAAAACTCTTGTTTGATTATTTATGTCAAAATGGGTAAAACTTCATTATAGTTCGATTTCCCACGTTTTCAATGTGAAGTTAAGGCTTAAAACAACTATTTCTAGTCACAATAAGCTTTGTGAAAGCTTTAATGATTATACTCGGCTTTTTTACTTTGAAAACTCTTAGTTTCATTATTTGTATCAAAATGGGTAAAACTTCATTATAGTTCGATTTCCAACGTTTCCAATGTGAAGTTAAGGCTTAAAACAACGATTTCTATTAAAAATAAGCGTTTGTAGATAAAATATGTTTATGCTCGACTTGTTAAATTTTAAGACTATTAGAATTACGATTTTATACAAAATCGTTAAAACTTCATTATCGTCCTATGTCCCACGTTCCTTACGTGAAGTTAAGGCTAAAAACAAAAATTTCTAGTCACAATAAGCTTTGTGACATCTTAATGATTATACTCGGCTTGTTTACTTTCAAAACTCTTAGTTTGATTATTTATGTCAAAATGGGTAAAACTTCATTATAGTTCGATTTCCCACGTTTTCAATGTGAAGTTAAGGCTTAAAACAACTATTTCTAGTCACAATAAGCTTTGTGAAAGCTTTAATGATTATACTCGACTTTTTTACTTTGAAAACTCTTAGTTTCATTATTTGTATCAAAATGGGTAAAACTTCATTATAGTTCGATTTCCAACGTTTCCAATGTGAAGTTAAGGCTTAAAATAACGATTTTTATTAAAAATAAGCGTTTGTAGATAAAATATGTTTATGCTCGTCTTGTTAAATTTTAAGACTATTAGAATTACGATTTCATACAAAAACGTTAAAACTTCATTATAGTCCTATGTCCCACGTTCCTTACGTGAAGTTAAGGCTAAAAACAAAGATTTCTAGTCACAATAAACTTTGTGACATCTTAATGATTATGCTCAACTTAATTACTTTCAAAACTCTTAGTTTGATTATTTATGTCAAAATGGGTAAAACTTCATTATAGTTCGATTTCCCACGTTTTCAATGTGAAGTTAAGGCTTAAAATAACTATTTCTAGTCACAATAAGCTTTGTGAAAGCTTTAATGATTATACTCGGCTTGTTTACTTTCAAAACTCTTAGTTTGATTATTTATGTCAAAATGGGTAAAACTTCATTATAGTTCGATTTCCACGTTTTCAATGTGAAGTTAAGGCTTAAAACAACGATTTCTATTAAAAATAAGCGTTTGTAGATAAAATATATTTATGCTCGTCTTGTTAAATTTTAAAAATATTAGAACTATGATTTTATACAAAATCGTTAAAACTTCCTTATCGTCCTATGTCCCACGTTCCCTACGTGAAGTTAAGGCTGAAAACAACGATTTCTAGTCACAATAAGCTTTGTGGCATCTTAATGATTTTACTCGGGTTGTATACTTTCAAAACTCTTGTTTGATTATTTATGTCAAAATGGGTAAAACTTCATTATAGTTCGATTTCCCACGTTTTCAATGTGAAGTTAAGGCTTAAAACAACTATTTCTAGTCACAATAAGCTTTGTGAAAGTTTTAATGATTATACTCGGCTTTTTTACTTTGAAAACTCTTAGTTTGATTATTTATGTCAAAATGGGTAAAACTTCATTATAGTTCGATTTCCCACATTTTCAATGTGAAGTTAAGGCTTAAAACAACGATTTCTATTAAAAATAAGCGTTTGTAGATAAAATATGTTTATGCTCGTCTTGTTAAATTTTAAAAATATTAGAACTATGATTTTATACAAAATCGTTAAAACTTCCTTATCGTCCTATGTCCCACGTTCCCTACGTGAAGTTAAAGCTGAAAACAACGATTTCTAGTCACAATAAGCTTTGTGACATCTTAATGATTTTACTCGGGTTGTATACTTTTAAAACTCTTGTTTGATTATTTATGTCAAAATGGGTAAAACTTCATTATAGTTCGATTTCCCACGTTTTCAATGTGAAGTTAAGGCTTAAAACAACTATTTCTAGTCACAATAAGCTTTGTGAAAGCTTTAATGATTATACTCGGCTTTTTTACTTTGAAAACTCTTAGTTTCATTATTTGTATCAAAATGGGTAAAACTTCATTATAGTTCGATTTCCAACGTTTCCAATGTGAAGTTAAGGCTTAAAACAACGATTTCTATTAAAAATAAGCGTTTGTAGATAAAATATGTTTATGCTCGTCTTGTTAAATTTTAAGACTATTAGAATTACGATTTTATACAAAATCGTTAAAACTTCATTATCGTCCTATGTCCCACGTTCCTTACGTGAAGTTAAGTCTAAAAACAAAAATTTCTAGTCACAATAAGCTTTGTGACATCTTTATGATTATACTCGGCTTGTTTACTTTCAAAACTCTTAGTTTGATTATTTATGTCAAAATGGGTAAAACTTCATTATAGTTCGATTTCCCACGTTTTCAATATGAAGTTAAGGCTTAAAACAACTATTTCTAGTCACAATAAGCTTTTTGAAAGCTTTAATGATTATACTCGGCTTGTTTACTTTCAAAACTCTTAGTTTGATTATTTATGTCAAAATGGGTAAAACTTCATTATAGTTCGATTTCCCACGTTTCCAATGTGAAGTTAAGGCTTAAAAGAACAATTTCTATTAAAAATAAGCGTTTGTAGATAAAATTTGTTTATGGTCGTCTTCTTAAATTTTAAGACTATTAGAATTACGATTTTATACAAAATCGTTAAAACTTCATTATCATCCTATGTCCCACGTTCCTTACGTGAAGTTAAGGCTAAAAACAAAGATTTCTAGTCACAATAAACTTTGTGACATCTTAATGATTATGCTCAACTTAATTACTTTCAAAACTCTTAGTTTGATTATTTATGTCAAAATGGGTAAAACTTCATTATAGTTCGATTTTCCACGTTTTCAATGTGAAGTTAAGGCTTAAAATAACTATTTCTAGTCACAATAAGCTTTGTGAAAGCTTTAATGATTATACTCGGCTTGTTTACTTTCAAAACTCTTAGTTTGATTATTTATGTCAAAATGGGTAAAATTTCATTATAGTTCGATTTCCACGTTTTCAATGTGAAGTTAAGGCTTAAAACAACGATTTCTATTAAAAATAAGCGTTTGTAGATAAAATATATTTATGCTCGTCTTGTTAAATTTTAAAAATATTAGAACTATGATTTTATACAAAATCGTTAAAACTTCCTTATCGTCCTATATCCCACGTTCCCTACGTGAAGTTAAGGGTGAAAAAAACGATTTCTATTCACAATAAGCTTTGTGGCATCTTAATGATTTTACTCAACTTGTATACTTTCAAAACTCTTGTTTGATTATTTATGTCAAAATGGGTAAAACTTCATTATAGTTCGATTTCCCACGCTTTCAATGTGAAGTTAAGGCTTAAAACAACTATTTCTAGTCACAATAAGCTTTGTGAAAGTTTTAATGATTATACTCGGCTTTTTTACTTTGAAAACTCTTAGTTTGATTATTTATGTCAAAATGGGTAAAACTTCATTATAGTTCGATTTCCCACATTTTCAATGTGAAGTTAAGGCTTAAAACAACGATTTCTATTAAAAATAAGTGTTTGTAGATAAAATATGTTTATGCTCGTCTTGTTAAATTTTAAAAATATTAGAACTATAATTTTATACAAAATCGTTAAAACTTCCTTGTCGTCCTATGTCCCACGTTCCCTACGTGAAGTTAAGGCTGAAAACAACGATTTCTAGACACAATAAGCTTTGTGACATCTTAATGATTTTACTCGTGTTTTATACTTTCAAAACTCTTGTTTGATTATTTATGTCAAAATGGGTAAAACTTCATTATAGTTCGATTTCCCACGTTTTCAATGTGAAGTTAAGGCTTAAAACAACTATTTCTAGTCACAATAAGCTTTGTGAAAGCTTTAATGATTATACTCGTCTTTTTTACTTTGAAAACTCTTAGTTTCATTATTTGTATCAAAATGGGTAAAACTTCATTATAGTTCGATTTCCAACGTTTCCAATGTGAAGTTAAGGCTTAAAACAACGATTTTTATTAAAAATAAGCGTTTGTAGATAAAATATGTTTATGCTCGTCTTGTTAAATTTTAAGACTATTAGAATTACGATTTCATACAAAAACGATAAAACTTCATTATAGTCCTATGTCCCACGTTCCTTACGTGAAGTTAAGGCTAAAAACAAAGATTTCTAGTCACTATAAGCTTTGTGACGTCTTAATGATTATACTCGGCTTGTTTACTTTCAAAACTCTAAGTTTGATTATTTATGTCAAAATGGGTAAAACTTCATTATAGTTCGATTTCCCACGTTTTCAATGTGAAGTTAAGGCTTAAAACAACTATTTCTAGTCACAATAAGCTTTGTGAAAGCTTTAATGATTATACTCGGCTTTTTTACTTTGAAAACTCTTAGTTTCATTATTTGTATCAAAATGGGTAAAACTTCATTATAGTTCGATTTCCCACGTTTCCAATGTGAAGTTAAGGTTTAAAACAACGATTTCTATTAAAAATAAGCGTTTGTAGATAAAATATGTTTAGGCTCGTCTTGTCAAATTTTAAGACTATTAGAATTAAGATTTTATACAAAATCGTTAAACTTCATTATCATCCTATGTCCCACGTTCCTTACGTGAAGTTAAGGCTAAAAATAAAGATTTCTACTCACAATAAGCTTTGTGACATCTTAATGATTATGCTCAACTTAATTACTTTCAAAACTCTTAGTTTGATTATTTATGTCAAAATGGGTAAAACTTCATTATCGTTTGATTTCCCACGTTTTCAATGTAAAGTTAAGGCTTAAAAAAATATTTCTACTCACAATAAGCTTTGTGAAAGCTTTAATGATTATACTCGGCTTGTTTACTTTAAAAACTCTTAGTTCGATTATTTATGTCAAAATGGGTAAAACTTCATTATAGTTCGATTTCCCACGTTTTGAATGTGAAGTTAAGGCTTAAAATAACTATTTCTAGTCACAATAAGCTTTGTGAAAGCTTTAATGATTATACTCGGCTTGTTTACTTTCAAAACTCTTAGTTTGATTATTTATGTCAAAATGGGTAAAACTTCATTATAGTTCGATTTCCACGTTTTCAATGTGAAGTTAAGGCTTAAAACAACGATTTCTATTAAAAATAAGTGTTTGTAGATAAAATATATTTATGCTCGTCTTGTTAAATTTTGAAAAATATTAGAACTATGATTTTATATAAAATCGTTAAAACTTCCTTATCGTCCTATGTCCCACGTTCCCTACGTGAAGTTAAGGCTGAAAACAACGATTTCTAGTCACAATAAGCTTTGTGACATCTTAATGATTATACTCGGCTTGTTTACTTTCAAAACTCTTAGTTTGATTATTTCTGTCAAAATGGGTAAAACTTCATTATAGTTCGATTTCCCATGTTTTCAATGTGAAGTTAAGGCTTAAAACAACTATTTCTAGTCACAATAAGCTTTGTGAAAGCTTTAATGATTATACTCGGCTTTTTTACTTTGAAAACTCTTAGTTTGATTATTTATGTCAAAATGGGTAAAACTTCATTATAGTTCGATTTCCCACGTTTCCAATGTGAAGTTAAGGCTTAAAACAACGATTTTTATTAAAAAAAGCGTTTTTGTAGATAAAATATGTTTATGCTCGTCTTGTTAAATTTTAAGACTATTAGAATTACGATTTTACACAAAATCGTTAAAACTTCATTATCATCCTATGTCCCACGTTCCCTACGTGAAGTTAACGCTGAAAACAACGATTTCTAGTCACAATAAGCTTTGTGACATCTTAATGATATGCTCAACTTAATTACTTTCAAAACTCTTAGTTTGATTATTTATGTCAAAATGGGTAAAACTTCATTATAGTTCGATTTCTCACGTTTTCAATGTAAAGTTAAGGCCTAAAACAAATATTTCTAGTCACAATAAGCTTTGTGAAAGCTTTAATGATTATACTCGGCTTGTTTACTTTAAAAACTCTTAGTTCGATTATTTATGTCAAAATGGGTAAAACTTCATTATAGTTCGATTTCCCACGTTTTCAATGTGAAGTTAAGGCTTAAAATAACTATTTCTAGTCACAATAAGCTTTGTGAAAGCTTTAATGATTATACTCGGCTTGTTTACTTTCAAAACTCTTAGTTTGATTATTTATGTCAAAATGGGTAAAACTTCATTATAGTTCGATTTCCACGTTTTCAATGTGAAGTTAAGGCTTAAAACAACGATTTCTATTAAAAATAAGTGTTTGTAGATAAAATATATTTATGCTCGTCTTGTTAAATTTTGAAAAATATTAGAACTATGATTTTATATAAAATCGTTAAAACTTCCTTATCGTCCTATGTCCCACGTTCCCTACGTGAAGTTAAGGCTGAAAACAACGATTTCTAGTCACAATAAGCTTTGTGACATCTTAATGATTATACTCGGCTTGTTTACTTTCAAAACTCTTAGTTTGATTATTTCTGTCAAAATGGGTAAAACTTCATTATAGTTCGATTTCCCATGTTTTCAATGTGAAGTTAAGGCTTAAAACAACTATTTCTAGTCACAATAAGCTTTGTGAAAGCTTTAATGATTATACTCGGCTTTTTTACTTTGAAAACTCTTAGTTTGATTATTTATGTCAAAATGGGTAAAACTTCATTATAGTTCGATTTCCCACGTTTCCAATGTGAAGTTAAGGCTTAAAACAACGATTTTTATTAAAAATAAGCGTTTGTAGATAAAATATGTTTATGCTCGTCTTGTTAAATTTTAAGACTATTAGAATTACGATTTTACACAAAATCGTTAAAACTTCATTATCATCCTATGTCCCACGTTCCCTACGTGAAGTTAACGCTGAAAACAACGATTTCTAGTCACAATAAGCTTTGTGACATCTTAATGATATGCTCAACTTAATTACTTTCAAAACTCTTAGTTTGATTATTTATGTCAAAATGGGTAAAACTTCATTATAGTTCGATTTCTCACGTTTTCAATGTAAAGTTAAGGCCTAAAACAAATATTTCTAGTCACAATAAGCTTTGTGAAAGCTTTAATGATTATACTCGGCTTGTTTACTTTAAAAACTCTTAGTTCGATTATTTATGTCAAAATGGGTAAAACTTCATTATAGTTCGATTTCCCACGTTTTCAATGTGAAGTTAAGGCTTAAAATAACTATTTCTAGTCACAATAAGCTTTGTGAAAGCTTTAATGATTATACTCGGCTTGTTTACTTTCAAAACTCTTAGTTTGATTATTTATGTCAAAATGGGTAAAACTTCATTATAGTTCGATTTCCACGTTTTCAATGTGAAGTTAAGGCTTAAAACAACGATTTCTATTAAAAATAAGTGTTTGTAGATAAAATATATTTATGCTCGTCTTGTTAAATTTTGAAAAATATTAGAACTATGATTTTATATAAAATCGTTAAAACTTCCTTATCGTCCTATGTCCCACGTTCCCTACGTGAAGTTAAGGCTGAAAACAACGATTTCTAGTCACAATAAGCTTTGTGACATCTTAATGATTATACTCGGCTTGTTTACTTTCAAAACTCTTAGTTTGATTATTTCTGTCAAAATGGGTAAAACTTCATTATAGTTCGATTTCCCATGTTTTCAATGTGAAGTTAAGGCTTAAAACAACTATTTCTAGTCACAATAAGCTTTGTGAAAGCTTTAATGATTATACTCGGCTTTTTTACTTTGAAAACTCTTAGTTTGATTATTTATGTCAAAATGGGTAAAACTTCATTATAGTTCGATTTCCCACGTTTCCAATGTGAAGTTAAGGCTTAAAACAACGATTTTTATTAAAAATAAGCGTTTGTAGATAAAATATGTTTATGCTCGTCTTGTTAAATTTTAAGACTATTAGAATTACGATTTTACACAAAATCGTTAAAACTTCATTATCATCCTATGTCCCACGTTCCCTACGTGAAGTTAACGCTAAAACAACGATTTCAAGTCACAATAAGCTTTGTGACATCTTAATGATATGCTCAACTTAATTACTTTCAAAACTCTTAGTTTGATTATTTATGTCAAAATGGGTAAAACTTCATTATAGTTCGATTTCTCACGTTTTCAATGTAAAGTTAAGGCCTAAAACAAATATTTCTAGTCACAATAAGCTTTGTGAAAGCTTTAATGATTATACTCGGCTTGTTTACTTTAAAAACTCTTAGTTCGATTATTTATGTCAAAATGGGTAAAACTTCATTATAGTTCGATTTCCCACGTTTTCAATGTGAAGTTAAGGCTTAAAATAACTATTTCTAGTCACAATAAGCTTTGTGAAAGCTTTAATGATTATACTCGGCTTGTTTACTTTCAAAACTCTTAGTTTGATTATTTATGTCAAAATGGGTAAAACTTCATTATAGTTCGATTTCCCACGTTTTCAATGTGAAGTTAATGCTTAAAACAACGATTTCTATTAAAAATAAGCGTTTGTAGATAAAATATATTTATGCTCGTCTTGTTAAATTTTAAAAATATTAGAACTATGATTTTATACAAAATCGTTAAAACTTCCTTATCGTCCTATGTCCCACGTTCCCTACGTGAAGTTAAGGCTGAAAACAACGATTTCTAGTCACAATAAGCTTTGTGGCATCTTAATGATTTTACTCGGGTTGTATACTTTCAAAACTCTTGTTTGATTATTTATGTCAAAATGGGTAAAACTTCATTATAGTTCGATTTCCCACGTTTTCAATGTGAAGTTAAGGCTTAAAACAACTATTTCTAGTCACAATAAGCTTTGTGAAAGTTTTAATGATTATACTCGGCTTTTTTACTTTGAAAACTCTTAGTTTGATTATTTATGTCAAAATGGGTAAAACTTCATTATAGTTCGATTTCCCACATTTTCAATGTGAAGTTAAGGCTTAAAACAACGATTTCTATTAAAAATAAGTGTTTGTAGATAAAATATGTTTATGCTCGTCTTGTTAAATTTTAAAAATATTAGAACTATAATTTTCAACAAAATCGTTAAAACTTCCTTGTCGTCCTATGTCCCACGTTCCCTACGTGAAGTTAAGGCTGAAAACAACGATTTCTAGACACAATAAGCTTTGTGACATCTTAATGATTTTACTCGTGTTGTATACTTTCAAAACTCTTGTTTGATTATTTATGTCAAAATGGGTAAAACTTCATTATAGTTCGATTTCCCACGTTTTCAATGTGAAGTTAAGGCTTAAAACAACTATTTCTAGTCACAATAAGCTTTGTGAAAGCTTTAATGATTATACTCGTCTTTTTTACTTTGAAAACTCTTAGTTTCATTATTTGTATCAAAATGGGTAAAACTTCATTATAGTTCGATTTCCAACGTTTCCAATGTGAAGTTAAGGCTTAAAACAACGATTTTTATTAAAAATAAGCGTTTGTAGATAAAATATGTTTATGCTCGTCTTGCTAAATTTTAAGACTATTAGAATTACGATTTCATACAAAAACGATAAAACTTCATTATAGTCCTATGTCCCACGTTCCTTACGTGAAGTTAATGCTAAAAACAAAGATTTCTAGTCACTATAAGCTTTGTGACGTCTTAATGATTATACTCGGCTTGTTTACTTTCAAAACTCTAAGTTTGATTATTTATGTCAAAATGGGTAAAACTTCATTATAGTTCGATTTCCCACGTTTTCAATGTGAAGTTAAGGCTTAAAACAACTATTTCTAGTCACAATAAGCTTTGTGAAAGCTTTAATGATTATACTCGGCTTTTTTACTTTGAAAACTCTTAGTTTCATTATTTGTATCAAAATGGGTAAAACTTCATTATAGTTCGATTTCCCACGTTTCCAATGTGAAGTTAAGGTTTAAAACAACGATTTCTATTAAAAATAAGCGTTTGTAGATAAAATATGTTTATGCTCGTCTTGTCAAATTTTAAGACTATTAGAATTACGATTTTATACAAAATCGTTAAACTTCATTATCATCCTATGTCCCACGTTCCTTACGTGAAGTTAAGGCTAAAAATAAAGATTTCTACTCACAATAAGCTTTGTGACATCTTAATGATTATGCTCAACTTAATTACTTTCAAAACTCTTAGTTTGATTATTTATGTCAAAATGGGTAAAACTACATTATCGTTTGATTTCCCACGTTTTCAATGTAAAGTTAAGGCTTAAAAAAATATTTCTACTCACAATAAGCTTTGTGAAAGCTTTAATGATTATACTCGGCTTGTTTACTTTAAAAACTCTTAGTTCGATTATTTATGTCAAAATGGGTAAAACTTCATTATAGTTCGATTTCCCACGTTTTGAATGTGAAGTTAAGGCTTAAAATAACTATTTCTAGTCACAATAAGCTTTGTGAAAGCTTTAATGATTATACTCGGCTTGTTTACTTTCAAAACTCTTAGTTTGATTATTTATGTCAAAATGGGTAAAACTTCATTATAGTTCGATTTCCACGTTTTCAATGTGAAGTTAAGGCTTAAAACAACGATTTCTATTAAAAATAAGCGTTTGTAGATAAAATATGTTTATGCTCGTCTTGTTAAATTTTAAGACTATTAGAATTACGATTTTACACAAAATCGTTAAAACTTCATTATCATCCTATGTCCCACGTTCCCTACGTGAAGTTAAGGCTGAAAACAACGATTTCTAGTCACAATAAGCTTTGTGACATCTTAATGATATGCTCAACTTAATTACTTTCAAAACTCTTAGTTTGATTATTTATGTCAAAATGGGTAAAACTTCATTATAGTTCGATTTCTCACGTTTTCAATGTAAAGTTAAGGCTTAAAACAAATATTTCTAGTCACAATAAGCTTTGTGAAAGCTTTAATGATTATACTCGGCTTGTTTACTTTAAAAACTCTTAGTTCGATTATTTATGTCAAAATGGGTAAAACTTCATTATAGTTCGATTTCCCACGTTTTCAATGTGAAGTTAAGGCTTAAAATAACTATTTCTAGTCACAATAAGCTTTGTGAAAGCTTTAATGATTATACTCGGCTTGTTTACTTTCAAAACTCTTAGTTTGATTATTTATGTCAAAATGGGTAAAACTTCATTATAGTTCGATTTCCCACGTTTTCAATGTGAAGTTAATGCGTAAAACAACGATTTCTATTAAAAATAAGCGTTTGTAGATAAAATATATTTATGCTCGTCTTGTTAAATTTTAAAAATATTAGAACTATGATTTTATACAAAATCGTTAAAACTTCCTTATCGTCCTATGTCCCACGTTCCCTACGTGAAGTTAAGGCTGAAAACAACGATTTCTAGTCACAATAAGCTTTGTGGCATCTTAATGATTTTATTCGGGTTGTATACTTTCAAAACTCTTGTTTGATTATTTATGTCAAAATGGGTAAAACTTCATTATAGTTCGATTTCCCACGTTTTCAATGTGAAGTTAAGGCTTAAAACAACTATTTCTAGTCACAATAAGCTTTGTGAAAGTTTTAATGATTATACTCGGCTTTTTTACTTTGAAAACTCTTAGTTTGATTATTTATGTCAAAATGGGTAAAACTTCATTATAGTTCGATTTCCCACATTTTCAATGTGAAGTTAAGGCTTAAAACAACGATTTCTATTAAAAATAAGCGTTTGTAGATAAAATATGTTTATGCTCGTCTTGTTAAATTTTAAGACTATTAGAATTACGATTTTATACAAAATCGTTAAAACTTCATTATCATCCTATGTCCCACGTTCCTTACGTGAAGTTAAGGCTGAAAACAAAGATTTCTAGTCACAATAAACTTTGTGACATCTTAATGATTATGCTCAACTTAATTACTTTCAAAACTCTTAGTTTGATTATTTATGTCAAAATGGGTAAAACTTCATTATAGTTCGATTTCCCACGTTTTCAATGTGAAGTTAAGGCTTAAAACAACTATTTCTAGCCACAATAAGCTTTGTGAAAGCTTTAATGATTATACTCGCTTTTTTACTTTGAAAACTCTTAGTTTCATTATTTGTATCAAAATGGGTAAAACTTCATTATAGTTCGATTTCCCACGTTTCCAATGTGAAGTTAAGGCTTAAAACAACGATTTCTATTAAAAATAAACGTTTGTAGATAAAATATGTTTATGCTCGTCTTGTTAAATTTTAAGACTATTAGAATTACGATTTTATACAAAATCGTTAAAACTTCATTATCATCCTATGTCCCACGTTCCTTACGTGAAGTTAAGGCTAAAAACAAAGATTTCTAGTCACAATAAGCTTTGTGACATCTTAATGATTATGCTCAACTTAATTACTTTCAAAACTCTTAGTTTGATTATTTATGTCAAAATGGGTAAAACTTCATTATAGTTCGATTTCCCACGTTTTCAATGTAAAGTTAAGGCTTAAAACAAATATTTCTAGTCACAATAAGCTTTGTGAAAGCTTTAATGATTATACTCGGCTTGTTTACTTTAAAAACTCTTAGTTCGATTATTTATGTCAAAATGGGTAAAACTTCATTATAGTTCGATTTCCCACGTTTTGAATGTGAAGTTAAGGCTTAAAATAACTATTTCTAGTCACAATAAGCTTTGTGAAAGCTTTAATGATTATACTCGGCTTGTTTACTTTCAAAACTCTTAGTTTGATTATTTATGTCAAAATGGGTAAAACTTCATTATGGTTCGATTTCCAACGTTTCCAATGTGAAGTTAAGGCTTAAAATAACGATTTCTATTAAAAATAAGCGTTTGTAGATAAAATATGTTTATGCTCGTCTTGTTAAATTTTAAGACTATTAGAATTACGATTTTATACAAAATCGTTAAAACTTCATTATCGTCCTATGTCCCACGTTCCTTACGTGAAGTTAAGGCTAAAAACAAAATTTCTAGTCACAATAAGCTTTGTGACATCTTAATGATTATACTCGGCTTGTTTACTTTCAAAACTCTTAGTTTGATTATTTATGTCAAAATGGGTAAAACTTCATTATAGTTCGATTTCCCACGTTTTCAATGTGAAGTTAAGGCTTAAAACAACTATTTCTAGTCACAATAAGCTTTTTGAAAGCTTTAATGATTATACTCGGCATGTTTACTTTCAAAACTCTTAGTTTCATTATTTATGTCAAAATGGGTAAAACGTCATTATAGTTCGATTTCCCACGTTTCCAATGTGAAGTTAAGGCTTAAAAGAACGATTTCTATTAAAAATAAGCGTTTGTAGATAAAATTTGTTTATGCTCGTCTTGTTAAATTTTAAGACTATTAGAATTACGATTTTATACAAAATCGTTAAAACTTCATTATCATCCTATGTCCCACGTTCCTTACGTGAAGTTAAGGCTGAAAACAAAGATTTCTAGTCACAATAAACTTTGTGACATCTTAATGATTATGCTCAACTTAATTACTTTCAAAACTCTTAGTTTGATTATTTATGTCAAAATGGGTAAAACTTCATTATAGTTCGATTTCCCACGTTTTCAATGTGAAGTTAAGGCTTAAAATAACTATTTCTAGTCACAATAAGCTTTGTGAAAGCTTTAATGATTATACTCGGCTTGTTTACTTTCAAAACTCTTAGTTTGATTATTTATGTCAAAATGGGTAAAACTTCATTATAGTTCGATTTCCCACGTTTTCAATGTGAAGTTAAGGCTTAAAACAACGATTTCTATTAAAAATAAGCGTTTGTAGATAAAATATGTTTATGCTCGTCTTGTTAAATTTTAAGACTATTAGAATTACGATTTTACACAAAATCGTTAAAACTTCATTATCATCCTATGTCCCACGTTCCCTACGTGAAGTTAAGGCTGAAAACAACGATTTCTAGTCACAATAAGCTTTGTGACATCTTAATGATATGCTCAACTTAATTACTTTCAAAACTCTTAGTTTGATTATTTATGTCAAAATGGGTAAAACTTCATTATAGTTCGATTTCTCACGTTTTCAATGTAAAGTTAAGGCCTAAAACAAATATTTCTAGTCACAATAAGCTTTGTGAAAGCTTTAATGATTATACTCGGCTTGTTTACTTTAAAAACTCTTAGTTCGATTATTTATGTCAAAATGGGTAAAACTTCATTATAGTTCGATTTCCCACGTTTTCAATGTGAAGTTAAGGCTTAAAAAAACTATTTCTAGTCACAATAAGCTTTGTGAAAGCTTTAATGATTATACTCGGCTTGTTTACTTTCAAAACTCTTAGTTTGATTATTTATGTCAAAATGGGTAAAACTTCATTATAGTTCGATTTCCCACGTTTTCAATGTGAAGTTAATGCGTAAAACAACGATTTCTATTAAAAATAAGCGTTTGTAGATAAAATATATTTATGCTCGTCTTGTTAAATTTTAAAAATATTAGAACTATGATTTTATACAAAATCGTTAAAACTTCCTTATCGTCCTATGTCCCACGTTCCCTACGTGAAGTTAAGGCTGAAAACAACGATTTCTAGTCACAATAAGCTTTGTGGCATCTTAATGATTTTATTCGGGTTGTATACTTTCAAAACTCTTGTTTGATTATTTATGTCAAAATGGGTAAAACTTCATTATAGTTCGATTTCCCACGTTTTCAATGTGAAGTTAAGGCTTAAAACAACTATTTCTAGTCACAATAAGCTTTGTGAAAGTTTTAATGATTATACTCGGCTTTTTTACTTTGAAAACTCTTAGTTTGATTATTTATGTCAAAATGGGTAAAACTTCATTATAGTTCGATTTCCCACATTTTCAATGTGAAGTTAAGGCTTAAAACAACGATTTCTATTAAAAATAAGCGTTTGTAGATAAAATATGTTTATGCTCGTCTTGTTAAATTTTAAGACTATTAGAATTACGATTTTATACAAAATCGTTAAAACTTCATTATCATCCTATGTCCCACGTTCCTTACGTGAAGTTAAGGCTGAAAACAAAGATTTCTAGTCACAATAAACTTTGTGACATCTTAATGATTATGCTCAACTTAATTACTTTCAAAACTCTTAGTTTGATTATTTATGTCAAAATGGGTAAAACTTCATTATAGTTCGATTTCCCACGTTTTCAATGTGAAGTTAAGGCTTAAAACAACTATTTCTAGCCACAATAAGCTTTGTGAAAGCTTTAATGATTATACTCGTCTTTTTTACTTTGAAAACTCTTAGTTTCATTATTTGTATCAAAATGGGTAAAACTTCATTATAGTTCGATTTCCCACGTTTCCAATGTGAAGTTAAGGCTTAAAACAACGATTTCTATTAAAAATAAACGTTTGTAGATAAAATATGTTTATGCTCGTCTTGTTAAATTTTAAGACTATTAGAATTACGATTTTATACAAAATCGTTAAAACTTCATTATCATCCTATGTCCCACGTTCCTTACGTGAAGTTAAGGCTAAAAACAAAGATTTCTAGTCACAATAAGCTTTGTGACATCTTAATGATTATGCTCAACTTAATTACTTTCAAAACTCTTAGTTTGATTATTTATGTCAAAATGGGTAAAACTTCATTATAGTTCGATTTCCCACGTTTTCAATGTAAAGTTAAGGCTTAAAACAAATATTTCTAGTCACAATAAGCTTTGTGAAAGCTTTAATGATTATACTCGGCTTGTTTACTTTAAAAACTCTTAGTTCGATTATTTATGTCAAAATGGGTAAAACTTCATTATAGTTCGATTTCCCACGTTTTGAATGTGAAGTTAAGGCTTAAAATAACTATTTCTAGTCACAATAAGCTTTGTGAAAGCTTTAATGATTATACTCGGCTTGTTTACTTTCAAAACTCTTAGTTTGATTATTTATGTCAAAATGGGTAAAACTTCATTATGGTTCGATTTCCAACGTTTCCAATGTGAAGTTAAGGCTTAAAATAACGATTTCTATTAAAAATAAGCGTTTGTAGATAAAATATGTTTATGCTCGTCTTGTTAAATTTTAAGACTATTAGAATTACGATTTTATACAAAATCGTTAAAACTTCATTATCGTCCTATGTCCCACGTTCCTTACGTGAAGTTAAGGCTAAAAACAAAAATTTCTAGTCACAATAAGCTTTGTGACATCTTAATGATTATACTCGGCTTGTTTACTTTCAAAACTCTTAGTTTGATTATTTATGTCAAAATGGGTAAAACTTCATTATAGTTCGATTTCCCACGTTTTCAATGTGAAGTTAAGGCTTAAAACAACTATTTCTAGTCACAATAAGCTTTTTGAAAGCTTTAATGATTATACTCGGCATGTTTACTTTCAAAACTCTTAGTTTCATTATTTATGTCAAAATGGGTAAAACGTCATTATAGTTCGATTTCCCACGTTTCCAATGTGAAGTTAAGGCTTAAAAGAACGATTTCTATTAAAAATAAGCGTTTGTAGATAAAATTTGTTTATGCTCGTCTTGTTAAATTTTAAGACTATTAGAATTACGATTTTATACAAAATCGTTAAAACTTCATTATCATCCTATGTCCCACGTTCCTTACGTGAAGTTAAGGCTGAAAACAAAGATTTCTAGTCACAATAAACTTTGTGACATCTTAATGATTATGCTCAACTTAATTACTTTCAAAACTCTTAGTTTGATTATTTATGTCAAAATGGGTAAAACTTCATTATAGTTCGATTTCCCACGTTTTCAATGTGAAGTTAAGGCTTAAAATAACTATTTCTAGTCACAATAAGCTTTGTGAAAGCTTTAATGATTATACTCGGCTTGTTTACTTTCAAAACTCTTAGTTTGATTATTTATGTCAAAATGGGTAAAACTTCATTATAGTTCGATTTCCACGTTTTCAATGTGAAGTTAAGGCTTAAAACAACGATTTCTATTAAAAATAAGCGTTTGTAGATAAAATATGTTTATGCTCGTCTTGTTAAATTTTAAAACTATTAGAATTACGATTTTATACAAAATCGTTAAAACTTCATTATCGTCCTATGTCCCACGTTCCCTACGTGAAGTTAAGGCTGAAAACAACGATTTCTAGTCACAATAAGCTTTGTGACATCTTAATGATTTGCTCAACTTTGTACTTTCAAAACTCTTAGTTTGATTATTTATGTCAAAATGGGTAAAACTTCATTATAGTTCGATTTCCCACGTTTTCAATGTGAAGTTAAGGCTTAAAACAACTATTTCTAGTCACAATAAGCTTTGTGAAAGCTTTAATGATTATACTCGGCTTGTTTACTTTGAAAACTCTTAGTTTCATTATTTATGTCAAAATGGGTAAAACTTCATTATAGTTCGATTTCCCACGTTTCAATGTGAAGTTAAGGCTTAAAACAACTATTTCTATTCAAAATAAGCTTTGTAGAAAAATTTAATGATTATACTCGTCTTGTTTACTTTTAAAACTCTTAGTTTATTATTTATGTCAAAATGGGTAAAACTTCATTATCATTCCTATTCCCATGTTTTCCTTACGTGAAGTTAAGGCTAAAAACAACGATTTCTAGTCAAAATAAGCTTTGTGATAAAATAATGATTATGCTCGTCTTGTTTACTTTTAAAAATATTAGTTTGATTTTATTTATGTCAAAATGGGTAAAACTTCATTATAGTCCTATGTCCCACGTTTTCAATGTGAAGTTAAGGCTTAAAACAACGATTTCTAGTCACAATAAGCTTTGTGAAATCTTTAATGATTATACTCGGCTTGTTTACTTTCAAAACTCTTAGTTTGATTATTTATGTCAAAATGGGTAAAACTTCATTATAGTTCGATTTCCCACGTTTTCAATGTGAAGTTAAGGCTTAAAACAACTATTTCTAGTCACAATAAGCTTTGTGAAAGCTTTAATGATTATACTCGGCTTGTTTACTTTCAAAACTCTTAGTTTGATTATTTATGTCAAAATGGGTAAAACTTCATTATAGTTCGATTTCCCACGTTTTCAATGTGAAGTTAAGGCTTAAAACAACGATTTCTATTAAAAATAAGCGTTTGTAGATAAAATATGTTTATGCTCGCCTTGTTAAATTTTAAAAATATTAGAATTATGATTTTATACAAAATCGTTAAAACTTCATTATCGTCCTATTTCCCACGTTCCCTACGTGAAGTTAAGGCTGAAAACAACGATTTCTAGTCACAATAAGCTTTGTGACATCTTAATGATTATACTCAACTTGTTTACTTTCAAAACTCTTAGTTTGATTATTTATGTCAAAATGGGTAAAACTTCATTATAGTTCGATTTCCCACGTTTTCAATGTGAAGTTAAGGCTTAAAACAACTATTTCTAGTCACAATAAGCTTTGTGAAAGCTTTAATGATTATACTCGGCTTTTTTACTTTGAAAACTCTTAGTTTGATTATTTATGTCAAAATGGGTAAAACTTCATTATAGTTCGATTTCCCACGTTTCCAATGTGAAGTTAAGGCTTAAAACAACGATTTCTATTAAAAATAAGCGTTTGTAGATAAAATATGTTTATGCTCGTCTTGTTAAATTTTAAGACTATTAGAATTACGATTTTATACAAAATCGTTAAAACTTCATTATCATCCTATGTCCCACGTTCCTTACGTGAAGTTAAGGCTAAAAACAAAGATTTCTAGTCACAATAAGCTTTGTGACATCTTAATGATTATGCTCAACTTAATTACTTTCAAAACTCTTAGTTTGATTATTTATGTCAAAATGGGTAAAACTTCATTATAGTTTAAGGCTTAAAACAAATATTTCTAGATTTCCCACAAAATGTAAAACTTCATTATAGTTCAATGTGAAGTTAAGGCTTAAAATAACTATTTCTAGTCACAATAAGCTTTGTGAAAGCTTTAATGATTATACTCGGCTTGTTTACTTTCAAAACTCTTAGTTTGATTATTTATGTCAAAATGGGTAAAACTTCATTATAGTTCGATTTCCAACGTTTCCAATGTGAAGTTAAGGCTTAAAACAACGATTTCTATTAAAAATAAGCGTTTGTAGATAAAATATGTTTATGCTCGTCTTGTTAAATTTTAAGACTATTAGAATTACGATTTTATACAAAATCGTTAAAACTTCATTATCGTCCTATGTCCCACGTTCCTTACGTGAAGTTAAGGCTAAAAACAAAAATTTCTAGTCACAATAAGCTTTGTGACATCTTAATGATTATACTCGGCTTGTTTACTTTCAAAACTCTTAGTTTGATTATTTATGTCAAAATGGGTAAAACTTCATTATAGTTCGATTTCCCACGTTTTCAATGTGAAGTTAAGGCTTAAAACAACTATTTCTAGTCACAATAAGCTTTTTGAAAGCTTTAATGATTATACTCGGCATGTTTACTTTCAAAACTCTTAGTTTCATTATTTATGTCAAAATGGGTAAAACGTCATTATAGTTCGATTTCCCACGTTTCCAATGTGAAGTTAAGGCTTAAAAGAACGATTTCTATTAAAAATAAGCGTTTGAAGATAAAATTTGTTTATGCTCGTCTTGTTAAATTTTAAGACTATTAGAATTACGATTTTATACAAAATCGTTAAAACTTCATTATCATCCTATGTCCCACGTTCCTTACGTGAAGTTAAGGCTAAAAACAAAGATTTCTAGTCACAATAAACTTTGTGACATCTTAATGATTATGCTCAACTTAATTACTTTCAAAACTCTTAGTTTGATTATTTATGTCAAAATGGGTAAAACTTCATTATAGTTCGATTTCCCACGTTTTCAATGTGAAGTTAAGGCTTAAAATAACTATTTCTAGTCACAATAAGCTTTGTGAAAGCTTTAATGATTATACTCGGCTTGTTTACTTTCAAAACTCTTAGTTTGATTATTTATGTCAAAATGGGTAAAACTTCATTATAGTTCGATTTCCACGTTTTCAATGTGAAGTTAAGGCTTAAAACAACGATTTCTATTAAAAATAAGCGTTTGTAGATAAAATATGTTTATCCTCGTCTTGTTAAATTTTAAAAATATTAGAACTAGGATTTTATACAAAATCGTTAAAATTTCCTTATCGTCCTATGTCCCACGTTCCCTACGTGAAGTTAAGGCTGAAAACAACGATTTCTAGTCACAATAAGCTTTGTGACATCTTAATGATTTTACTCGGGTTGTATACTTTCAAAACTCTTGTTTGATTATTTATGTCAAAATGGGTAAAACTTCATTATAGTTCGATTTCCCACGTTTTCAATGTGAAGTTAAGGCTTAAAACAACTATTTCTAGTCACAATAAGCTTTGTGAAAGCTTTAATGATTATACTCGGCTTTTTTACTTTGAAAACTCTTAGTTTGATTATTTATGTCAAAATGGGTAAAACTTCATTATAGTTCGATTTCCACGTTTCAATGTGAAGTTAAGGCTTAAAACAACGATTTCTATTAAAAATAAGCGTTTGTAGATAAAATATGTTTATGCTCGTCTTTTTAAATTTTAAAACTATTAGAATTATGATTTTATACAAAATCGTTAAAACTTCATTATCATCCTATGTCCCATGTTCCTTACGTGAAGTTAAGGCTAAAAACAAAGATTTCTAGTCACAATAAGCTTTGTGACATCTTAATGATTATGCTCAACTTAATTACTTTCAAAACTGTTAGTTTGATTATTTATGTCAAAATGGGTAAAACTTCATTATAGTTCGATTTCTCACGTTTTCAATGTAAAGTTAAGGCTTAAAACAAATATTTCTAGTCACAATAAGCTTTGTGAAAGCTTTAATGATTATACTCGGCTTGTTTACTTTCAAAACTCTTAGTTTGATTATTTATGTCAAAATGGGTAAAACTTCATTATAGTTCGATTTCCCACGTTTTCAATGTGAAGTTAAGGCTTAAAATAACTATTTCTAGTCACAATAAGCTTTGTGAAAGCTTTAATGATTATACTCGGCTTGTTTACTTTCAAAACTCTTAGTTTGATTATTTATGTCAAAATGGGTAAAACTTCATTATAGTTCGATTTCCCACGTTTTCAATGTGAAGTTAAGGCTTAAAACAACGATTTCTATTAAAAATAAGCGTTTGTAGATAAAATATATTTATGCTCGCCTTGTTAAATTTTAAAAATATTAGAACTATGATTTTATACAAAATCGTTAAAACTTCCTTATCGTCCTATGTCCCACGTTCCCAACGTGAAGTTAAGGCTGAAAACAACGATTTCTAGTCACAATAAGCTTTGTGACATCTTAATGATTATACTCGGCTTGTTTACTTTCAAAACTCTTAGTTTGATTATTTATGTCAAAATGGGTAAAACTTCATTATAGTTCGATTTCCCACGTTTTCAATGTGAAGTTAAGGCTTAAAACAACTATTTCTAGTCACAATAAGCTTTGTGAAAGCTTTAATGATTATACTCGGCTTTTTTACTTTGAAAACTCTTAGTTTGATTATTTATGTCAAAATGGGTAAAACTTCATTATAGTTCAATTTCCCACGTTTCCAATGTGAAGTTAAGGCTTAAAACAACGATTTCTATTAAAAATAAGCGTTTGTAGACAAAATATGTTTATGCTCGTCTTGTTAAATTTTAAGACTATTAGAATTACGATTTTACACAAAATCGTTAAAACTTCATTATCATCCTATGTCCCACGTTCCTTACGTGAAGTTAAGGCTAAAAACAAATATTTCTACTCACAATAAGCTTTGTGACATCTTAATGATTATGCTCAACTTAATTACTTTCAAAACTCTTAGTTTGATTATTTATGTCAAAATGGGTAAAACTTCATTATAGTTCGATTTCCCACGTTTCAATGTGAAGTTAAGGCTTAAAATAACTATTTCTAGTCACAATAAGCTTTGTGAAAGCTTTAATGATTATACTCGGCTTGTTTACTTTAAAAACTCTTAGTTTGATTATTTATGTCAAAATGGGTAAAACTTCATTATAGTTCGATTTCCAACGTTTCCAATTTGAAGTTAAGGCTTAAAACAACGATTTCTATTAAAAATAAGCGTTTGTAGATAAAATATGTTTATGCTCGTCTTGTTAAATTTTAAAACTATTAGAATTACGATTTTTATGTCAAAATGTTAAAACTTCATTATAGTCCTATGTCCCACGTTCCTTACGTGAAGTTAAGGCTAAAACAAAAATTTCTAGTCACAATAAGCTTTGTGACATCTTAATGATTATACTCGTCTTGTTTACTTTCAAAACTCTTAGTTTGATTATATATGTCAAAATGGGTAAAACTTCATTATAGTTCGATTTCCCACGTTTTCAATGTGAAGTTAAGGCTTAAAACAACCATTTCTAGTCACAATAAGCTTTGTGAAAGCTTTAATGATTATACTCGGCTTGTTTACTTTCAAAACTCTTAGTTTCATTATTTATGTCAAAATGGGTAAAACTTCATTATAGTTCGATTTCCCACGTTTCCAATGTGAAGTTAAGGCTTAAAAGAACGATTTCTATTAAAAATAAGCGTTTGTAGATAAAATTTGTTTATGCTCGTCTTGTTAAATTTTAAGACTATTAGAATTACGATTTTATACAAAATCGTTAAAACTTCATTATCATCCTACGTCCCACGTTCCTTACGTGAAGTTAAGGCTGAAAACAAAGATTTCTAGTCACTATAAACTTTGTGACATCTTAATGATTATGCTCAACTTAATTACTTTCAAAACTCTTAGTTTGATTATTTATGTCAAAATGGGTAAAACTTCATTATAGTTCGATTTCCCACGTTTTCAATGTGAAGTTAAGGTTTAAAATAACTATTTCTAGTCACAATAAGCTTTGTGAAAGCTTTAATGATTATACTCGGCTTGTTTACTTTCAAAACTCTTAGTTTGATTATTTATGTCAAAATGGGTAAAACTTCATTATAGTTCGATTTCCCACGTTTTCAATGTGAAGTTAAGGCTTAAAATAACTATTTCTAGTCACAATAAGCTTTGTGAAAGCTTTAATGATTATACTCGGCTTGTTTACTTTCAAAACTATTAGTTTGATTATTTATGTCAAAATGGGTAAAACTTCATTATAGTTCGATTTCCACGTTTTCAATGTGAAGTTAAGGCTTAAAACAACGATTTCTATTAAAAATAAGTGTTTGTAGATAAAATATATTTATGCTCGTCTTGTTAAATTTTAAAAATATTAGAACTATGATTTTATACAAAATCGTTAAAACTTCCTTATCGTCCTATGTCCCACGTTCCCTACGTGAAGTTAAGGCTGAAAACAACGATTTCTAGTCACAATAAGCTTTGTGGCATCTTAATGATTTTACTCGGGTTGTATACTTTCAAAACTCTTGTTTGATTATTTATGTCAAAATGGGTAAAACTTCATTATAGTTCGATTTCCCACGTTTTCAATGTGAAGTAAAGGCTTAAAACAACTATTTCTAGTCACAATAAGCTTTGTGAAAGTTTTAATGATTATACTCGGCTTTTTTACTTTGAAAACTCTTAGTTTGATTATTTATGTCAAAATGGGTAAAACTTCATTATAGTTCGATTTCCCACATTTTCAATGTGAAGTTAAGGCTTAAAACAACGATTTCTATTAAAAATAAGCGTTTGTAGATAAAATATGTTTATGCTCGTCTTGTTAAATTTTAAAAATATTAGAACTATGATTTTATACCAAATCGTTAAAACTTCCTTATCGTCCTTTGTCCCACGTTCCCTACGTGAAGTTAAGGCTGAAAACAACGATTTCTAGTCACAATAAGCTTTGTGACATCTTAATGATTTTACTCGGGTTGTATAGTTTCAAAACTCTTGTTTGATTATTTATGTCAAAATGGGTAAAACTTCATTATAGTTCGATTTCCCACGTTTTCAATGTGAAGTTAAGGCTTAAAACAACTATTTCTAGTCACAATAAGCTTTGTGAAAGCTTTAATGATTATACTCGGCTTTTTTACTTTGAAAACTCTTAGTTTGGTTATTTATGTCAAAATGGGTAAAACTTCACTATAGTTCGATTTCCCACATTTTCAATGTGAAGTTAAGGCTTAAAACAACGATTTCTATTAAAAATAAGTGTTTGTAGATAAAATATGTTTATGCTCGTCTTGTTAAATTTTAAAAATATTAGAACTAGGATTTTATACAAAATCGTTAAAATTTCCTTATCGTCCTATGTCCCACGTTCCCTACGTGAAGTTAAGGCTGAAAACAACGATTTCTAGTCACAATAAGCTTTGTGACATCTTAATGATTTTACTCGGGTTGTATACTTTCAAAACTCCTGTTTGATTATTTATGTCAAAATGGGTAAAACTTCATTATAGTTCGATTTCCCACGTTTTCAATGTGAAGTTAAGGCTTACAACAACTATTTCTAGTCACAATAAGCTTTGTGAAAGCTTTAATGATTATACTCGGCTTTTTTACTTTGAAAACTCTTAGTTTCATTATTTGTATCAAAATGGGTAAAACTTCATTATAGTTCGATTTCCTACGTTTCCAATGTGAAGTTAAGGCTTAAAACAACGATTTCTATTAAAAATAAGCGTTTGTAGATAAAATATGTTTATGCTCGTCTTTTTAAATTTTAAGACTATTAGAATTACGATTTTATACAAAATCGTTAAAACTTCATTATCATCCTATGTCCCATGTTCCTTACGTGAAGTTAAGGCTAAAAACAAAGATTTCTAGTCACAATAAGCTTTGTGACATCTTAATGATTATGCTCAACTTAATTACTTTCAAAACTGTTAGTTTGATTATTTATGTCAAAATGGGTAAAACTTCATTATAGTTCGATTTCTCACGTTTTCAATGTAAAGTTAAGGCTTAAAACAAATATTTCTAGTCACAATAAGCTTTGTGAAAGCTTTAATGATTATACTCGGCTTGTTTACTTTCAAAACTCTTAGTTTGATTATTTATGTCAAAATGGGTAAAACTTCATTATAGTTCGATTTCCCACGTTTTCAATGTGAAGTTAAGGCTTAAAATAACTATTTCTAGTCACAATAAGCTTTGTGAAAGCTTTAATGATTATACTCGGCTTGTTTACTTTCAAAACTCTTAGTTTGATTATTTATGTCAAAATGGGTAAAACTTCATTATAGTTCGATTTCCCACGTTTTCAATGTGAAGTTAAGGCTTAAAACAACGATTTTTACTAAAAATAAGCGTTTGTAGAGAAAATATGTTTATTCTCGTCTTGTTAAATTTTAAGACTATTAGAATTACGATTTTTATACAAAATCGTTAAAACTTCATTATAGTCCTATGTCCCACGTTCCTTACGTGAAGTTAAGGCTAAAAACAAAGATTTCTAGTCACAATAAGCTTTGTGACGTCTTAATGATTATACTCGGCTTGTTTACTTTCAAAACTCTTAGTTTGATTATTTATGTCAAAATGGGTAAAACTTCATTATAGTTCGATTTCCCACGTTTCCAATGTGAAGTTAAGGCTTAAAACAACGATTTCTATTAAAAATAAGCGTTTGTAGATAAAATTTGTTTATGCTCGTCTTGTTAAATTTTAAGACTATTAGAATTACGATTTTATACAAAATCGTTAAAACTTCATTATCATCCTACGTCCCACGTTCCTTACGTGAAGTTAAGGCTTAAAACAAAGATTTCTAGTCACTATAAACTTTGTGACATCTTAATGATTATGCTCGTCTTAATTAAATTTTCAAAACTCTTAGTTTGATTATTTATGTCAAAATGGGTAAAACTTCATTATAGTTCGATTTCCCACGTTTTCAATGTGAAGTTAAGGCTTAAAATAACTATTTCTAGTCACAATAAGCTTTGTGAAAGCTTTAATGATTATACTCGGCTTGTTTACTTTCAAAACTCTTAGTTTGATTATTTATGTCAAAATGGGTAAAACTTCATTATAGTTCGATTTCCCACGTTTTCAATGTGAAGTTAAGGCTTAAAATAACTATTTCTAGTCACAATAAGCTTTGTGAAAGCTTTAATGATTATACTCGGCTTGTTTACTTTCAAAACTCTTAGTTTGATTATTTATGTCAAAATGGGTAAAACTTCATTATAGTTCGATTTCCACGTTTTCAATGTGAAGTTAAGGCTTAAAACAACGATTTCTATTAAAAATAAGCGTTTGTAGATAAAATATGTTTATGCTCGTCTTGTTAAATTTTAAAAATATTAGAACTATGATTTTATACAAAATCGTTAAAACTTCCTTATCGTCCTATGTCCCACGTTCCCTACGTGAAGTTAAGGCTTAAAACAACGATTTCTAGTCACAATAAGCTTTGTGACATCTTAATGATTTTACTCGGTTGTATACTTTCAAAACTCTTGTTTGATTATTTATGTCAAAATGGGTAAAACTTCATTATAGTTCGATTTCCCACGTTTTCAATGTGAAGTTAAGGCTTAAAACAACTATTTCTAGTCACAATAAGCTTTGTGAAAGCTTTAATGATTATACTCGGCTTTTTTACTTTGAAAACTCTTAGTTTGATTATTTATGTCAAAATGGGTAAAACTTCATTATAGTTCGATTTCCACGTTTTCAATGTGAAGTTAAGGCTTAAAACAACGATTTCTATTAAAAATAAGCGTTTGTAGATAAAATATGTTTATGCTCGTCTTGTTAAATTTTAAAACTATTAGAACTATGATTTTATACCAAATCGTTAAAACTTCATTATATCGTCCTATGTCCCACGTTCCCTACACGTGAAGTTAAGGCTAAAACAACGATTTCTAGTCACAATAAGCTTTGTGACATCTTAATGATTATTACTCGGGTTGTTTACTTTCAAAACTCTTGTTTGATTATTTATGTCAAAATAGGTAAAACTTCATTATAGTTCGATTTCCCACGTTTTCAATGTGAAGTTAAGGCTTAAAACAACTATTTCTAGTCACAATAAGCTTTGTGAAAGCTTTAATGATTATACTCGGCTTTTTTACTTTGAAAACTCTTAGTTTCATTATTTGTATCAAAATGGGTAAAACTTCATTATAGTTCGATTTCCGACGTTTCCAATGTGAAGTTAAGGCTTAAAACAACGATTTCTATTAAAAATAAGCGTTTGTAGATAAAATATGTTTATGCTCGTCTTTTTAAATTTTAAGACTATTAGAATTACGATTTTATACAAAATCGTTAAAACTTCATTATCATCCTATGTCCCATGTTCTTACGTGAAGTTAAGGCTAAAAACAAAGATTTCTAGTCACAATAAGCTTTGTGACATCTTAATGATTATGCTCAACTTAATTACTTTCAAAACTGTTAGTTTGATTATTTATGTCAAAATGGGTAAAACTTCATTATAGTTCGATTTCTCACGTTTTCAATGTAAAGTTAAGGCTTAAAACAAATATTTCTAGTCACAATAAGCTTTGTGAAAGCTTTAATGATTATACTAGGCTTGTTTACTTTCAAAACTCTTAGTTTGATTATATATGTCAAAATGGGGAAAACTTCATTATAGTTCGATTTCCCACATTTTCAATGTGAAGTTAAGGCTTAAAATAACTATTTCTAGTCACAATAAGCTTTGTGAAAGCTTTAATGATTATACTCGGCTTGTTTACTTTCAAAACTCTTAGTTTGATTATTTATGTCAAAATGGGTAAAACTTCATTATAGTTCGATTTCCCACGTTTTCAATGTGAAGTTAAGGCTTAAAACAACGATTTCTATTAAAAATAAGCGTTTGTAGATAAAATATGTTTATGCTCGTCTTGTTAAATTTTAAAAATATTAGAACTATGATTTTATACAAAATCGTTAAAACTTCCTATATCGTCCTATGTCCCACGTTCCCACGTGAAGTTAAGGCTTTGAAAACAACGATTTCTAGTCACAATAAGCTTTGTGACATCTTAATGATTTTACTCGGGTTGTATACTTTCAAAACTCTTGTTTGATTATTTATGTCAAAATGGGTAAAACTTCATTATAGTTCGATTTCCCACGTTTTCAATGTGCAGTTAGGCTTAAAACAACTATTTCTTGTCACAATAAGCTTTGTGAAAGTTTTAATGCTTATACTCGGCTTTTTTACTTTGAAAACTCTTAGTTTGATTATTTATGTCAAAACGGGTAAAACTTTATTATAGTTCGATTTCCCACGTTTTCAATGTGAAGTTAAGGCTTAAAACAACGATTTCTATTAAAAATAAGCGTTTGTAGATAAAATATGTTTATGCTCGTCTTGTTAAATTTTAAAAATATTAGAACTATAATTTTATACAAAATCGTTAAAACTTCCTTGTCGTCCTATGTCCCACGTTCCCTACGTGAAGTTAAGGCTGAAAACAACGATTTCTAGACACAATAAGCTTTGTGACATCTTAATGGTTTTACTCGTGTTGTATACTTTCAAAACTCTTGTTTGATTATTTATGTCAAAATGGGTAAAACTTCATTATAGTTCGATTTCCCACGTTTTCAATGTGAAGTTAAGGCTTAAAACAACTATTTCTAGTCACAATAAGCTTTGTGAAAGCTTTAATGATTATACTCGACTTTTTTACTTTGAAAACTCTTAGTTTCATTATTTTTATCAAAATGGGTAAAACTTCATTATAGTTCGATTTCCAACGTTTCCAATGTGAAGTTAAGGCTTAAAACAACGATTTTTACTAAAAATAAGCGTTTGTAGAAAAAAAATGTTTATTCTCGTCTTGTTAAATTTTAAGACTATTAGAATTACGATTTCATACAAAAACGTTAAAACTTCATTATAGTCCTATGTCCCACGTTCCTTACGTGAAGTTAAGGCTAAAAACAAAGATTTCTAGTCACAATAAGCTTTGTGACGTCTTAATGATTATACTCGGCTTGTTTACTTTCAAAACTCTAAGTTTGATTATTTATGTCAAAATGGGTAAAACTTCATTATAGTTCGATTTCTCACGTTTTCAATGTGAAGTTAAGGCTTAAAACAACTATTTCTAGTCACAATAAGCTTTGTGAAAGCTTTAATGATTATACTCGGCTTTTTTACTTTGAAAACTCTTAGTTTCATTATTTGTATCAAAATGGGTAAAACTTCATTATAGTTCGATTTCCCACGTTTCCAATGTAAAGTTAAGGTTTAAAACAACGATTTCTATTAAAAATAAGCGTTTGTAGATAAAATATGTTTATGCTCGTCTTGTTAAATTTTAAGACTATTAGAATTACGATTTTATACAAAATCGTTAAACTTCATTATCATCCTATGTCCCACGTTCCTTACGTGAAGTTAAGGCTAAAAACAAAGATTTCTACTCACAATAAGCTTTGTGACATCTTAATGATTATGCTCAACTTAATTACTTTCAAAACTCTTAGTTTGATTATTTGTCAAAATGGGTAAAACTTCATTATAGTTCGATTTCTCACGTTTTCAATGTAAAGTTAAGGCTTAAAAAAAATATTTCTACTCACAATAAGCTTTGTGAAAGCTTTAATGATTATACTAGGCTTGTTTACTTTAAAAACTCTTAGTTTGATTATTTATGTCAAAATGGGTAAAACTTCATTATAGTTCGATTTCCTACGTTTTGAATGTGAAGTTAAGGCTTAAAATAACTATTTCTAGTCACAATAAGCTTTGTGAAAGCTTTAATGATTATACTCGGCTTGTTTACTTTCAAAACTCTTAGTTTGATTATTAATGTTAAAATGGGTAAAACTTCGTTATAGTTCGATTTCCACGTTTTCAATGTGAAGTTAAGGCTTAAAACAACGATTTCTATTAAAAATAAGCGTTTGTAGATAAAATATATTTATGCTCGTCTTGTTAAATTTTAAAAATATTAGAACTATGATTTTATACAAAATCGTTAAAACTTCCTTATCGTCCTATGTCCCACGTTCCCTACATGAAGTTAAGGCTGAAAACAACGATTTCTAGTCACAATAAGCTTTGTGACATCTTAATGATTTTACTCGGGTTGTATACTTTCAAAACTCTTGTTTGATTATTTATGTCAAAATGGGTAAAACTTCATTATAGTTCGATTTCCCACGTTTTCAATGTGAAGTTAGGCTTAAAACAACTATTTCTTGTCACAATAAGCTTTGTGAAAGTTTTAATGATTATACTCGGCTTTTTTACTTTGAAAACTCTTAGTTTGATTATTTATGTCAAAATGGGTAAAACTTCATTATAGTTCGATTTCCCACGTTTTCAATGTGAAGTTAAGGCTTAAAACAACGATTTCTATTAAAAATAAGCGTTTGTAGATAAAATATGTTTATGCTCGTCTTGTTAAATTTTAAAAATATTAGAACTATGATTTTATACAAAATCGTTAAAACTTCCTTATCGTCCTATGTCCCACGTTCCTACGTGAAGTTAAGGCTGAAAACAACGATTTCTAGTCACAATAAGCTTTGTGACATCTTAATGATTTTACTCGTGTTGTATACTTTCAAAACTCTTGTTTGATTATTTATGTCAAAATGGGTAAAACTTCATTATAGTTCGATTTCCCACGTTTTCAATGTGAAGTTAAGGCTTAAAACAACTATTTCTAGTCACAATAAGCTTTGTGAAAGCTTTAATGATTATACTCGACTTTTTACTTGGAAAACTCTTAGTTTCATTATTTGTATCAAAATGGGTAAAACTTCATTATAGTTCGATTTCCAACGTTTCCAATGTGAAGTTAAGGCTTAAAACAACGATTTCTATTAAAAATAATCGTTTGTAGATAAAATATGTTTATGCTCGTCTTGTTAAATTTTAAGACTATTAGAATTACGATTTTATACAAAATCGTTAAAACTTCATTATCGTCCTATGTCCCACGTTCCTTACGTGAAGTTAAGGCTAAAAACAAAGATTTCTAGTCACAATAAGCTTTGTGACATCTTAATGATTATACTCGGCTTGTTTACTTTCAAAACTCTTAGTTTGATTATTTATGTCAAAATGGGTAAAACTTCATTATAGTTCGATTTCTCACGTTTTCAATGTGAAGTTAAGGCTTAAAACAACTATTTCTAGTCACAATAAGCTTTGTGAAAGCTTTAATGATTATACTCGGCTTTTTACTTGGAAAACTCTTAGTTTGATTATTTATGTCAAAATGGGTAAAACTTCATTATAGTTCGATTTCCCAAGTTTCCAATGTGAAGTTAAGGCTTAAACAACGATTTCTATTAAAAATAAGCGTTTGTAGATATAAAATGTTTATGCTCGTCTTGTTAAATTTTAAACTATTAGAATTACGATTTTATACAAAATCGTTAAAACTTCATTATCATCCTATGTCCCACGTTCCTTACGTGAAGTTAAGGCTAAAAACAAAGATTTCTAGTCACAATAAGCTTTGTGACATCTTAATGATTATACTCGGCTTGTAATTACTTTCAAAACTCTTAGTTTGATTATTTATGTCAAAATGGGTAAAACTTCATTATAGTTCGATTTCCCACGTTTTCAATGTGAAGTTAAGGCTTAAAACAACTATTTCTAGTCACAATAAGCTTTGTGAAAGCTTTAATGATTATACTCGGCTTGTTTACTTTCAAAACTCTTAGTTTGATTATTTATGTCAAAATGGGTAAAACTTCATTATAGTTCGATTTCCACGTTTTCAATGTGAAGTTAAGGCTTAAAACAACGATTTCTATTAAAAATAAGCGTTTGTAGATAAAATATATTTATGCTCGTTTGTTAAATTTTAAAACTATTAGAATTATTATTTTATTACAAAATCGTTAAAACTTCATTATACAAAATCGTCCTTCCTTATCGTCCCACGTTCCCTACGTGAAGTTAAGGCTGAAAACAACGATTTCTAGTCACAATAAGCTTTGTGACATCTTAATGATTTTACTCGGGTTGTATACTTTCAAAACTCTTGTTTGATTATTTATGTCAAAATGGGTAAAACTTCATTATAGTTCGATTTCCCACGTTTTCAATGTGAAGTTAAGGCTTAAAACAACTATTTCTAGTCACAATAAGCTTTGTGAAAGTTTTAATGATTATACTCGGCTTTTTACTTTGAAAAACTCTTAGTTTGATTATTTATGTCAAAATGGGTAAAACTTCATTATAGTTCGATTTCCCACATTTTCAATGTGAAGTTAAGGCTTAAAACAACGATTTCTATTAAAAATAAGCGTTTGTAGATAAAATATGTTTATGCTCGTCTTGTTAAATTTTAAAAATATTAGAACTATGATTTTATACAAAATCGTTAAAACTTCCTTATCGTCCTATGTCCCACGTTCCTACGTGAAGTTAAGGCTTAAAACAACGATTTCTAGTCACAATAAGCTTTGTGACATCTTAATGATTATACTCGGGTTGTTTACTTTCAAAACTCTTGTTTGATTATTTATGTCAAAATGGGTAAAACTTCATTATAGTTCGATTTCCCACGTTTTCAATGTGAAGTTAAGGCTTAAAACAACTATTTCTAGTCACAATAAGCTTTGTGAAAGCTTTAATGATTATACTCGGCTTTTTTACTTTGAAAACTCTTAGTTTGATTATTTATGTCAAAATGGGTAAAACTTCATTATAGTTCGATTTCCCACATTTTCAATGTGAAGTTAAGGCTTAAAACAACGATTTCTATTAAAAATAAGCGTTTGTAGATAAAATATGTTTATGCTCGTCTTGTTAAATTTTAAGACTATTAGAATTACGATTTTATACAAAATCGTTAAAACTTCATTATCGTCCTATGTCCCACGTTCCTTACGTGAAGTTAAGGCTAAAAACAACGATTTCTAGTCACAATAAGCTTTGTGACGTCTTAATGATTATACTCGGCTTGTTTACTTTCAAAACTCTTAGTTTGATTATTTATGTCAAAATGGGTAAAACTTCATTATAGTTCGATTTCCCACGTTTTCAATGTGAAGTTAAGGCTTAAAACAACTATTTCTAGTCACAATAAGCTTTGTGAAAGTTTTAATGATTATACTCGGCTTTTTTACTTTGAAAACTCTTAGTTTGATTATTTATGTCAAAATGGGTAAAACTTCATTATAGTTCGATTTCCCATTTTCAATGTGAAGTTAAGGCTTAAAACAACGATTTCTATTAAAAATAAGCGTTTGTAGATAAAATATGTTTATGCTCGTCTTGTTAAATTTTAAGCTATTAGAATTATGATTTTATACAAAATGTTAAAACTTCATTATCTCCTATGTCCCACGTTCCTACGTGAAGTTAAGGCTAAAAACAAAGATTTCTTTTAAAACATCTTAGATTATGATTTTTCAAAACTCTTACAAAATGGGTAAAACTTCATTATAGTTCGATTTCCCACGTTTTCAATGTGAAGTTAAGGCTTAAAACAACTATTTCTAGTCACAATAAGCTTTGTGAAAGCTTTAATCATTATACTCGGCTTGTTTACTTTCAAAACTCTTAGTTTGATTATTTATGTCAAAATGGGTAAAACTTCATTATAGTTCGATTTCCCACGTTTTCAATGTGAAGTTAAGGCTTAAAACAATGATTTCTATTTAAAATAAGCGTTTGTAGATAAAATATATTTATGCTCGTCTTGTTAAAATTTTAAAAATATTAGAACTATGATTTTATACAAAATCGTTAAAACTTCCTTATCGTCCTATGTCCCACGTTCCCAACGTGAAGTTAAGGCTGAAAACAACGATTTCTAGTCACAATAAGCTTTGTGACATCTTAATGATTTTACTCGGGTTGTATACTTTCAAAACTCTTGTTTGATTATTTATGTCAAAATGGGTAAAACTTCATTATAGTTCGATTTCCCACGTTTTCAATGTGAAGTTAAGGCTTAAAACAACTATTTCTAGTCACAATAAGCTTTGTGAAAGTTTTAATGATTATACTCGGCTTTTTACTTTGAAAACTCTTAGTTTGATTATTTATGTCAAAATGGGTAAAACTTTATTATAGTTCGATTTCCCACGTTTTCAATGTGAAGTTAAGGCTTAAAACAACGATTTCTATTAAAAATAAGCGTTTGTAGATAAAATATGTTTATGCTCGTCTTGTTAAATTTTAAAAATATTAGAACTATAATTTTATACAAAATCGTTAAAACTTCCTTGTCGTCCTATGTCCCACGTTCCCTACGTGAAGTTAAGGCTGAATACAACGATTTCTAAACACAATAAGCTTTGTGACATCTTAATGATTTTACTCGTGTTGTATACTTTCAAAACTCTTGTTTCATTATTTATGTCAAAATGGGTAAAACTTCATTATAGTTCGATTTCCCACGTTTTCAATGTGAAGTTAAGGCTTAAAACAACTATTTCTAGTCACAATAAGCTTTGTGAAAGCTTTAATGATTATACTCGACTTTTTTACTTTGAAAACTCTTAGTTTGATTATTTATATCAAAATGGGTAAAACTTCATTATAGTTCGATTTCCAACGTTTTCCAATGTGAAGTTAAGGCTTAAAACAACGATTTCTACTAAAAATAAGCGTTTGTAGAGAAAATATGTTTATTCTCGTCTTGTTAAATTTTAAACTATTAGAATTACGATTTCATATACAAAATCGTTAAAACTTCATTATAGTCCTATGTCCCACGTTCCTTACGTGAAGTTAAGGCTAAAAACAAAGATTTCTAGTCACAATAAGCTTTGTGACGTCTTAATGATTATACTCGGCTTGTTTACTTTCAAAACTCTTAGTTTGATTATTTATGTCAAAATGGGTAAAACTTCATTATAGTTCGATTTCCCACGTTTTCAATGTGAAGTTAAGGCTTAAAACAACTATTTCTAGTCACAATAAGCTTTGTGAAAGCTTTAATGATTATACTCGACTTTTTTACTTTGAAAACTCTTAGTTTCATTATTTGTATCAAAATGGGTAAAACTTCATTATAGTTCGATTTCTAACGTTTCCAATGTGAAGTTAAGGCTTAAAACAACGATTTTTACTAAAAATAAGCGTTTGTAGATAAAATATGTTTATTCTCGTCTTGTTAAATTTTAAGACTATTAGAATTACGATTTCATACAAAAACGTTAAAACTTCATTATAGTCCTATGTCCCACGTTCCTTACGTAAAGTTAAGGCTAAAAACAAAGATTTCTAGTCACAATAAGCTTTGTGACATCTTAATGATTATGCTCAACTTAATTACTTTCAAAACTCTTAGTTTGATTATTTATGTCAAAATGGGTAAAACTTCATTATAGTTCGATTTCCCACGTTTTCAATGTAAAGTTAAGGCTTAAAACAAATATTTCTAGTCACAATAAGCTTTGTGAAAGCTTTAATGATTGTACTCGGCTTGTTTACTTTAAAAACTCTTAGTTCGATTATTTATGTCAAAATGGGTAAAACTTCATTATAGTTCGATTTCCCACGTTTTCAATGTGAAGTTAAGGCTTAAAATAACTATTTCTAGTCACAATAAGCTTTGTGAAAGCTTTAATGATTATACTCGGCTTGTTTACTTTCAAAACTCTTAGTTTGATTATTTATGTCAAAATGGGTAAAACTTCATTATAGTTCAATTTCCCACGTTTTCAATGTGAAGTTAAGGCTTAAAACAACGATTTCTATTAAAAATAAGCGTTTGTAGATAAAATATTATTTATGCTCGTCTTGTTAAATTTTAAAAATATTAGAACTATGATTTTATACAAAATCGTTAAAACTTCCTTATCGTCCTATGTCCCACGTTCCCAACGTGAAGTTAAGGCTGTAAAACAACGATTTCTAGTCACAATAAGCTTTGTGACATCTTAATGATTTTACTCGGGTTGTATACTTTCAAAACTCTTGTTTGATTATTTATGTCAAAATGGGTAAAACTTCATTATAGTTCGATTTCTCACGTTTTCAATGTGAAGTTAAGGCTTAAAACAACTATTTCTAGTCACAATAAGCTTTGTGAAAGTTTTAATGATTATACTCGGCTTTTTTACTTTGAAAACTCTTAGTTTGATTATTTATGTCAAATGGGTAAAACTTCATTATAGTTCGATTTCCCACGTTTCCAATGTAAAGTTAAGGCTTAAAACAACTATTTCTAGTCACAATAAGCTTTGTGAAAGCTTTAATGATTAAACTCGGCTTTTTTACTTTGAAAACTCTTAGTTTCATTATTTGTATCAAAATGGGTAAAACTTCATTATAGTTCGATTTCCCACGTTTCCAATGTAAAGTTAAGGTTTAAAACAACGATTTCTATTAAAAATAAGCGTTTGTAGATAAAATATGTTTATGCTCGTCTTGTTAAATTTTAAGACTATTAAAATTACGATTTTATACAAAATCGTTAAACTTCATTATCATCCTATGTCCCACGTTCCTTACGTGAAGTTAAGGCTAAAAACAAAGATTTCTACTCACAATAAGCTTTGTGACATCTTAATGATTATGCTCAACTTGTTTACTTTCTTTCAAAACTGTTAGTTTGATTATTTATGTCAAAATGGGTAAAACTTCATTATAGTTCGATTTCTCACGTTTTCAATGTAAAGTTAAGACTTAAAAAAAATATTTCTACTCACAATAAGCTTTGTGAAAGCTTTAATGATTATACTAGGCTTGTTTACTTTAAAAACTCTTAGTTTGATTATTTATGTCAAAATGGGTAAAACTTCATTATAGTTCGATTTCCCACGTTTTGAATGTGAAGTTAAGGCTTAAAATAACTATTTCTAGTCACAATAAGCTTTGTGAAAGCTTTAATGATTATACTCGGCTTGTTTACTTTCAAAACTCTTAGTTTGATTATTAATGTTAAAATGGGTAAAACTTCATTATAGTTCGATTTCCACGTTTTCAATGTGAAGTTAAGGCTTAAAACAACGATTTCTATTAAAAATAGCGTTTGTAGATAAAATATATTTATGCTCGTCTTGTTAAATTTTAAAAATATTAGAACTCTGATTTTATACAAAATCGTTAAAACTTCCTAATCGTCCTATGTCCCACGTTCCCTACGTGAAGTTAAGGCTGAAAACAACGATTTCTAGTCACAATAAGCTTTGTGACATCTTAATGATTTTACTCGGGTTGTATACTTTCAAAACTCTTGTTTGATTATTTATGTCAAAATGGGTAAAACTTCATTATAGTTCGATTTCCCTCGTTTTCAATGTGAAGTTAAGGCTAAAAACAACTATTTCTAGTCACAATAAGCTTTGTGACGTCTTAATGATTATACTCCGCTTGTTTACTTTAAAAACTCTAAGTTTGATTATTTATGTCAAAATGGGTAAAACTTCATTATAGTTCGATTTCCCACGTTTTCAATGTGAAGTTAAGGCTTAAAACAACTATTTCTAGTCACAATAAGCTTTGTGAAAGTTTTAATGATTATACTCGGCTATTTTACTTTGAAAACTCTTAGTTTGATTATTTATGTCAAAATGGGTAAAACTTCATTAAAGTTCGATTTCCCACATTTTCAATGTGAAGTTAAGGCTTAAAACAACGATTTCTATTAAAAATAAGCGTTTGTAGATAAAATATGTTTATGCTCGTCTTGTTAAATTTTAAAAATATTAGAACTATGATTTTATACAAAATCGTTAAAACTTCCTTATCGTCCTATGTCCCACGTTCCCTACGTGAGGTTAAAGCTGAAAACAACGATTTCTAGTCACAATAAGCTTTGTGACATCTTAATGATTTTACTCGGGTTGTATACTTTTAAAACTCTTGTTTGATTATTTATGTCAAAATGGGTAAAACTTCATTATAGTTCGATTTCCCACGTTTTCAATGTGAAGTTAAGGCTTAAAACAACTATTTCTAGTCACAATAAGCTTTGTGAAAGCTTTAATGATTATACTCGGCTTTTTTACTTTGAAAACTCTTAGTTTCATTATTTGTATCAAAATGGGTAAAACTTCATTATAGTTCGATTTCCAACGTTTCCAATGTGAAGTTAAGGCTTAAAACAACGATTTCTATTAAAAATAAGCGTTTGTAGATAAAATATGTTTATGCTCGACTTGTTAAATTTTAAGACTATTAGAATTACGATTTTATACAAAATCGTTAAAACTTCATTATCGTCCTATGTCCCACGTTCCTTACGTGAAGTTAAGGCTAAAAACAAAGATTTCTACTCACAATAAGCTTTGTGACATCTTAATGATTATGCTTAACTTAATTACTTTCAAAACTCTTAGGTTGATTATTTATGTCAAAATGGGTAAAACTTCATTATAGTTCGATTTCTCACATTTTCAATGTAAAGTTAAGGCTTAAAAAAAATATTTCTACTCACAATAAGCTTTGTGAAAGCTTTAATGATTATACTAGGCTTGTTTACTTTAAAAACTCTTAGTTTGATTATTTATGTCAAAATGGGTAAAACTTCATTATAGTTCGATTTCCCACGTTTTGAATGTGAAGTTAAGGCTTAAAATAACTATTTCTAGTCACAATAAGCTTTGTGAAAGCTTTAATGATTATACTCGGCTTGTTTACTTTCAAAACTCTTAGTTTGATTATTAATGTTAAAATGGGTAAAACTTCATTATAGTTCGATTTCCACGTTTTCAATGTGAAGTTAAGGCTTAAAACAACGATTTCTATTAAAAATAAGCGTTTGTAGATAAAATATATTTATGCTCGTCTTGTTAAATTTTAAAAATATTAAAACTCTGATTTTATACAAAATCGTTAAAACTTCCTAATCGTCCTATGTCCCACGTTCCCTACGTGAAGTTAAGGCTGAAAACAACGATTTCTAGTCACAATAAGCTTTGTGACATCTTAATGATTTTACTCGGGTTGTATACTTTCAAAACTCTTGTTTGATTATTTATGTCAAAATGGGTAAAACTTCATTATAGTTCGATTTCCCTCGTTTTCAATGTGAAGTTAAGGCTAAAAACAACTATTTCTAGTCACAATAAGCTTTGTGAAAGTTTTAATGATTATACTCGGCTTGTTTACTTTCAAAACTCTTAGTTTGATTATTTATGTCAAAATGGGTAAAACTTCATTATAGTTCGATTTCCAACGTTTCCAATGTGAAGTTAAGGCTTAAAACAACGATTTCTATTAAAAATAAGCGTTTGTAGATAAAATATGTTTATGCTCGTCTTGTTAAATTTTAAGACTATTAGAATTACAATTTTATACAAAATCGTTAAAACTTCATTATCGTCCTATGTCCCACGTTCCTTACGTGAAGTTATGGCTAAAAACAAAGATTTCTAGTCACAATAAGCTTTGTGACGTCTTAATGATTATACTCGGCTTGTTTACTTTAAAAACTCTTAGTTTGATTATTTATGTCAAAATGGGTAAAACTTCATTATAGTTCGATTTCCCACGTTTTGAATGTGAAGTTAAGGCTTAAAATAACTATTTCTAGTCACAATAAGCTTTGTGAAAGCTTTAATGATTATACTCGGCTTGTTTACTTTCAAAACTCTTAGTTTGATTATTAATGTTAAAATGGGTAAAACTTCATTATAGTTCGATTTCCACGTTTTCAATGTGAAGTTAAGGCTTAAAACAACGATTTCTATTAAAAATAAGCGTTTGTAGATAAAATATATTTATGCTCGTCTTGTTAAATTTTAAAAATATTAAAACTCTGATTTTATACAAAATCGTTAAAACTTCCTAATCGTCCTATGTCCCACGTTCCCTACGTGAAGTTAAGGCTGAAAACAACGATTTCTAGTCACAATAAGCTTTGTGACATCTTAATGATTTTACTCGGGTTGTATACTTTCAAAACTCTTGTTTGATTATTTATGTCAAAATGGGTAAAACTTCATTATAGTTCGATTTCCCTCGTTTTCAATGTGAAGTTAAGGCTAAAAACAACTATTTCTAGTCACAATAAGCTTTGTGAAAGTTTTAATGATTATACTCGGCTTGTTTACTTTCAAAACTCTTAGTTTGATTATTTATGTCAAAATGGGTAAAAATTCATTATAGTTCGATTTCCAACGTTTCCAATGTGAAGTTAAGGCTTAAAACAACGATTTCTATTAAAAATAAGCGTTTGTAGATAAAATATGTTTATGCTCGTCTTGTTAAATTTTAAGACTATTAGAATTACAATTTTATACAAAATCGTTAAAACTTCATTATCGTCCTATGTCCCACGTTCCTTACGTGAAGTTATGGCTAAAAACAAAGATTTCTAGTCACAATAAGCTTTGTGACGTCTTAATGATTATACTCGGCTTGTTTACTTTAAAAACTCTAAGTTTGATTATTTATGTCAAAATGGGTAAAACTTCAATATAGTTCGATTTCCCACGTTTTCAATGTGAAGTTAAGGCTTAAAACAACTATTTCTAGTCACAATAAGCTTTGTGAAAGCTTTAATGATTATACTCGACTTTTTTACTTTGAAAACTCTTAGTTTCATTATTTGTATCAAAATGGGTAAAACTTCATTATAGTTCGATTTCCAACGTTTCCAATGTGAAGTTAAGGCTTAAAACAATGATTTCTATTAAAAATAAGCGTTTGTAGATAAAATATGTTTATGCTCGACTTGTTAAATTTTAAGACTATTAGAATTACGATTTTATACAAAATCGTTAAAACTTCATTATCGTCCTATGTCCCACGTTCCTTACGTGAAGTTAAGGCTAAAAACAAAAATTTCTAGTCACAATAAGCTTTGTGACATCTTAATGATTATACTCGGCTTGTTTACTTTCAAAACTCTTAGTTTGATTATTTATGTCAAAATGGGTAAAACTTCATTATAGTTCGATTTCCCACGTTTTCAATGTGAAGTTAGGGCTTAAAACAACTATTTCTAGTCACAATAAGCTTTTTGAAAGCTTTAATGATTATACTCGGCATGTTTACTTTCAAAACTCTTAGTTTCATTATTTATGTCAAAATGGGTAAAACGTCATTATAGTTCGATTTCCCACGTTTCCAATGTGAAGTTAAGGCTTAAAAGAACGATTTCTATTAAAAATAAGTGTTTGTAGATAAAATATATTTATGCTCGTCTTGTTAAATTTTAAAAATATTAGAACTATGATTTTATACAAAATCGTTAAAACTTCCTTATCGTCCTATGTCCCACGTTCCCTACGTGAAGTTAAGGCTGAAAACAACGATTTCTAGTCACAATAAGCTTTGTGGCATCTTAATGATTTTACTCGGGTTGTATACTTTCAAAACTCTTGTTTGATTATTTATGTCAAAATGGGTAAAACTTCATTATAGTTCGATTTCCCACGTTTTCAATGTGAAGTTAAGGCTTAAAACAACTATTTCTAGTCACAATAAGCTTTGTGAAAGTTTTAATGATTATACTCGCTTTTTTACTTTGAAAACTCTTAGTTTGATTATTTATGTCAAAATGGGTAAAACTTCATTATAGTTCGATTTCCCACATTTTCAATGTGAAGTTAAGGCTTAAAACAACGATTTCTATTAAAAAAGCGCGTGTAGATAAAATATGTTTATGCTCGTCGTCTTGTTAAATTTTAAAAATATTAGAACTATGATTTTATACCAAATCGTTAAAACTTCCTTATCGTCCTTTGTCCCACGTTCCCTACGTGAAGTTAAGGCTGAAAACAACGATTTCTAGTCACAATAAGCTTTGTGACATCTTAATGATTTTACTCAGGTTGTATACTTTCAAAACTCTTGTTTGATTATTTATGTCAAAATGGGTAAAACTTCATTATAGTTCGATTTACCACGTTTTCAATGTGAAGTTAAGGCTTAAAACAACTATTTCTAGTCACAATAAGCTTTGTGAAAGCTTTAATGATTATACTCGGCTTTTTTACTTTGAAAACTCTTAGTTTGATTATTTATGTCAAAATGGGTAAAACTTCAATATAGTTCGATTTCCCACATTTTCAATGTGAAGTTAAGGCTTAAAACAACGATTTCTATTAAAAATAAGCGTTTGTAGATAAAATATGTTTATGCTCGTCTTGTTAAATTTTAAAAGTATTAGAACTAGGATTTTATACAAAATCGTTAAAATTTCCTTATCGTCCTATGTCCCACGTTCCCTACGTGAAGTTAAGGCTGAAAACAACGATTTCTAGTCACAATAAGCTTTGTGACATATTAATGATTATACTCGGGTTGTATTACTTTCAAAACTCTTAGTTTGATTATTTATGTCAAAATGGGTAAAACTTCATTATAGTTCGATTTCCCACGTTTTCAATGTGAAGTTAAGGCTTAAACAACTATTTCTAGTCACAATAAGCTTTGTGAAAGCTTTAATGATTATACTCGGCTTTTTACTTTGAAAACTCTTAGTTTCATTATTTATGTCAAAATGGGTAAAACTTCATTATAGTTCGATTTCCCACGTTTCCAATGTGAAGTTAAGGCTTAAAACAACGATTTCTATTAAAAATAAGCGTTTGAAGATAAAATATGTTTATGCTCGTCTTTTTAAATTTTAAAACTATTAGAATTACGATTTTATACAAAATCGTTAAAACTTCATTATCATCCTATGTCCCATTTCCTACGTGAAGTTAAGGCTAAAAACAAAGATTTCTAGTCACAATAAGCTTTGTGACATCTTAATGATTATACTCAACTTAATTACTTTCAAAACTCTTAGTTTGATTATTTATGTCAAAATGGGTAAAACTTCATTATAGTTCGATTTCTCACGTTTTCAATGTAAAGTTAAGGCTTAAAACAAATATTTCTAGTCACAGTCACAATAAGCTTTGTGAAAGCTTTAATGATTATACTCGGCTTGTTTACTTTAAAAACTCTTAGTTTGATTATTTATGTCAAAATGGGTAAAACTTCATTATAGTTCGATTTCCCACGTTTTCAATGTGAAGTTAAGGCTTAAAATAACTATTTCTAGTCACAATAAGCTTTGTGAAAGCTTTAATGATTATACTCGGCTTGTTTACTTTCAAAACTCTTAGTTTGATTATTTATGTCAAAATGGGTAAAACTTCATTATAGTTCGATTTCCACGTTTTCAATGTGAAGTTAAGGCTTAAAACAACGATTTCTATTAAAAATAAGCGTTTGTAGATAAAATATATTTATGCTCGCCTTGTTAAATTTTAAAACTATTTAGAACTATGATTTTATACAAAATCGTTAAAACTTCATTATCGTCCTATGTCCCACGTTCCCAACGAAGTTAAGGCTAAAACAACGATTTCTATTCACAATAAGCTTTGTGACATCTTAATGATTATACCCGGCTTGTTTACTTTCAAAACTCTTAGTTTGATTATTTATGTCAAAATGGGTAAAACTTCATTATAGTTCGATTTCCCACGTTTTCAATGTGAAGTTAAGGCTTAAAACAACTATTTCTAGTCACAATAAGCTTTGTGAAAACTTTAATGATTATACTCGACTTTTTTACTTTGAAAACTCTTAGTTTCATTATTTGTATCAAAATGGGTAAAACTTCATTATAGTTCGATTTCCAACGTTTCCAATGTGAAGTTAAGGCTTAAAACAACGATTTCTATTAAAAATAAGCGTTTGTAGATAAAATATGTTTATGCTCGACTTGTTAAATTTTAAAACTATTAGAATTATGATTTTATACAAAATCGTTAAAACTTCATTATCGTCCTATGTCCCACGTTCCTTACGTGAAGTTAAGGCTAAAAACAAAAATTTCTAGTCACAATAAGCTTTGTGACATCTTAATGATTATACTCGGCTTGTTTACTTTCAAAACTCTTAGTTTGATTATTTATGTCAAAATGGGTAAAACTTCATTATAGTTCGATTTCCCACGTTTTCAATGTGAAGTTAGGGCTTAAAACAACTATTTCTAGTCACAATAAGCTTTTTGAAAGCTTTAATGATTATACTCGGCATGTTTACTTTCAAAACTCTTAGTTTCATTATTTATGTCAAAATGGGTAAAACGTCATTATAGTTCGATTTCCCACATTTCCAATGTGAAGTTAAGGCTTAAAAGAACGATTTCTATTAAAAATAAGTGTTTGTAGATAAAATATATTTATGCTCGTCTTGTTAAATTTTAAAAATATTAGAACTATGATTTTATACAAAATCGTTAAAACTTCCTTATCGTCCTATGTCCCACGTTCCCTACGTGAAGTTAAGGCTTAAAACAACGATTTCTAGTCACAATAAGCTTTGTGACATCTTAATGATTATACTCGGGTTGTTTACTTTTTCAAAACTCTTAGTTTGATTATTTATGTCAAAATGGGTAAAACTTCATTATAGTTCGATTTCCCACGTTTTCAATGTGAAGTTAAGGCTTAAAACAACTATTTCTAGTCACAATAAGCTTTGTGAAAGTTTTAATGATTATACTCGCTTTTTACTTTCAAACTCTTAGTTTGATTATTTATGTCAAAATGGGTAAAACTTCATTATAGTTCGATTTCCCACATATTCAATGTGAAGTTAAGGCTTAAAACAACGATTTCTATTAAAAATAAGCGTTTGTAGATAAAATATGTTTATGCTCGTTTGTTACATTTTTTAAAAATATTAGAACTATGATTTTATACCAAATCGTTAAAACTTCCTTATCGTCCTTTGTCCCACGTTCCCTACGTGAAGTTAAGGCTGAAAACAACGATTTCTAGTCACAATAAGCTTTGTGACATCTTAATGATTATACTCGGGTTTGTTTACTTTCAAAACTCTTGTTTGATTATTTATGTCAAAATGGGTAAAACTTCATTATAGTTCGATTTCCACGTTTTCAATGTGAAGTTAAGGCTTAAAACAACTATTTCTAGTCACAATAAGCTTTGTGAAAGCTTTAATGATTATACTCGGCTTTTTTACTTTCAAAACTCTTAGTTTGGTTATTTATGTCAAAATGGGTAAAACTTCATTATAGTTCGATTTCCCACATTTTCAATGTGAAGTTAAGGCTTAAAACAACGATTTCTATTAAAAATAAGCGTTTGTAGATAAAATATGTTTATGCTCGTCTTGTTAAATTTTAAAACTATTAGAATTATGATTTTATACAAAATCGTTAAAATTCATTATCGTCCTATGTCCCACGTTCCCTACGTGAAGTTAAGGCTTAAAACAACGATTTCTAGTCACAATAAGCTTTGTGACATCTTAATGATTATACTCGGGTTGTATACTTTCAAAACTCTTAGTTTGATTATTTATGTCAAAATGGGTAAAACTTCATTATAGTTCGATTTCCCACGTTTTCAATGTGAAGTTAAGGCTTAAACAACTATTTCTAGTCATAATAAGCTTTGTGAAAGCTTTAATGATTATACTCGGCTTTTTACTTTCAAAACTCTTAGTTTCATTATTTATATCAAAATGGGTAAAACTTCATTATAGTTCGATTTCTCACGTTTCCAATGTGAAGTTAAGGCTTAAAACAACGATTTCTATTAAAAATAAGCGTTTGTAGATAAAATATGTTTATGCTCGTCTTTTTACCTTTTATTTTAAGACTATTAGAATTACGATTTTATACAAAATCGTTAAAACTTCATTATCATCCTATGTCCCATGTTCCCAATGTGAAGTTAAGGCTAAAAACAAAGATTTCTAGTTACAATAAGCTTTGTGACATCTTAATGATTATACTCTCAACTTAATTACTTTCAAAACTCTTAGTTTGATTATTTATGTCAAAATGGGTAAAACTTCATTATAGTTCGATTTCTCACGTTTTCAATGTAAAGTTAAGGCTTAAAACAAATATTTCTAGTCACAATAAGCTTTGTGAAAGCTTTAATGATTATACTCGGCTTGTTTACTTTAAAACTCTTAGTTTGATTATTTATGTCAAAATGGGTAAAACTTCATTATAGTTCGATTTCCCACGTTTTCAATGTGAAGTTAAGGCTTAAAATAACTATTTCTAGTCACAATAAGCTTTGTGAAAGCTTTAATGATTATACTCGGCTTGTTTACTTTCAAAACTCTTAGTTTGATTATTTATGTCAAAATGGGTAAAACTTCATTATAGTTCGATTTCCCACGTTTTCAATGTGAAGTTAAGGCTTAAAACAACGATTTCTATTAAAAATAAGCGTTTGTAGATAAAATATATTTATGCTCGCCTTGTTAAATTTTAAAAATATTAGAACTATGATTTTATACAAAATCGCTAAAACTTCCTTATCGTCCTATGTCCCACGTTCCCAACGTGAAGTTAAGGCTGAAAACAACGATTTCTATTCACAATAAGCTTTGTGACATCTTAATGATTATACTCGGCTTGTTTACTTTCAAAACTCTTAGTTTGATTATTTATGTCAAAATGGGTAAAACTTCATTATAGTTCGATTTCCCACGTTTTCAATGTGAAGTTAAGGCTTAAAACAACTATTTCTAGTCACAATAAGCTTTGTGAAAGCTTTAATGATTATACTCGGCTTTTTTACTTTGAAAACTCTTAGTTTGATTATTTATGTCAAAATGGGTAAAACTTCATTATAGTTCAATTTCCCACGTTTCCAATGTGAAGTTAAGGCTTAAAACAACGATTTCTATTAAAAATAAGCGTTTGTAGACAAAATATGTTTATGCTCGTCTTGTTAAATTTTAAACTATTAGAATTATGATTTTATACAAAATCGTTAAAACTTCATTATCATCCTATGTCCCACGTTCCTTACGTGAAGAAGTTAAGGCTAAAAACAAATTTCTACTCATTTCTAGTCACAATAAGCTTTGTGACATCTTAATGATTATACTCAACTTAATTACTTTCAAAACTCTTAGTTTGATTATTTATGTCAAAATGGGTAAAACTTCATTATAGTTCGATTTCCCACGTTTTCAATGTGAAGTTAAGGCTTAAAATAACTATTTCTAGTCACAATAAGCTTTGTGAAAGCTTTAATGATTATACTCGGCTTGTTTACTTTAAAACTCTTAGTTTGATTATTTATGTCAAAATGGGTAAAACTTCATTATAGTTCGATTTCCAACGTTTCCAATGTGAAGTTAAGGCTTAAAACAACGATTTCTATTAAAAATAAGCGTTTGTAGATAAAATATGTTTATGCTCGTCTTGTTAAATTTTAAGACTATTAGAATTACGATTTTATACAAAATCGTTAAAACTTCATTATCGTCCTATGTCCCACGTTCCTTACGTGAAGTTAAGGCTAAAAAACAAAATTTCTAGTCACAATAAGCTTTGTGACATCTTAATGATTATACTCGGCTTGTTTACTTTCAAAACTCTTAGTTTGATTATTTATGTCAAAATGGGTAAAACTTCATTATAGTTCGATTTCCCACGTTTTCAATGTGAAGTTAAGGCTTAAAACAACTATTTCTAGTCACAATAAGCTTTTTGAAAGCTTTAATGATTATACTCGGCATGTTTACTTTCAAAACTCTTAGTTTCATTATTTATGTCAAAATGGGTAAAACTTCATTATAGTTCGATTTCCCACGTTTCCAATGTGAAGTTAAGGCTTAAAACAACGATTTCTATTAAAAATAAGCGTTTGTAGATAAAATTTGTTTATGCTCGTCTTGTTAAATTTTAAGACTATTAGACTTACGATTTTATACAAAATCGTTAAAACTTCATTATCATCCTATGTCCCACGTTCCTTACGTGAAGTTAAGGCTGAAAACAAAGATTTCTAGTCACAATAAACTTTGTGACATCTTAATCATTATGCTCAACTTAATTACTTTCGAAACTGTTAGTTTGATTATTTATGTCAAAATGGGTAAAACTTCATTAGTGTTCGATTTCTCACATTTTCAATGTAAAGTTAAGGCTTAAAACAAATATTTCTAGTCACAATAAGCTTTGTGAAAGCTTTAATGATTATACTCGGCTTGTTTACTTTAAAACTCTTAGTTTGATTATTTATGTCAAAATGGGTAAAACTTCATTATAGTTCGATTTCCCACGTTTTCAATGTGATGTTAAGGCTTAAAATAACTATTTCTAGTCACAATAAGCTTTGTGAAAGCTTTAATGATTATACTCGGCTTGTTTACTTTCAAAACTCTTAGTTTGATTATTTATGTCAAAATGGGTAAAACTTCATTATAGTTCGATTTCCCACGTTTTCAATGTGAAGTTAAGGCTTAAAACAACGATTTCGATTAAAAATAAGCGTTTGTAGATAAAATATATTTATGCTCGCCTTGTTAAATTTTAAAAATATTAGAACTATGATTTTATACAAAATCGTTAAAACTTCCTTATCGTCCTATGTCCCACGTTCCCAACGTGAAGTTAAGGCTGAAAACAACGATTTCTAGTCACAATAAGCTTTGTGACATCTTAATGATTTTACTCGGGTTGTATACTTTCAAAACTCTTGTTTGATTATTTATGTCAAAATGGGTAAAACTTCATTATAGTTCGATTTCCCACGTTTTCAATGTGCAGTTAGGCTTAAAACAACTATTTCTAGTCACAATAAGCTTTGTGAAAGTTTTAATGATTATACTCGGCTTTTTTACTTTGAAAACTCTTAGTTTGATTATTTATGACAAAATGGGTAAAACTTCATTATAGTTCGATTTCCCACGTTTTCAATGTGAAGTTAAGGTTTAAAACAACGATTTCTATTAAAAATAAGCGTTTGTAGATAAAATATGTTTATGCTCGTCTCGTTAAATTTTAAAAATATTAGAACTATAATTTTATACAAAATCGTTAAAACTTCCTTGTCGTCCTATGTCCCACGTTCCCTACATGATGTTAAGGCTGAAAACAACGATTTCTAGACACAATAAGCTTTGTGACATCTTAATGATTTTACTCATTTTGTATACTTTCAAAACTCTTGTTTGATTATATATGTCAAAATGGGTAAAACTTCATTATAGTTCGATTTCCCACGTTTTCAATGTGAAGTTAAGGCTTAAAACAACTATTTCTAGTCACAATAAGCTTTTTGAAAGCTTTAATGATTATACTCGGCTTGTTTACTTTCAAAACTCTTAGTTTGATTATTTATGTCAAAATGGGTAAAACTTCATTATAGTTCGATTTCCAACGTTTCCAATGTGAAGTTAAGGCTTAAAACAATGATTTCTATTAAAAATAAGCGTTTGTAGATAAAATATGTTTATGCTCGTCTTGTTAAATTTTAAGACTATTACAATTACGATTTTATACAAAATCGTTAAAACTTAATTATCGTCCTATGTCCCACGTTCCTTACGTGAAGTTAAGGCTAAAAACAAAAATTTCTAGTCACAATAAGCTTTGTGACATCTTAATGATTATACTCGGCTTGTTTACTTTCAAAACTCTTAGTTTGATTATTTATGTCAAAATGGGTAAAACTTCATTATAGTTCGATTTCCCACGTTTTCAATGTGAAGTTAAGGCTTAAAACAACTATTTCTAGTCACAATAAGCTTTTTGAAAGCTTTAATGATTATACTCGGCATGTTTACTTTCAAAACTCTTAGTTTCATTATTTATGTCAAAATGGGTAAAACGTAATTATAGTTCGATTTCCCACGTTTCCAATGTGAAGTTAAAGCTTAAAAGAACGATTTCTATTAAAAATAAGCGTTTGTAGATAAAATATGTTTATGCTCGTCTTGTTAAATTTTAAGACTATTAGAATTACGATTTTATACAAAATCGTTAAAACTTCATTATCATCCTATGTCCCACGTTCCTTACGTGAAGTTAAGGCTAAAAACAAAGATTTCTAGTCACAATAAACTTTGTGACATCTTAATGATTATGCTCAACTTAATTACTTTCAAAACTCTTAGTTTGATTATTTATGTCAAAATGGGTAAAACTTCATTATAGTTCGATTTCCCACGTTTTCAATGTGAAGTTAAGGCTTAAAATAACTATTTCTAGTCACAATAAGCTTTGTGAAAGCTTTAATGATTATACTCGCTTGTTTACTTTCAAAACTCTTAGTTTGATTATTTATGTCAAAATGGGTAAAACTTCATTATAGTTCGATTTCCACGTTTTCAATGTGAAGTTAAGGCTTAAAACAACGATTTCTATTAAAAATAAGCGTTTGTAGATAAAATATATTTATGCTCGTCTTGTTAAATTTTAAAAATATTAGAACTATGATTTTATACAAAATCGTTAAAACTTCCTTATCGTCCTATGTCCCACGTTCCCTACGTGAAGTTAAGGCTGAAAACAACGATTTCTAGTCACAATAAGCTTTGTGGCATCTTAATGATTTTACTCGGGTTGTATACTTTCAAAACTCTTGTTTGATTATTTATGTCAAAATGGGTAAAACTTCATGATAGTTCGATTTCCCACGTTTTCGATGTGAAGTTAAGGCTTAAAACAACTATTTCTAGTCACAATAAGCTTTGTGAAAGTTTTAATGATTATACTCGGCTTTTTTACTTTAAAAACTCTTAGTTTGATTATTTATGTCAAAATGGGTAAAACTTCATTATAGTTCGATTTCCCACATTTTCAATGTGAAGTTAAGGCTTAAAACAACGATTTCTATTAAAAATAAGCGTTTGTAGATAAAATATGTTTATGCTCGTCTTGTTAAATTTTAAAAATATTAGAACTATGATTTTATACCAAATCGTTAAAACTTCCTTATCGTCCTTTGTCCCACGTTCCCTACGTGAAGTTAAGGCTGAAAACAACGATTTCTAGTCACAATAAGCTTTGTGACATCTTAATGATTTTACTCGAGTTGTATACTTTCAAAACTCTTGTTTGATTATTTATGTCAAAATGGGTAAAACTTCATTATAGTTCGATTTCCCACGTTTTCAATGTGAAGTTAAGGCTTAAAACAACTATTTCTAGTCACAATAAGCTTTGTGAAAGCTTTAATGATTATACTCGGCTTTTTTACTTTGAAAACTCTTAGTTTGGTTATTTATGTCAAAATGGGTAAAACTTCACTATAGTTCGATTTCCCACATTTTCAATGTGAAGTTAAGGCTTAAAACAACGATTTCTATTAAAAATAAGCGTTTGTAGATAAAATATGTTTATGCTCGTCTTGTTAAATTTTAAAAATATTAGAACTATGATTTTATACAAAATCGTTAAAATTTCCTTATCGTCCTATGTCCCACGTGTTCCGTAAGTTTAAGGCTGAAAACAACTCTTTCTAGTCACAATAAGCTTTGTGACATCTTAATGATTTTACTCGGGTTGTATACTTTCAAAACTCTTGTTTGATTATTTATGTCAAAATGGGTAAAACTTCATTATAGTTCGATTTCCCACGTTTTCAATGTGAAGTTAAGGCTTACAACAACTATTTCTAGTCACAATAAGCTTTGTGAAAGCTTTAATGATTATACTCGGCTTTTTTACTTTGAAAACTCTTAGTTTCATTATTTGTATCAAAATGGGTAAAACTTCATTATAGTTCGATTTCCCACGTTTCCAATGTGAAGTTAAGGCTTAAAACAACGATTTCTATTAAAAATAAGCGTTTGTAGATAAAATATGTTTATGCTCGTCTTTTTAAATTTTAAGACTATTAGAATTACGATTTTATACAAAATCGTTAAAACTTCATTATCATCCTATGTCCCATGTTCCTGACGTGAAGTTAAGGCTAAAAACAAAGATTTCTAGTCACAATAAGCTTTGTGACATCTTAATGATTATGCTCAACTTAATTACTTTCAAAACTGTTAGTTTGATTATTTATGTCAAAATGGGTAAAACTTCATTATAGTTCGATTTCTCACGTTTTCAATGTAAAGTTAAGGCTTAAAACAAATATTTCTAGTCACAATAAGCTTTGTGAAAGCTTTAATGATTATACTCGGCTTGTTTACTTTAAAAACTCTTAGTTCGATTATTTATGTCAAAATGGGTAAAACTTCATTATAGTTCGATTTCCCACGTTTTCAATGTGAAGTTAAGGCTTAAAATAACTATTTCTAGTCACAATAAGCTTTGTGAAAGCTTTAATGATTATACTCGGCTTGTTTACTTTCAAAACTCTTAGTTTGATTATTTATGTCAAAATGGGTAAAACTTCATTATAGTTCGATTTCCCACGTTTTCAATGTGAAGTTAAGGCTTAAAACAACGATTTCTATTAAAAATAAGCGTTTGTAGATAAAATATATTTATGCTCGCCTTGTTAAATTTTAAAAATATTAGAACTATGATTTTATACAAAATCGTTAAAACTTCCTTATCGTCCTATGTCCCACGTTCCCAACGTGAAGTTAAGGCTGAAAACAACGATTTCTAGTCACAATAAGCTTTGTGACATCTTAATGATTTTACTCGGGTTGTATACTTTCAAAACTCTTGTTTGATTATTTATGTCAAAATGGGTAAAACTTCATTATAGTTCGATTTCCCACGTTTTCAATGTGCAGTTAGGCTTAAAAAAACTATTTCTAGTCACAATAAGCTTTGTGAAAGTTTTAATGATTATACTCGGCTTTTTTACTTTGAAAACTCTTAGTTTGATTATTTATGTCAAAATGGGTAAAACTTCATTATAGTTCGATTTCCCACGTTTTTAATGTGAAGTTAAGGTTTAAAACAACGATTTCTATTAAAAATAAGCGTTTGTAGATAAAATATGTTTATGCTCGTCTCGTTAAATTTTAAAAATATTAGAACTATAATTTTATACAAAATCGTTAAAACTTCCTTGTCGTCTTATGTCCCACGTTCCCTACATGAAGTTAAGGCTGAAAACAACGATTTCTAGACACAATAAGCTTTGTGACATCTTAATGATTTTACTCATTTTGTATACTTTCAAAACTCTTGTTTGATTATTTATGTCAAAATGGGTAAAACTTCATTATAGTTCGATTTCCCACGTTTTCAATGTGAAGTTAAGGCTTAAAACAACTATTTCTAGTCACAATAAGCTTTTTGAAAGCTTTAATGATTATACTCGGCTTGTTTACTTTCAAAACTCTTAGTTTGATTATTTATGTCAAAATGGTTAAAACGTCATTATAGTTCGATTTCCCACGTTTCCAATGTGAAGTTAAGGCTTAAAAGAACGATTTCTATTAAAAATAAGCGTTTGTAGATAAAATATGTTTATGCTCGTCTTGTTAAATTTTAAGACTATTAGAATTACGATTTTATATAAAATCGTTAAAACTTCATTATCATCTATATCCCACGTTCCTTACGTGAAGTTAAGGCTAAAAACAAAGATTTCTAGTCACAATAAACTTTGTGACATCTTAATGATTATGCTCAACTTAATTACTTTCAAAACTCTTAGTTTGATTATTTATGTCAAAATGGGTAAAACTTCATTATAGTTCCATTTCCCACATTTTCAATGTGAAGTTAAGGCTTAAAACAACTATTTCTAGTCACAATAAGCTTTGTGAAAGCTTTAATGATTATACTCGGCTTTTTTACTTTGAAAACTCTTAGTTTCATTATTTGTATCAAAATGGGTAAAACTTAATTATAGTTCGATTTCCCACGTTTCCAATATGAAGTTAAGGCTTAAAACAACGATTTCTATTAAAAATAGGCGTTTGTAGATAAAATATGTTTATGCTCGTCTTGTTAAATTTTAAGACTATTAGAATTACGATTTTATACAAAATCGTTAAAACTTCATTATCATCTTATGTCCTACGTTCCTTACGTGAAGTTAAGGCTAAAAACAAAGATTTGTAGTCACAATAAGCTTTGTGACATCTTAATGATTATGCTAAACTTAATTACTTTCAAAACTCTTAGTTTGATTATTTATGTCAAAATGGGTAAAACTTCATTATAGTTCGATTTCCCACGTTTTCAATGTGAAGTTAATGCTTAAAACAACTATTTCTAGTCACAATAAGCTTTGTGAAAGCTTTAATGATTATACTCGGCTTGTTTACTTTCAAAACTCTATGTTTGATTATTTATGTCAAATTGGGTAAAACTTCATTATAGTTCGATTTCCCACGTTTTCAATGTGAAGTTAACGCTTAAAACAACTATTTCCAGTCACAATAAACTTTGTGAAAGCTTTACTGATTATACTCGTCTTTTTTACTTTGAAAACTCTTAGTTTCATTATTTGTATCAAAATGGGTAAAACTTTATTATAGTTCGATTTCCAACGTTTCCAATGTGAAGTTAAGGCTTAAAACAACGATTTCTATTAAAAATAAGCATTTGTAGATAAAATATGTTTATTCTCGTCTTGTTAAATTTTAAGACTATTAGAATTACGATTTTATACAAAATCGTTAAAACTTCATTATCGTCCTATGTCCCACGTTCCCTACGTGAAGGTAAGGCTGAAAACAACGATTTCTATTCACAATAAGCTTTGTGACATCTTAATGATTTTACTCGGGTTGTATACTTTCAAAACTCTTGTTTGATTATTTATGTCAAAATGGGTAAAACTTCATTATAGTTCGATTTCCCACGTTTTAGTTAAGGCTTAAAACAACTATTTCTAGTCAAAATAAGGTTTGTGAAAGTTTTTATGATTATACTCGGTTTTTTACATTGAAAACTCTTAGTTTGATTATTTATGTCAAAATGGGTAAAACTTCATTATAGTTCGATTTCCCACGTTTTCAATGTGAAGTTAAGGCTTAAAACAACGATTTCTATTAAAAATAAGCGTTTGTAGATAAAATATGTTTATGCTCGTCTCGTTAAATTTTAAAAATATTAGAACTATAATTTTATACAAAATCGTTAAAACTTCCTTGTCGTCCTATGTCCCACGTTCCCTTTGTGAAGTTAAGGCTTAAAACAACGATTTCTAGTCACAATAAGCTTTGTGACATCTTAATGATTTTACTCGGGTTGTATATTTTCAAAACTCTTGTTTGATTATTTATGTCAAAATGGGTAAAACTTCATTATAGTTCGATTTCCCACGTTTTCAATGTGAAGTTAAGGCTTAAAACAATTATTTCTAGTCACAATAAGCTTTGTGAAAGCTTTCATGATTATACTCGGCTTTTTTACTTTGAAAACTCTTAGTTTTATTATTTGTATCAAAATGGGTAAAACTTCATTATAGTTCAATTTCCAACGTTTCCAATGTGAAGTTAAGGCTTAAAACAACGATTTCTATTAAAAATAAGCGTTTGTAGATAAAATATGTTTATGCTCGTCTTGTTAAATTTTAAGACTATTAGAATTACGATTTTATACAAAATCGTTAAAACTTCATTATCGTCCTATGTCCCACGTTCCTTACCTGAACTTAAGGCTAAAAACAAAGATTTCTATTCACAATAAGCTTTGTGACATCTTAATGATTATGCTCGGCTTGTTTACTTTCAAAACTCTTAGTTTGATTATTTATGTAAAAATGGGTAACACTTCATTATAGTTTGATTTCCCACGTTTTCAATGTAAAGTTAAGACTTAAAACAAGTATTTCTAGTCACAATAAGCTTTTTGAAAGCTTTGATGATTATACTCGGCTTGTTTACTTTCAAAACTCTTAGTTTGATTATTTATGTCAAAATGGGTAAAACTTCATTATAGTTCGATTTCCCACGTTTCCAATGTGAAGTTAAGGCTTAAAACAACGATTTCTATTAAAAATATGCGTTTATAGATAAAATATGTTTATGCTCGTCTTGTTAAATTTTAAGACTATTAGAATTACGATTTTATACAAAATCGTTAAAACTTCATTATCATCCTATGTCCCACGTTCCTTACGTGAAGTTAAGGCTAAAAACAAAGATTTTTAGTCACAATAAGCTTTGTGACATCTTAATGATTATGCTCAACTTAATTACTTTCAAAACTCTTAGTTTGATTATTTATGTCAAAATGGGTAAAACTTCATTATAGTTCGATTTCCCACGTTTTCAATGTGAAGTTAAGGCTTAAAACAACTATTTCTAGTCACAATAAGCTTTGTGAAAGCTTTAATGATTATACTCGGCTTTTTTACTTTGAAAACTATTAGTTTCATTATTTGTATCAAAATGGGTAAAACTTCATTATAGTCCGATTCCCCACGTTTCCAATGTGAAGTTAAGGTTTAAAACAACGATTTCTATTAAAAATAAGCGTTTGTAGATAAAATATGTTTATGCTCGTCTTGTTAAATTTTAAGACTATTAGAATTACGATTTTATACAAAATCGTTAAAACTTCATTATCATCCTATGTCCCACGTTCCTTACGTGAAGTTAAGGCTAAAAACAAAGATTTCTACTCACAATAAGCTTTGTGACATCTTAATGATTATGCTCAACTTAATTACTTTCAAAACTCTTAGTTTGATTATTTATGTCAAAATGGGTAAAACTTCATTATAGTTCGATTTTCCACGTTTTCAATGTAAAGTTAAGGCTTAAAAAAAATATTTGTACTCACAATAAGCTTTGTGAAAGCTTTAATGATTATACTCGGCTTGTTTACTTTAAAAACTCTTAGTTTGATTATTTATGTCAAAATGGGTAAAACTTCATTATAGTTTGATTTCCCACGTTTTGAATGTGAAGTTAAGGCTTAAAATAACTATTTCTAGTCACAATAAGCTTTGTGAAAGCTTTAATGATTATACTCGGCTTGTTTACTTTCAAAACTCTTAGTTTGATTATTTATGTCAAAATGGGTAAAACTTCATTATAGTTCGATTTCCACGTTTTCAATGTGAAGTTAATGCTTAAAACAACGATTTCTATTAAAAATAAGCGTTTGTAGATAAAATATATTTATGCTCGTCTTGTTAAATTTTAAAAATATTAGAACTATGATTTTATACAAAATCGGTAAAACTTCCTTATCGTCCTATGTCCCACGTTCCCTACGTGAAGTTAAGGCTGAAAACAACGATTTCTAGTCACAATAAGCTTTGTCACATCTTAATGATTTTACTCGGGTTTTATACTTTCAAAACTCTTGTTTGATTATTTATGTCAAAATGGGTAAAACTTCATTATAGTTCGATTTCCCACGTTTTCAATGTGAAGTTAAGGCTTAAAACAACTGTTTCTAGTCACAATAAGCTTTGTGAAAGTTTTAATGATTATACTCGGCTTTTTTACTTTGAAAACTCTTAGTTTGATTATTTATGTCAAAATGGGTAAAACTTCGTTATAGTTCGATTTCCCACATTTTCAATGTGAAGTTAAGGCTTAAAACAACGATTTCTATTAAAAATAAGCGTTTGTAGATAAAATATGTTTATGCTCGTCTTGTTAAATTTTAAAAATATTAGAACTATGATTTTATACAAAATCGTTAAAACTTCCTTATCGTCCTATGTCCCACGTTCCCTACGTGAAGTTAAGGCTGAAAACAACGATTTCTAGTCACAATAAGCTTTGTGACATCTTAATGATTTTACTCGGGTTGTATACTTTCAAAACTCTTGTTTGATTATTTATGTCAAAATGGGTAAAACTTCATTATAGTTCGATTTCCCACGTTTTCAATGTGAAGTTAAGGCCTAAAACAACTATTTCTAGTCACAATAAGCTTTGTGAAAGCTTTAATGATTATACTCGGCTTTTTTACTTTGAAAACTCTTAGTTTCATTATTTGTATCAAAATGGGTAAAACTTCATTATAGTTCGATTTCCCACGTTTCCAATGTGATAATACTCGGCTTGTTTACTTTCAAAACTTTTAGTTTGATTATTAATGTCAAAATGGGTTAAACTTCATTATAGTTCGATCTCCAACGTTTCCAATATAAAGTTAAGGCTTAAAACAACGATTTCTATTAAAAATAAGCGTTTGTAGATAAAAAATGTTTATGCTCATCTTGTTAAATTTCAAAACTATTAGAACTATGATTTTATACAAAATCGTTAAAACTTCTTTATCGTCCTATGTCCCACATTGCCTACGTGAAATTAAGGCTGAAAACAACGATTTCTAGTCACAATAAGCTTTGCGACATCTTAATGATTTTACTCGGGTTGTTTACTTTCAAAACTCTTAGTTTGATTATTTATGTCAAAATTGGTAAAACTTCATGAAAGTCCGATTTTCCACGTTTTCAATGTGAAGCTAAGGCTTAAAACAACTATTGCTAGTCACAATATGCTTTGTGAAGGCTTTAATGATTATACTCGGCTTGTTTACTTTCAAAACTCTTTGTTTGTTTATTTATGTCAAAGTTGGTAAAACTTAATTATAGTTCGATTTCTCACGTTTTCAATGTGAAGTTAAGGCTTAAAACAACTATTTCTAGTCACAATAAGCTTTGTGAAAGCTTTAATGATTATACTCGGCTTGTTTACTTTCAAAACTCTAAGTTTGATTATTTATGTCAAAATGGGTAAAACTTCATTATAGTTCGATATCTCACGTTTTCAATGTAAAGTTAAGGCTTAAAACAACTATTTCTAGTCACAATATGCTTTGTGAAGGCTTTAATGATTATACTCGGCTACTTTCAAAACTCTTAGTTTGATTATTTATGTCAAAATTGGTAAAACTTCATTATAGTTCGATTTCTCACATTTTCAATGTGAAGTTAAGGCTTAAAACAACTATTTCTAGTCACAATAAGCTTTGTGAAAGCTTTAATGATTATACTCGGCTTGTTTACTTTCAAAACTCTTAGTTTGATTATTTATCTCAAAATGGGTAAAACTTCATTATAGTTCGATTTCCCACGTTTTCAATGTGAAGTTAAGGCTTAAAACAACTATTTCTAGTCACAATAAGCTTTGTGAAAGCTTTAATGATTATACTCGTCTTGTTTACTTTCAAAACTCTTAGTTTTATTATTAATGTCAAAATGGGTAAAACTTCATTATAGTTCGATTTCCCACGTTTCCAATATGAAGTTAAGGCTTAAAACAACGATTTCTATTAAAAATAAGCGTTTGTAGATAAAATATGTTTATGCTCGTCTTTTTAAATTTTTAAACTATTAGAATTATGATTTTATACAAAATCGTTAAAACTTCGTTATCGTTCAATGTCCCACGTTCCCTACGAGAAGTTAAGGCTAAAAACAAAGATTTCTAGTCACAATAAGCTTTGTGACATCTTAATGATTATACTCCGCTTGTTTACTTTCAAAACTCTTAGTTTGATTATTTATGTCAAAATGGGTAAAACTTCATTATAGTTCGATTTCCCACGTTTCCAATATGAAGTTAAGGCTTAAAACAACGATTTCTATTAAAAATAAGCGTTTGTAGATAAAATATGTTTATGCTCGTCTTGTTAAATTTTAAAACTATTAGAATTATGATTTTATACAAAATCGTTTAAACTTCGTTATCGTCCAATGTCCCACTTTCCCTACGAGAAGTTAAGGCTAAAAACAACGATTTCTAGTCACAATAAGCTTTGTGACATCTTAATGATTATACTCCGCTTGTTTACTTTCAAAACTCTTAGTTTGATTATTTACGTCAAAATTGGTAAAACTTCATTAAAGTCCGATTTTCCACGTTTTCAATGTGAAGCTAAGGCTTAAAACAACTATTGCTAGTCACAATATGCTTTGTGAAGGCTTTAATGATTATACCCGGCTTGTTTACTTTCAAAACTCTTTGTTTGATTATTTATGTCAAAGTTGGTAAAACTTCATTATAGTTCTATTTCTCACGTTTTCAATGTGAAGTTAAGGCTTAAAACAACTATTTCTAGTCACAATATGCTTGGTGAAGGCTTTAATGATTATACTCGGCTTGTTTACTTTCAAAACACTTAGTTTGATTATTTATGTCAAAAAGGGGTAAAACATCATTATAGTTCGATTTCTCACGTTTTCAATGTGAAGTTAAGGCTTAAAACAACTATTTCTAGTCACAATAAGCTTTGTGAAAGCTTTAATGATTATACTCGGCTTGTTTACTTTCAAAACTATTAGTTTGATTATTTATGTCAAAATGGGTAAAACTTCATTATAGTTCGATTTCCCACATTTTCAATGTGGAGTTAAGGCTTAAAACAACTATTTCTAGTCACAATATGCTTTGTGAAGGCTTTAATGATTACACTCGACTTGTTTACTTTCAAAACTCTTAGTTTGATTATTTATGTCAAAATGGGTAAAACTACATTATAGTTCAATTTCTCACGTTTTCAATGCGAAGTTAAGGCTTAAAACAACTATTTCTAGTCACAATAAGCTTTGCGAAAGCTTTAATGATTATACTCGGCTTGTTTACTTTCAAAACTCTTAGTTTGATTATTTATGTTAAAATGGGTAAAACTTCATTATAGTTCTATTTCCCACGTTTTCAATGTGAAGTTAAGGCTTAAAACAACTATTTCTAGTCACAATATGCTTTGTGAAGTTTTAAATGATTATACTCGGCTTGTTTACTTTCAAAACTCTTAGTTTTATTATTAATGTCAAAATGGGTAAAATTTCATTATAGTTCGATTTCCCACGTTTCCAATATGAAGTTAAGGCTTAAAACAACGATTTTTATTAAAAATAAGCGTTTGTAGATAAAATATGTTTATGCTCGTCTTGTTAAATTTTAAAACTATTAGAACTATGATTTTATACAAAATCGTTAAAACTTTATTATCGTCCTATGTCCCACGTTGCCTACGTGAAGTTAAGGCTGAAAACAACGATTTCTAGTCACTAAGCTTTGTGACATCTTAATGATTTTACTCGGGTTGTTTACTTTCAAAACTCTTAGTTTGATTATTTATGTCAAAATGGGTAAAACTTCATTATAGTTCGATTTCCCACATTTTCAATGTGATGTTAAGGCTTAAAACAACTATTTCTAGTCACATTAAGCTTTGTGACATCTTATTAATTATACTTCGCTTGTTTAGTTTCAAAACTCTTAGTTTGATTATTTATGTCAAAATGGGTAAAACTTCATTGTAGTTCGATTTCCCACGTTTTCAATGTAAAGTTAAGGCTTAAAACAACTATTTCTAGTCACAATATGCTTTGTGAAGGCTTTAATGATTATACTCGGCTTGTTTACTTTCAAAATACTTAGCTTGATTATTTATGTTAAAATGGGTAAAACATCATTATACTTCGATTTCTCACGTTTTCAATGTGAAGTTAAGGCTTAAAACAACTATTTCTAGTCGCAATAAGCTTTGTGAAAGCTTTAATGATTATACTCGGCTTGTTTACTTTCAAAACTCGTAGTTTGATTATTAATGTCAAAATGGGTAAAACTTCATTATGGTTCGATTTCCCACGTTTCCAATATGAAGTTAAGGCTTAAAACAACGATTTCTATTAAAAATAAGCGTTTGTAGATGAAATATGTTTATGCTCGTCTTGTTAAATTTCAAAACTATTAGAACTATGATTTTATACAAAATCGTTAAAACTTCTTTATCGTCCTACGTCCCACATTGCCTACGTGAAGTTAAGGCTGAAAACAACGATTTCTAGTCACAATAAGCTTTGCGACATCTTAATGATTTTACTCGGGTTGTTTACTTTCAAAACTCTTAGTTTGATTATTTATGTCAAAATTGGTAAAACTTCATCAAAGTCCGATTTTCCACGTTTTCAATGTGAAGCTAAGGCTTAAAACAACTATTGCTAGTCACAATATGCTTTGTGAAGGCTTTAATGATTATACTCGGCTTGTTTACTTTCAAAACTCTTTGTTTGATTATTTATGTCAAAGTTGGTAAAACTTCATTATAGTTCGATTTCTCACGTTTTCAATGTGAAGTTAAGGCTTAAAAAAACTATTTCTAGTCACAATAAGCTTTGTGAAAGCTTTAATGATTATACTCGGCTTGTTTACTTTAAAAACTCTAAGTTTGATTATTTATGTCAAAATGGGTAAAACTTCATTATAGTTCGATATCTCACGTTTTCAATGTGAAGTTAAGGCTTAAAACAACTATTTCTAGTCACAATATGCTTTGTGAAGGCTTTAATGATTATACTCGGCAACTTTCAAAACTCTTAGTTTGATTATTTATGTCAAAATTGGTAAAACTTCATTATAGTTCGATTTCTCACATTTTCAATGTGAAGTTAAGGCTTAAAACAACTATTTCTAGTCACAATATGCTTTGTGAAAGCTTTAATGATTATACTCGGCTTGTTTACTTTCAAAACTCTTAGTTTGATTATTTATCTCAAAATGGGTAAAACTTCATTATAGTTCGATTTCCCACGTTTTCAATGTGAAGTTAAGGCTTAAAACAACTATTTCTAGTCACAATAAGCTTTGTGAAAGCTTTAATGATTATACTCGTCTTGTTTACTTTCAAAACTCTTAGTTTTATTATTAATGTCAAAATGGGTAAAACTTCATTATAGTTCGATTTCCCACGTTTCCAATATGAAGTTAAGGCTTAAAACAACGATTTCTATTAAAAATAAGCGTTTGTAGATAAAATATGTTTATGCTCGTCTTTTTAAATTTTTAAACTATTAGAATTATGATTTTATACAAAATCGTTAAAACTTCGTTATCGTTCAATGTCCCACGTTCCCTACGAGAAGTTAAGGCTAAAAACAAAGATTTCTAGTCACAATAAGCTTTGTGACATCTTAATGATTATACTCCGCTTGTTTACTTTCAAAACTCTTAGTTTGATTATTTATGTCAAAATGGGTAAAACTTCATTATAGTTCGATTTCCCACGTTTCCAATATGAAGTTAAGGCTTAAAACAACGATTTCTATTAAAAATAAGCGTTTGTAGATAAAATATGTTTATGCTCGTCTTGTTAAATTTTAAAACCATTAGAATTATGATTTTATACAAAATCGTTAAAACTTCGTTATCGTCCAATGTCCCACTTTCCCTACGAGAAGTTAAGGCTAAAAATAACGATTTCTAGTCACAATAAGCTTTGTGACATCTTAATGATTATACTCCGCTTGTTTACTTTCAAAACTCTTAGTTTGATTATTTATGTCCAAATTGGTAAAACTTCATTAAAGTCCGATTTTCCACGTTTTCAATGTGAAGCTAAGGCTTAAAACAACTATTGCTACTCACAATATGCTTTGTGAAGGCTTTAATGATTATACTCGGCTTGTTTACTTTCAAAACTCTTTGTTTGATTATTTATGTCAAAGTTGGTAAAACTTCATTATAGTTCGATTTCTCACGTTTTCAATGTGAAGTTAAGGCTTAAAACAACTATTTCTAGTCACAATAAGCTTTGTGAAAGCTTTAATGATTATACTCGGCTTGTTTACTTTCAAAACACTTAGTTTGATTATTTATGTCAAAATGGGTAAAACTTCATTATAGTTCGATTTCCCACGTTTTCAATGTGAAGTTAAGGCTTAAAACAACTATTTCTAGTCACAATAAGCTTTGTGAAAGCTTTAATGAATATACTCGGCTTGTTTACTTTTAAAACTCTTAGTTTGATTATTTATGTCAAAATGGGTAAAACTTCATTAAAGTCCGATTTCCCACGTTTTCAATGTGAAGCTAAGGCTTAAAACAACTATTGCTAGTAACAATATGCTTTGTGAAGGCTTTAATGATTATACTCGGCTTGTTTACTTTCAAAACTCTTTGTTTGATTATTTATGTCAAAGTTGGTAAAACTTCATTATAGTTCGATTTCTCACGTTTTCAATGTGAAGTTAAGGCTTAAAACAACTATTTCTAGTCACAATAAGCTTTGTGAAAGCTTTAATGATTATACTCGGCTTGTTTACTTTCAAAACTATTAGTTTGATTATTTATGTCAAAATGGGTAAAACTTCATTATAGTTCGATTTCCCACATTTTCAATGTGGAGTTAAGGCTTAAAACAACTATTTCTAGTCACAATATGCTTTGTGAAGGCTTTAATGATTATACTCGACTTGTTTACTTTCAAAACTCTTAGTTTGATTATTTATGTCAAAATGGGTAAAACTACATTATAGTTCAATTTCTCACGTTTTCAATGCGAAGTTAAGGCTTAAAACAACTATTTCTAGTCACAATAAGCTTTGCGAAAGCTTTAATGATTATACTCGGCTTGTTTACTTTCAAAACTCTTAGTTTGATTATTTATGTCAAAATGGGTAAAACTTCATTATAGTTCTATTTCCCACGTTTTCAATGTGAAGTTAAGGCTTAAAACAACTATTTCTAGTCACAATATGCTTTGTGAAGTTTTAAATGATTATACTCGGCTTGTTTATTTTCAAAACTCTTAGTTTTATTATTAATGTCAAAATGGGTAAAACTTCATTATAGTTCGATTTCCCACGTTTCCAATATGAAGTTAAGGCTTAAAACAACGATTTCTATTAAAAATAAGCGTTTGTAGATAAAAATATGTTTATGCTCGTCTTGTTAAATTTTAAAACTATTAGAACTATTATTTTATACAAAATCGTTAAAACTTTATTATCGTCCTATGTCCCATGTTGCCTACGTGAAGTTAAGGCTGAAAACAACGATTTCTAGTCACTAAGCTTTGTGACATCTTAATGATTATACTCCGCTTGTTTACTTTCAAAACTCTTAGTTTGATTATTTATGTCAAAATTGGTAAAACTTCATTAAAGTCCGATTTTCCACGTTTTCAATGTGAAGCTAAGGCTTAAAACAACTATTGCTAGTCACAATATGCTTTGTGAAGGCTTTAATGATTATACTCGGCTTGTTTACTTTCAAAACTCTTTGTTTGATTATTTATGTCAAAGTTGGTAAAACTTCATTATAGTTCGATTTCTCACGTTTTCAATGTGAAGTTAAGGCTTAAAACAACTATTGCTAGTCACAATATGCTTTGTGAAGGCTTTAATGATTATACTCGGCTTGTTTACTTTCAAAACTCTTAGTTTGATTATTTATGTCAAAATAGGTAAAACTTCATTATAGTTCGATATCTCACGTTTTCAATGTGAAGTTAAGGCTTAAAACGACTATTTCTAGTCACAATATGCTTTGTGAAGGCTTTAATGATTATACTCGGCTACTTTCAAAACTCTTAGTTTGATTATTTATGTCAAAATTGGTAAAACTTCATTATAGTTCTATTTCTCACATTTTCGATGTGAAGTTAAGGCTTAAAACAACTATTTCTAGTCACAATAAGCTTTGTGAAAGCTTTAATGATTATACTCGGCTTGTTTACTTTCAAAACTCTTAGTTTGATTATTTATCTCAAAATGGGTAAAACTTCATTATAGTTCGATTTCCCACGTTTTCAATGTGAAGTTAAGGCTTAAAACAACTATTTCTAGTCACAATAAGCTTTGTGAAAGCTTTAATGATTATACTCGGCTTGTTTACTTTCAAAACTTTTAGTTTTATTATTAATGTCAAAATGGGTAAAACTTCATTATAGTTCGATTTCCCACGTTTCCAATATGAAGTTAAGGCTTAAAACAACGATTTCTATTAAAAATAAGCGTTTGTAGATAAAATATGTTTATTCTCGTCTTGTTAAATTTTAAAACTATTAGAACTATGATTTTATACAAAATCGTTAAAACTTTATTATCGTCCTATGTCCCACGTTGCCTACGTGAAGTTAAGGCTGAAAACAACGATTTCTAGTCACTAAGCTTTGTGACATCTTAATGATTTTACTCGGGTTGTTTACTTTCAAAACTCTTAGTTTGATTATTTATGTCAAAATGGGTAAAACTTCATTATAGTTCGATTTCCCACATTTTCAATGTGAAGTTAAGGCTTAAAACAACTATTTCTAGTCACAATAAGCTTTGTGAAGGCTTTAATGATTATACTCGGCTTGTTTACTTTCAAAACTCTTTGTTTGATTATTTATGTCAAAATGGGTAAAACTTCATTATAGTTTGATTTCCCACGTTTCCAATATGAAGTTAAGGCTTAAAACAACGATTTTTATTAAAAATAAGCGTTTGTAGATAAAATATGTTTATGCTCGTCTTGTTAAATTTTAAAACTATTAGAACTATGATTTTATACAAAATCGTTAAAACTTTATTATCGTCCTATGTCCCACGTTGCCTACGTGAAGTTAAGGCTGAAAACAACGATTTCTAGTCACTAAGCTTTGTGACATCTTAATGATTTTACTCGGGTTGTTTACTTTCAAAACTCTTAGTTTGATTATTTATGTCAAAATGGGTAAAACTTCATTATAGTTCGATTTCCCACATTTTCAATGTGAAGTTAAGGCTTAAAACAACTATTTCTAGTCACATTAAGCTTTGTGACATCTTATTAATTATACTTCGCTTGTTTACTTTCAAAAGTCTTAGTTTGATTATTTATGTCAAAATGGGTAAAACTTCATTGTAGTTCGATTTCCCACGTTTTCAATGTAAAGTTAAGGCTTAAAACAACTATTTCTAGTCACAATATGCTTTGTGAAGGCTTTAATGATTATACTCGGCTTGTTTACTTTCAAAACACTTAGTTTGATTATTTATGTCAAAATGGGTAAAACATCATTATACTTCGATTTCTCACGTTTTCAATGTGAAGTTAAGGCTTAAAACAACTATTTCTAGTCGCAATAAGCTTTGTGAAAGCTTTAATGATTATACTCGGCTTGTTTACTTTCAAAACTCGTAGTTTGATTATTAATGTCAAAATGGGTAAAACTTCATTATGGTTCGATTTCCCACGTTTCCAATATGAAGTTAAGGCTTAAAACAACGATTTCTATTAAAAATAAGCGTTTGTAGATGAAATATGTTTATGCTCGTCTTGTTAAATTTCAAAACTATTAGAACTATGATTTTATACAAAATCGTTAAAACTTCTTTATCGTCCTATGTCCCACATTGCCTACGTGAAGTTAAGGCTGAAAACAACGATTTCTAGTCACAATAAGCTTTGCGACATCTTAATGATTTTACTCGGGTTGTTTACTTTCAAAACTCTTAGTTTGATTATGTATGTCAAAATTGGTAAAACTTCATCAAAGTCCGATTTTCCACGTTTTCAATGTGAAGCTAAGGCTTAAAACAACTATTGCTAGTCACAATATGCTTTGTGAAGGCTTTAATGATTATACTCGGCTTGTTTACTTTCAAAACTCTTTGTTTGATTATTTATGTCAAAGTTGGTAAAACTTCATTATAGTTCGATTTCTCACGTTTTCAATATGAAGTTAAGGCTTAAAACAACTATTTCTAGTCACAATAAGCTTTGTGAAAACTTTAATGATTATACTCGGCTTGTTTACTTTCAAAACTCAAAGTTTGATTATTTATGTCAAAATGGGTAAAACTTCATTATAGTTCGATATCTCACGTTTTCAATGTGAAGTTAAGGCTTAAAACAACTATTTCTAGTCACAATATGCTTTGTGAAGGCTTTAATGATTATACTCGGCTACTTTCAAAACTCTTAGTTTGATTATTTATGTCAAAATTGGTAAAACTTCATTATAGTTCGATTTCTCACATTTTCAATGTGAAGTTAAGGCTTAAAACAACTATTTCTAGTCACAATAAGCTTTGTGAAAGCTTTAATGATTATACTCGGCTTGTTTACTTTCAAAACTCTTAGTTTGATTATTTATCTCAAAATGGATAAAACTTCATTATAGTTCGATTTCCCACGTTTTCAATGTGAAGTTAAGGCTTAAAAAAACTATTTCTAGTCACAATAAGCTTTGTGAAAGCTTTAATGATTATACTCGTCTTGTTTACTTTCAAAACTCTTAGTTTTATTATTAATGTCAAAATGGGTAAAACTTCATTATAGTTCGATTTCCCACGTTTCCAATATGAAGTTAAGGCTTAAAGCAACGATTTCTATTAAAAATAAGCGTTTGTAGATAAAATATGTTTATGCTCGTCTTGTTAAATTTTAAAACTATTAGAATTATGATTTTATGCAAAATCGTTAAAACTTCGTTATCGTCCAATGTCCCACTTTCCCTACGAGAAGTAAAGGCTAAAAACAACGATTTCTAGTCACAATAAGCTTTGTGACATCTTAATGATTATACTCCGCTTGTTTACTTTCAAAACTCTTAGTTTGATTATTTATGTCAAAATTGGTAAAACTTCATTAAAGTCCGATTTTCCACGTTTTCAATGTGAAGCTAAGGCTTAAAACAACTATTGCTAGTCACAATATGCTTTGTGAAGGCTTTAATGATTATACTCGGCTTGTTTACTTTCAAAACTCTTTGTTTCATTATTTATGTCAAAGTTGGTAAAACTTCATTATAGTTCGATTTCTCACGTTTTCAATGTGAAGTTAAGGCTTAAAACAACTATTTCTAGTCACAATAAGCTTTGTGAAAGCTTTAATGATTATACTCGGCTTGTTTACTTTCAAAACTATTGGTTTGATTATTTATGTCAAAACGGGTAAAACTTCATTATAGTTCGATTTCCCACATTTTCAATGTGGAGTTAAGGCTTAAAACAACTATTTCTAGTCACAATATGCTTTGTGAAGGCTTTAATGATTATATTCGACTTGTTTACTTTCAAAACTCTTAGTTTGATTATTTATGTCAAAATGGGTAAAACTACATTATAGTTCAATTTCTCACGTTTTCAATGCGAAGTTAAGGCTTAAAACAACTATTTCTAGTCACAATAAGCTTTGCGAAAGCTTTAATGATTATACTCGGCTTGTTTACTTTCAAAACTCTTAGTTTGATTATTTATGTCAAAATGGGTAAAACTTCATTATAGTTCGATATCTCACGTTTTCAATGTGAAGTTAAGGCTTAAAACAACTATTTCTAGTCACAATATGCTTTGTGAAGGCTTTAATGATTATACTCGGCTTGTTTACTTTCAAAACTATTAGTTTGATTATTTATGTCAAAATGGGTAAAACTTCATTATAGTTCGATTTCCCACATTTTCAATGTGGAGTTAAGGCTTAAAACAACTATTTCTAGTCACAATATGCTTTGTGAAGGCTTTAATGATTATACTCGACTTGTTTACTTTCAAAACTCTTAGTTTGATTATTTATGTCAAAATGGGTAAAACTACATTATAGTTCAATTTCTCACGTTTTCAATGCGAAGTTAAGGCTTAAAACAACTATTTCTAGTCACAATAAGCTTTGCGAAAGCTTTAATGATTATACTCGGCTTGTTTACTTTCAAAACTCTTAGTTTGATTATTTATGTCAAAATGGGTAAAACTTCATTATAGTTCTATTTCCCACGTTTTCAATGTGAAGTTAAGGCTTAAAACAACTATTTCTAGTCACAATATGCTTTGTGAAGTTTTAAATGATTATACTCGGCTTGTTTACTTTCAAAACTCTTAGTTTTATTATTAATGTCAAAATGGGTAAAACTTCATTATAGTTCGATTTCCCACGTTTCCAATATGAAGTTAAGGCTTAAAACAACGATTTCTATTAAAAATAAGCGTTTGTAGATAAAAATATGTTTATGCTCGTCTTGTTAAATTTTAAAACTATTAGAACTATTATTTTATACAAAATCGTTAAAACTTTATTATCGTCCTATGTCCCATGTTGCCTACGTGAAGTTAAGGCTGAAAACAACGATTTCTAGTCACTAAGCTTTGTGACATCTTAATGATTATACTCCGCTTGTTTACTTTCAAAACTCTTAGTTTGATTATTTATGTCAAAATTGGTAAAACTTCATTAAAGTCCGATTTTCCACGTTTTCAATGTGAAGCTAAGGCTTAAAACAACTATTGCTAGTCACAATATGCTTTGTGAAGGCTTTAATGATTATACTCGGCTTGTTTACTTTCAAAACTCTTTGTTTGATTATTTATGTCAAAGTTGGTAAAACTTCATTATAGTTCGATTTCTCACGTTTTCAATGTGAAGTTAAGGCTTAAAACAACTATTGCTAGTCACAATATGCTTTGTGAAGGCTTTAATGATTATACTCGGCTTGTTTACTCTCAAAACTCTTAGTTTGATTATTTATGTCAAAATAGGTAAAACTTCATTATAGTTCGATATCTCACGTTTTCAATGTGAAGTTAAGGCTTAAAACGACTATTTCTAGTCACAATATGCTTTGTGAAGGCTTTAATGATTATACTCGGCTACTTTCAAAACTCTTAGTTTGATTATTTATGTCAAAATTGGTAAAACTTCATTATAGTTCTATTTCTCATATTTTCGATGTGAAGTTAAGGCTTAAAACAACTATTTCTAGTCACAATAAGCTTTGTGAAAGCTTTAATGATTATACTCGGCTTGTTTACTTTCAAAACTCTTAGTTTGATTATTTATCTCAAAATGGGTAAAACTTCATTATAGTTCGATTTCCCACGTTTTCAATGTGAAGTTAAGGCTTAAAACAACTATTTCTAGTCACAATAAGCTTTGTGAAAGCTTTAATGATTATACTCGGCTTGTTTACTTTCAAAACTTTTAGTTTTATTATTAATGTCAAAATGGGTAAAACTTCATTATAGTTCGATTTCCCACGTTTCCAATATGAAGTTAAGGCTTAAAACAACGATTTCTATTAAAAATAAGCGTTTGTAGATAAAATATGTTTATTCTCGTCTTGTTAAATTTTAAAACTATTAGAACTATGATTTTATACAAAATCGTTAAAACTTTATTATCGTCCTATGTCCCACGTTGCCTACGTGAAGTTAAGGCTGAAAACAACGATTTCTAGTCACTAAGCTTTGTGACATCTTAATGATTTTACTCGGGTTGTTTACTTTCAAAACTCTTAGTTTGATTATTTATGTCAAAATGGGTAAAACTTCATTATAGTTCGATTTCCCACATTTTCAATGTGAAGTTAAGGCTTAAAACAACTATTTCTAGTCACAATAAGCTTTGTGAAGGCTTTAATGATTATACTCGGCTTGTTTACTTTCAAAACTCTTTGTTTGATTATTTATGTCAAAATGGGTAAAACTTCATTATAGTTCGATTTCCCACGTTTCCAATATGAAGTTAAGGCTTAAAACAACGATTTTTATTAAAAATAAGCGTTTGTAGATAAAATATGTTTATGCTCGTCTTGTTAAATTTTAAAACTATTAGAACTATGATTTTATACAAAATCGTTAAAACTTTATTATCGTCCTATGTCCCACGTTGCCAACGTGAAGTTAAGGCTGAAAACAACGATTTCTAGTCACTAAGCTTTGTGACATCTTAATGATTTTACTCGGGTTGTTTACTTTCAAAACTCTTAGTTTGATTATTTATGTCAAAATGGGTAAAACTTCATTATAGTTCGATTTCCCACATTTTCAATGTGAAGTTAAGGCTTAAAACAACTATTTCTAGTCACATTAAGCTTTGTGACATCTTATTAATTATACTTCGCTTGTTTACTTTCAAAAGTCTTAGTTTGATTATTTATGTCAAAATGGGTAAAACTTCATTGTAGTTCGATTTCCCACGTTTTCAATGTAAAGTTAAGGCTTAAAACAACTATTTCTAGTCACAATATGCTTTGTGAAGGCTTTAATGATTATACTCGGCTTGTTTACTTTCAAAACACTTAGTTTGATTATTTATGTCAAAATGGGTAAAACATCATTATACTTCGATTTCTCACGTTTTCAATGTGAAGTTAAGGCTTAAAACAACTATTTCTAGTCGCAATAAGCTTTGTGAAAGCTTTAATGATTATACTCGGCTTGTTTACTTTCAAAACTCGTAGTTTGATTATTAATGTCAAAATGGGTAAAACTTCATTATGGTTCGATTTCCCACGTTTCCAATATGAAGTTAAGGCTTAAAAAACCGATTTCTATTAAAAATAAGCGTTTGTAGATGAAATATGTTTATGCTCGTCTTGTTAAATTTCAAAACTATTAGAACTATGATTTTATACAAAATCGTTAAAACTTCTTTATCGTCCTATGTCCCACATTGCCTACGTGAAGTTAAGGCTGAAAACAACGATTTCTAGTCACAATAAGCTTTGCGACATCTTAATGATTTTACTCGGGTTGTTTACTTTCAAAACTCTTAGTTTGATTATGTATGTCAAAATTGGTAAAACTTCATCAAAGTCCGATTTTCCACGTTTTCAATGTGAAGCTAAGGCTTAAAACAACTATTGCTAGTCACAATATGCTTTGTGAAGGCTTTAATGATTATACTCGGCTTGTTTACTTTCAAAACTCTTTGTTTGATTATTTATGTCAAAGTTGGTAAAACTTCATTATAGTTCGATTTCTCACGTTTTCAATATGAAGTTAAGGCTTAAAACAACTATTTCTAGTCACAATAAGCTTTGTGAAAGCTTTAATGATTATACTCGGCTTGTTTACTTTCAAAACTCAAAGTTTGATTATTTATGTCAAAATGGGTAAAACTTCATTATAGTTCGATATCTCACGTTTTCAATGTGAAGTTAAGGCTTAAAACAACTATTTCTAGTCACAATATGCTTTGTGAAGGCTTTAATGATTATACTCGGCTACTTTCAAAACTCTTAGTTTGATTATTTATAAAACTTCATTATAGTTCGATTTCCCACGTTTTCAATGTGAAGTTAAGGCTTAAAAAAACTATTTCTAGTCACAATAAGCTTTGTGAAAGCTTTAATGATTATACTCGTCTTGTTTACTTTCAAAACTCTTAGTTTTATTATTAATGTCAAAATGGGTAAAACTTCATTATAGTTCGATTTCCCACGTTTCCAATATGAAGTTAAGGCTTAAACCAACGATTTCTATTAAAAATAAGCGTTTGTAGATAAAATATGTTTATGCTCGTCTTGTTAAATTTTAAAACTATTAGAATTATGATTTTACGCAAAATCGTTAAAACTTCGTTATCGTCCAATGTCCCACTTTCCCTACGAAAGTAAAAGGCTAAAAACAACGATTTCTAGTCACAATAAGCTTTGTGACATCTTAATGATTATACTAAAGCTTGTTTACTTTCAAAACTCTTAGTTTGATTATTTATGTCAAAATTGGTAAAACTTCATTAAAACTAGATTTTCCACGTTTTCAATGTGAAGCTAAGGCTTAAAACAACTATTGCTAGTCACAATATGCTTTGTGAAGGCTTTAATGATTATACTCGGCTTGTTTACTTTCAAAACTCTTTGTTTCATTATTTATGTCAAAGTTGGTAAAACTTCGTTATAGTTCGATTTCTCACGTTTTCAATGTGAAGTTAAGGCTTAAAACAACTATTTCTAGTCACAATAAGCTTTGTGAAAGCTTTAATGATTATACTCGGCTTGTTTACTTTCAAAACTATTAGTTTGATTATTTATGTCAAAACGGGTAAAACTTCATTATAGTTCGATTTCCAACATTTTCAATGTGGAGTTAGGGCTTAAAACAACTATTTCTAGTCACAATATGCTTTGTGAAGGCTTTAATGATTATACTCGACTTGTTTACTTTCAAAACTCTTAGTTTGATTATTTATGTCAAAATGGGTAAAACTACATTATAGTTCAATTTCTCACGTTTTCAATGCGAAGTTAAGGCTTAAAACAACTATTTCTAGTCACAATAAGCTTTGCGAAAGCTTTAATGATTATACTCGGCTTGTTTACTTTCAAAACTCTTAGTTTGATTATTTATGTCAAAATGGGTAAAACTTCATTATAGTTCTATTTCCCACGTTTTCAATGTGAAGTTAAGGCTTAAAACAACTATTTCTAGTCACAATATGCTTTGTGAAGTTTTAAATGATTATACTCGGCTTGATTACTTTCAAAACTCTTAGTTTTATTATTAATGTCAAAATGGGTAAAACTTCATTATAGTTCGAATTCCCACGTTTCCAATATGAAGTTAAGGCTTAAAACAACGATTTCTATTAAAAATAAGTGTTTGTAGATAAAATATGTTTATCCTCGTCTTGTTAAATTTTATAACTATTAGAACTATAATTTTATACAAAATCGTTAAAACTTTATTATCGTCCTATGTCCCACTTGCCTACGTGAAGTTAAGGCTGAAAACAACGATTTCTAGTCACTAAGCTTTGTGACATCTTAATGATTATACTCCGCTTGTTTACTTTCAAAACTCTTAGTTTTATTATTTATGTCAAAATTGGTAAAACTTCATTAAAGTCCGATTTTCCACGTTTTCAATGTTACTCGGCTTGTTTACTTTCAAAACTCTTAGTTTGATTATTTATGTCAAAATGGGTAAAACTTCATTATAGTTCGATTTCTCACGTTTTCAATGTGAAGTTAAGGCTTAAAACAACTATTTCTAGTCACAATAAGCTTTGTGAAGGCTTTAATGATTATACTCGGCTTGTTTACTTTCAAAACTCTTTGTTTGATTATTTATGTCAAAATTGGTAAAACTTCATTATAGTTCGATTTCTCACGTTTTCAATGTGAAGTTAAGTTAAGGCTTAAACAACTATTTCTAGTCACAATAAGCTTTGTGAAAGCTTTAATGATTATACTCGGCTTGTTTACTTTCAAAACTCTTAGTTTGATTATTTATGTCAAAATGGGTAAAACTTCATTATAGTTCGATTTCCCACGTTTTCAATGTGAAGTTAAGGCTTAAAACAACTATTTCTAGTCACAATATCCTTTGTGAAGTTTTTAATGATTATACTCGGCTTGTTTACTTTCAAAACTCTTAGTTTGATTATTTATGTCAAAATGGGTAAAACTTCATTATAGTTCGATTTCTCACGTTTTCAATGTGAAGTTAAGGCTTAAAACAACTATTTCTAGTCACAATATGCTTTGTGAAGGCTTTAATGATTATACTCGGCTTGTTTACTTTCAAAACTCTTAGTTTGATTATTTATGTCAAAATGGGTAAAACTTCATTATAGTTCGATTTCTCACGTTTTCAATGTGAAGTTAAGGCTTAAAACAACTATTTCTAGTCACAAAGCTTGTGAAGGCTTTAATGATTATACTCGGCTTGTTTACTTTCAAAACTCTTTGTTTGATTATTTATGTCAAAATTGGTAAAACTTCATTATAGTTCGATTTCTCACGTTTTCAATGTGAAGTTAAGGCTTAAAACAACTATTTCTAGTCACAATATGCTTTGTGAAGGCTTTAATGATTATACTCGGCTTGTTTACTTTCAAAACTCTTAGTTTGATTATTTATGTCAAAATTTGTAAAACTTCATTATAGTTCGATTTCCAACGTTATCAACGTGAAGTTAAGGCTTGAAACAACTATTTCTAGTCACAATAAGCTTTGTGAAAGCTTTAATGATTATACTACCTGATTACTTAAAACTCTTAGTTTGATTATTTATGTCAAATCAAACTTCATTATAGTTCGATTTCCCACGTTAATCTAGCTAAGGCCAAAACAACGATTTGTTATGTCACAATAAGCTTGTGAAAGCTTTAATGATTATACTCGGCTTTTGATTACTAAAACTCTTAGTTTGATTATTTATGTCAAAATCGGTAAAACTTCATTATAGTTCGATTCCCACGTTTTCAATTTGAAGTTAAGGCTTAAAACAACTATTTCTAATCACAATATAGCTTTGTGAAAGCTTTAATGATTATACTTTCGGCTTGATTACTTTCCAAACTTTCCTTAAGTTTGATTATTTATGTCAAAATTTGTAAAACTTCATTATTCTTCGATTTCTCAACGTTATCAAAGTGATGAGTTAAAACTTAAAACAACTAGTTTCTAGTCACAATAAGCTTTGAAAGCTTTAATGATTATACTAATTATGGTTTGCTATCAAAACTCTTTGTTTGATTATTTATGTCAAAATTGGTAAAACTTTATTATAGTTCAGATTTCTCTCGTTTTCAATGCTTGAAGTTAAGGTTTAAAACAACTATTTCTAGGTCACAATAAGCTTTGGCCATGCTTTAATGATTATACTCGGCTTACATTACTTTCAAAACTCTTAGTTTGATTCTTTATATTGCACCCAGTAAAACTGTCAGTATAGTTCTGATTTCTCACGTTTTTCAATGTGAAGTTAAGGCTTAAAAACAACTGATTTCATAGTCACAATAAGCTTCTTGTGAAAGCTTTAATAATTCTCATAAGCTTTATTTACTATCAAAACTCTTAGATTTACAGTTATTTATGTCAAAATGGGTAAAACTTCATTTATAGTTTCGATTTCTCCACGTTTTCATTGTGAAGTTAACGCTGGAAACAACTATTTAAATTCACAATAAGCGTTATTGAAAGCTTTCATAGATTATAATTCAGTGGCTTGGTTACTTTCAAAACTCTTAGTTTGATTATTTATGTCAAAATAGGTAAAACTTTATTCTATAGTTCGATTTCTCATCGTTTTCAATCGTGAAGTTAAGGCTTTCAAAACAACTATTTCTAGTCACAATATGCTTTCTGGTGGCTTTTAATGATTATACTCGGCTTGATTACTTTCAAAACTGCTTAGTTTGATTATTTATGTCCAAAATTGGTAAAACTTCATTATAGTTCGATTTCCCTAATGCCAAAGTAGCTTACCAGGCTTAAAAACATTAACTATTTCTAATCCTGTCCAATGCTTTGTGAAAGCTTTTATGAATTATACCTAAAACATGTTTACTTTCAAAAACTCTTAGTTTTGATTATTTATGTCAAAGTGGGTAAAATTTCATTATAGATTCGATTTCTAATGCTTTTGAATGTAAAGTTAGTAAATAAAAACAACACTATTTCTAAATCACAATAAAAGCTTTATGAAGAAGCTTTAATGGTTATACTAAAGCTTGTTTACTATCAAAACTCTTAGTTTTATTATTTATGCCTAAAAATGGATAAAACTTCGTTATAGATTCAGACTTCCATCGCTTTCAATGTGAGGTCAAAACTTAAAACAACTATTTTCTAGATCACAACCAAGCTTTAATGAAAGCTTTAATGATTATACTCTAGCTTATGTTACTTTTAAAACTCTTAAGTTTGATTGTATTATATGTCAAAATGGTAAAACTTCATTATACTAGTTCATTACTTCCCATACGTTTTCAATCATGAAGCTTAAGGCTTAAAACAACTATTATTCCTAGTCACAATATGCTTTATGAAAGCTTTAGCGAATTATACCGGCTTGATTTACTTTCAAAACTCTTAGCTTGATTATTTATGTCAAAATAAATTTAAAAACTTCATTTTAGTTATCTCTTGATTTCCTCATGATTTCCAATGTGAAGTTAAGAGCTTAAAAACAATTCTTTAATACAATAAGACTTTGTAGAAAGCTTTAATGACACATAATTTCTACTTGTTTACTTTCAAAACTCTTTGTTTGATTATTTATGTCAAAATTTGTAAAACTTTATCATATGATTCGAGTTTCTTAACGCTATCAATGTGAAGTCCAAGGCTCAAAAGCAAGCTATTTCCTAGCTTTCTGATATGCTTTGTAGAAAGCTTTCAATGATTATACCCTTTCGGCTTGTTTGCATTTTCAAAACTCTTAGATTTTGATTATTTATGTGCAATATCGTGGTAAAACTTTCGTTATAGTTCGATTTCATCCGTTCAATTTGAAGTTATGGCTGAAAACAACGATCTTCTTAGTCATGATAAGCTTTGTTATATCTTTTAGTAATTCATACTTCCGCACATTTACTTTCAAAACACTTAGTTTGATTATTTATGTCAAAATAGGTAAAACTTCATTATAAGTTGAATATCTAATGCTTTTTAACGTGAAGTTAAGTGTTTGTTACTCGCTATTTCTAGTCACACAATAAGTTTTGTAGAAAGCTTTATTGATTATACTAAACATTAAGTTACTTTTAAAACTCTTTGTTTGATTATTTAGTGCTCAAAAAGGTGGTAAAACTTACGTTTATAGTTCGAGTTCACGCTTTTAACGTGATAGTAGAAGGTTTAAAACAACTATTTCTAGTCACACCATATAGTTTTGTGAAAGCTTTTAATAAATTGCTACTTTTCTGGCTTGATTACTTTCTTGAAACACTTAGTTTGATCATTTATGTCAAAATTGGTAAAACTTCATTGGACGTTCGATTCTGACGTTTTCATCTTTAGAAGCTAAGGCTTAAAACAACTGTTTCTAGTCTGAATAAGCTTTGTGAAAGCTTTAATGATTATACTGATCTCTGTTTACTTTCACCAACTCTTAGTTTTGATTAATTTATGTCAAAATGGGTAAAAACTTCATTATAGCCCGATTTCCCACGTTTGCAAAGTGAATGTGGGGTGGAAGGCTTGAAGCATAACTAATTTCTAGTCACAATAAGCTTTTGTGAAAGCTTTAATGATTATGTTACTTAGCGAGTTTACTATCAAAACTCTTTGTTTTTGATTGATTTATGTCTAAAGGTGATAAAACTTACGTTATGGTTCACATTTATCCTTAATTGCCAATGTAGCAAATTGCAGGCTTAAAACATATTTATCATTTCTAGTCACAAGCAAGCTTTGTGAAAACAATGAATCTGCACTAAACTAGGTTGCCTTAAAACACTTAGGTTTGATCATTTATATTAAATAGAACAAAACTAATTATAGTTGAGTTCCCTCATTGCCAATGTGAAGTTAGGAGCTTAAAACAACTATTTCTAGTCACAATATGCTTTCAGAAAGCTTTCAATGATTATACCGAGCTTGTTTACTTTCAAAACTCTTAGTTTGAATTATATTATGTCAAAATGGGTAAAACTTCATTATAGATCGAGTTTCTCAAGTTTTCAATGTGAAGTTAAAGGCTTAAAACAATATATTTCTGGATCACAATAAGCTTTGTGAAGAAAGCTTTAATGACCTTAAACTACTTTGATTACTTTCAAAACTCTTAGTTTGATTATTTAAAAATCAAAATGAGGTAAAACTTAATTCTCACTTAAATTTATCACGCTCAATGTGAAGTTAAAAACTAAAACAACTATTTCTAGTCTGTGTAAGCTTTCTGAAAGCTTTAATGGTGTATAATTCTGACTTATTTACTTTCAATACTATGGTAGTTTGATTATTTATGTCAAAATTGGTAAAACTTGATTATAGTTCGAGTTTCTTAACGTTATCAATGTGAAGTTAAGGCTTAAAAACAACTATTCTAGTCACAAATAAGCTTTAAATAAGAAAGCTTTAATGATTACACTGGCTTGATTACATTTCACAAAAACATAGTTTCGATTATTTATGTCAAAATGGGTAAAACTTCATTATTGTTCAATTTCCCACAGACACTTTTCACTGTGAAGATGGAAGGCCGAAAAACAACGATTTGTAGTCTGAATATGCTTTGTGAAAGTTTTCAATAAATTATACTAGGCTTGTTTACTTTCAAAACTCTAGTTTGAGTATCTTATGTCAAAATAGGTAAACTCCTTCGTTATAGTTCGATTTCCCTACGCTTTCAATGTAAAGTTAAGAAAATAAAACAACTATTTCTAGTCACAATAAGCTTTGTGACATCTTTAATGATTTTACTCGGCTTGTTTACTTTCAAAACACCTTAGTTTGATTATTTATATCAAAATGGGTAAAACTTCATTATACTTCCTCGATTTCCCACAATGCCAATACTGAAGTTGACGCTCAAAACAACTATTTCCTAAAATTCGCAATAAGCTTTGTGAGAAGCTTTAATAATTATACTTTATTGTTTGCTTTTAAAACTCTTTGTTTGATTATTTATGTCAAAATAGATAAAAACTTTATTATAGTTAGATTTCTTATGCTTTTCAACGTGAAGTTAAGGCTTAAAAATAACTATTTCTAATCACTGGTATGCTTTGTGAGGAGCTTTAATGATTATACCGGCTTGATTACTTTCACAAACACTTAGTTTGATTATTTATGTCAAAATAGGTAAAACTCTCTATTTATAGTTCCCAGTTTTCCTTAATGCTTTCAAAGTGAGAGCTAAGGCATTTAAACAACTATTTCTAATTATTAAGCTTTTTGTGAAACTTTAATGATTATACTCGGCTTGTTTACTTTCAAAACTCTTAGTTTGATTATTTATGTCAAAATGGGTAAAACTTCATTATAGTTCGATTTCTCACGTTTTCAATGTGAAGTTAAGGCTTAAAACAACTATTTCTAGTCACAATAAGCTTTGTGAAGGCTTTAATGATTATACTCGGCTTGTTTACTTTCAAAACTCTTAGTTTGATTATTTATGTCAAAATGGGTAAAACTTCATTATAGTTCGATTTCTCACGTTTTCAATGTGAAGTTAAGGCTTAAAACAACTATTTCTAGTCACAATAAGCTTTGTGAAGGCTTTAATGATTATACTCGGCTTGTTTACTTTCAAAACTCTTTGTTTGATTATTTATGTCAAAATGGGTAAAACTTCATTATAGTTCGATTTCTCACGTTTTCAATGTGAAGTTAAGGCTTAAAACAACTATTTCTAGTCACAATAAGCTTTGTGAAGGCTTTAATGATTATACTCGGCTTGTTTACTTTCAAAACTCTTAGTTTGATTATTTATGTCAAAATGGGTAAAACTTCATTATAGTTCGATTTCTCGTTTTCAATGTGAAGTTAAGGCTTAAAACAACTATTTCTAGTCACAATAAGCTTTGTGAAGGCTTTAATGATTATACTCGGCTTGTTTACTTTCAAAACTCTTAGTTTGATTATTTATGTCAAAATGGGTAAAACTTCATTATAGTTCGATTTCTCACGTTTTCAATGTGAAGTTAAGGCTTAAAACAACTATTTCTAGTCACAATATGCTTTGTGAAGGCTTTAATGATTATACTCGGCTTGTTTACTTTCAAAACTCTTAGTTTGATTATTTATGTCAAAATGGGTACTTCATTATAGTTCGATTTCTTTCTCACGTTTTCAATGTGAAGTTAAGGCTTAAAACAACTATTTCTAGTCACAATAAGCTTTGTGAAGGCTTTAATGATTATACTCGGCTTGTTTACTTTCAAAACTCTTAGTTTGATTATTTATGTCAAAATGGGTAAAACTTCATTATAGTTCGATTTCTCACGTTTTCAATGTGAAGTTAAGGCTTAAAACAACTATTTCTAGTCACAATAAGCTTTGTGAAGGCTTTAATGATTATACTCGGCTTGTTTACTTTCAAAACTCTTAGTTTGATTATTTATGTCAAAATGGGTAAAACTTCATTATAGTTCGATTTCTCACGTTTTCAATGTGAAGTTAAGGCTTAAAACAACTATTTCTAGTCACAATAAGCTTTGTGAAGGCTTTTTAATGATTATACTCGGCTTGTTTACTTTCAAAACTCTTAGTTTGATTATTTATGTCAAAATGGGTAAAACTTCATTATAGTTCGATTTCTCACGTCACGTTTCAATGTGAAGTTAAGGCTTAAAACAACTATTTCTAGTCACAATAAGCTTTGTGAAGGCTTTAATGATTATACTCGGCTTGTTTACTTTCAAAACTCTTAGTTTGATTATTTATGTCAAAATGGGTAAAACTTCATTATAGTTCGATTTCTCACGTTTTCAATGTGAAGTTAAGGCTTAAAACAACTATTTCTAGTCACAATAAGCTTTGTGAAGGCTTTAATGATTATACTCGGCTTGTTTACTTTCAAAACTCTTAGTTTGATTATTTATGTCAAAATGGGTAAAACTTCATTATAGTTCGATTTCTCACGTTTTCAATGTGAAGTTAAGGCTTAAAACAACTATTTCTAGTCACAATAAGCTTTGTGAAGGCTTTAATGATTATACTCGGCTTGTTTACTTTCAAAACTCTTAGTTTGATTATTTATGTCAAAATGGGTAAAACTTCATTATAGTTCGATTTCTCACGTTTTCAATGTGAAGTTAGGCTTAAAAAACTATTTCTAGTCACAATAAGCTTTGTGAAGGCTTTAATGATTATACTCGGCTTGTTTACTTTCAAAACTCTTAGTTTGATTATTTATGTCAAAATGGGTAAAACTTCATTATAGTTCGATTTCTCACGTTTTCAATGTGAAGTTAAGGCTTAAAACAACTATTTCTAGTCACAATAAGCTTTGTGAAGGCTTTAATGATTATACTCGGCTTGTTTACTTTCAAAACTCTTTGTTTGATTATTTATGTCAAAATGGGTAAAACTTCATTATAGTTCGATTTCTCACGTTTTCAATGTGAAGTTAAGGCTTAAAACAACTATTTCTAGTCACAATAAGCTTTGTGAAGGCTTTAATGATTATACTCGGCTTGTTTACTTTCAAAACTCTTAGTTTGATTATTTATGTCAAAATGGGTAAAACTTCATTATAGTTCGATTTCTCACGTTTTCAATGTGAAGTTAAGGCTTAAAACAACTATTTCTAGTCACAATAAGCTTTGTGAAGGCTTTAATGATTATACTCGGCTTGTTTACTTTCAAAACTCTTAGTTTGATTATTTATGTCAAAATGGGTAAAACTTCATTATAGTTCGATTTCTCACGTTTTCAATGTGAAGTTAAGGCTTAAAACAACTATTTTCTAGTCACAATAAAACTGTGTGAAGGCTTTAAACAAATTATACTAACTTCGACTTGTTTACTTTCAAAACTCTTAGTTTTATTATTTATGTCAAAATCATTAAAACTTCATTATAGTTCGATTTCATCGTTTTTAAATGTGAAGTTAAGGCTTAAAACAACTATTTCTAAATCCACAATAAGCTTTGTGAAGGCTTTAATGATTATACCTAGAAGCTTGTTACTTTCAAACTCTTGTTGAATTTATTTATGTCAAAATGGGTAAAACTTCATTATACCTTAATTCTGCGTTTTCAATGTGAAAGTTAAAGGCTTAAAACAATGTATCTTCAAATCAATATGCTTTGTGAAGGCTTTAATGATTACTACTGACTTGTTTACTTTTCAAAACGCTATAGTTTGATTATTTAATAATAAAAAAATGGGTAAAACTACGTTATAGTTGATTTCGCAGCGTTTTTAAATTTGAAGTTAAGGCTTAAAACAACTATTTCTTGTCCGCAATAAGCATTTGTGGAAGGCTTTAATGATTTTGCTCCGAGGTTGTTAACTTTCAAAACTCTTTGTTTGATTGTTATGTCCAAAATTGGTAAAACTTCCATTATAGTTCTTCGATTTCTTACGATTTCAATGTGAAGTTAAGGATTAAAACTGGCTATATTCTAGTCAGCGATAAAGCTTTGTGAGAGTTTTTATTGCTTAATACTTCAAACACTACTTTCGAAAACTCTTGAATTTGATGTATTTATGTCAAAATAGGTAAAAACTGAGTTGTATAGTTGATTTCTCACGTTTTCAAATACAGAAGTTAAGGCTGAAAACAACTTCTTTCTTGTCCGCGATAAGCATTGTGAAAGCTTGAAAATGATTATACTCGGCTTGTTTGACTTTCCAAACTCTTTTTGTTTGATTATTTTTGTCCAAAATGTATTAAAACTTTCGTTAGACCGTTTCCCAGCGTTTCAATATGAAGTTAAGGCTTAAAGCAACCATTTCTGGTCACTGTAATAAACTTTTTTGTGAAAGATTTAGTGATTTTCCTTGCTTCTTGTTTACTTTCAAAACTCTTTGTTTGATTATTTATGTCAAAAATTGGTAAAACTTCGTAATAATTCGATTTCTGCGTTTTCAATGTGAAGTTAAAGCTTAAGCGTATATTTCTAGTCACAATAAGCTTTGTGAAAAACTTGTGATTATACTAAGCGTTGTTTGCCACCAAACACTATGATTTGATTCGGCTATGTCAAAATTGGTAAAACTTCTATTTATACCTCGATTAGCCTCGTGCGTTCATACGTGAGGTTATGCGGAAAACAACTATTTCTAGTCTCAATAAAGCTCTTGTGAAGGCTTTATGATTATACTACATGACATTTATTTTCAAAACTCTTAGATTTGATTATTTGTATATATCAAAATGGGTAAAGCTTCATTATGGTTAGATTTACCATGTTTTGATGTGATTAAGACTTAAAATAACAATTTCCCAGGAATCACTGATAAACTTTGTGTAAGGCTTTAATGATTATGCTTAAAACCTTGTTTACTTTTCAAAACTCTTTGTTTGATTATTTATGTCAAAATAAGGGTAAAACTCATTATAGTTCCAGTTCAGGGCCTGTTTCGATGTGAAGTTAAAATTTAAAGCTAGCGATTTCTTGTCATGATAAGCTTTGTTAAAGGCGTTAATGATTATACTCGTCTTATTTACTTTCAAAACACTTTAGTTTGATCATTTATAACAAAATGGTGAAACCATTATGGTTGATTTCCGTTTTATAATGCAATTCAAGGCTTCAGCTCATTATTTCTAGTCCTGATATGCTTGTGATTTCAATGATTATGCTAAACACATTTGCAAACTCTTAGTTTGATTATTTATGTCAAAATGGGTAAAACTTCATTATAGTTCGATTTCTCAATTTTCAATGTGAAGTTAGACTTAAAACAATATTTCTAGTCACAATGTCGTTGTGAAGGCTTTAATGACTATACTAAAACATTTTTTTCAAAAACTCTTAGTTTGATTATTTATGTCAAAATGGGTAAAACTTCATTTATAGTTCGATTTCTCACGTTTTCAATGTGAAGTTAAGGCTTAAAACAACTATTTCTAGTCACAATAAGCTTTGTGAAGGCTTTAATGATTATACTCGGCTTGTTTACTTTCAAAACTCTTAGTTTGATTATTTATGTCAAAATGGGTAAAACTTCATTATAGTTCGATTTCTCACGTTTTCAATGTGAAGTTAAGGCTTAAAACAACTATTTCTAGTCACAATAAGCTTTGTGAAGGCTTTAATGATTATACTCGGCTTGTTTACTTTCAAAACTCTTAGTTTGATTATTTATGTCAAAATGGGTAAAACTTCATTATAGTTCGATTTCTCACGTTTTCAATGTGAAGTTAAGGCTTAAAACAACTATTTCTAGTCACAATAAGCTTTGTGAAGGCTTTAATGATTATACTCGGCTTGTTTACTTTCAAAACTCTTAGTTTGATTATTTATGTCAAAATTGGTAAAACTTATAGTTCGATTTCTCACGTTTTCAATGTGAAGTTAAGGCTTAAAACAACTATTTCTAGTCACAATAAGCTTTGTGAAGGCTTTAATGATTATACTCGGCTTGTTTACTTTCAAAACTCTTAGTTTGATTATTTATGTCAAAATGGGTAAAACTTCATTATAGTTCGATTTCTCACGTTTTCAATGTGAAGTTAAGGCTTAAAACAACTATTTCTAGTCACAATATGCTTTGTGAAGGCTTTAATGATTATACTCGGCTTGTTTACTTTCAAAACTCTTAGTTTGATTATTTATGTCAAAATGGGTAAAACTTCATTATAGTTCGATTTCTCACGTTTTCAATGTGAAGTTAAGGCTTAAAACAACTATTTCTAGTCACAATAAGCTTTGTGAAGGCTTTAATGATTATACTCGATTATACTCGCTTGTTTACTTTCAAAACTCTTAGTTTGATTATTTATGTCAAAATGGGTAAAACTTCATTATAGTTCGATTTCTCACGTTTTCAATGTGAAGTTAAGGCTTAAAACAACTATTTCTAGTCACAATAAGCTTTGTGAAGGCTTTAATGATTATACTCGGCTTGTTTACTTTCAAAACTCTTAGTTTGATTATTTATGTCAAAATGGGTAAAACTTCATTATAGTTCGATTTCTCACGTTTTCAATGTGAAGTTAAGGCTTAAAACAACTATTTCTAGTCACAATAAGCTTTGTGAAGGCTTTAATGATTATACTCGGCTTGTTTACTTTCAAAACTCTTAGTTTGATTATTTATGTCAAAATGGGTAAAACTTCATTATAGTTCGATTTCTCACGTTTTCAATGTGAAGTTAAGGCTTAAAACAACTATTTCTAGTCACAATAAGCTTTGTGAAGGCTTTAATGATTATACTCGGCTTGTTTACTTTCAAAACTCTTAGTTTGATTATTTATGTCAAAATGGGTAAAACTTCATTATAGTTCGATTTCTCACGTTTTCAATGTGAAGTTAAGGCTTAAAACACTATTTCTAGTCACAATATGCTTTGTGAAGGCTTTAATGATTATACTCGGCTTGTTTACTTTCAAAACTCTTAGTTTGATTATTTATGTCAAAATGGGTAAAACTTCATTATAGTTCGATTTCTCACGTTTTCAATGTGAAGTTAAGGCTTAAAACAACTATTTCTAGTCACAATAAGCTTTGTGAAGGCTTTAATGATTATACTCGGCTTGTTTACTTTCAAAACTCTTAGTTTGATTATTTATGTCAAAATGGGTAAAACTTCATTATAGTTCGATTTCTCACGTTTTCAATGTGAAGTTAAGGCTTAAAACAACTATTTCTAGTCACAATAAGCTTTGTGAAGGCTTTAATGATTATACTCGGCTTGTTTACTTTCAAAACTCTTAGTTTGATTATTTATGTCAAAATGGGTAAAACTTCATTATAGTTCGATTTCTCACGTTTTCAATGTGAAGTTAAGGCTTAAAACAACTATTTCTAGTCACAATAAGCTTTGTGAAGGCTTTAATGATTATACTCGGCTTGTTTACTTTCAAAACTCTTAGTTTGATTATTTATGTCAAAATGGGTAAAACTTCATTATAGTTCGATTTCTCACGTTTTCAATGTGAAGTTAAGTCTTAAAACAACTATTTCTAGTCACAATAAGCTTTGTGAAGGCTTTAATGATTATACTCGGCTTGTTTACTTTCAAAACTCTTAGTTTGATTATTTATGTCAAAATGGGTAAAACTTCATTATAGTTCGATTTCTCACGTTTTCAATGTGAAGTTAAGGCTTAAAACAACTATTTCTAGTCACAATATGCTTTGTGAAGGCTTTAATGATTATACTCGGCTTGTTTACTTTCAAAACTCTTAGTTTGATTATTTATGTCAAAATGGGTAAAACTTCATTATAGTTCGATTTCTCACGTTTTCAATGTGAAGTTAAGGCTTAAAACAACTATTTCTAGTCACAATAAGCTTTGTGAAGGCTTTAATGATTATACTCGGCTTGTTTACTTTCAAAACTCTTAGTTTGATTATTTATGTCAAAATGGGTAAAACTTCATTATAGTTCGATTTCTCACGTTTTCAATGTGAAGTTAAGGCTTAAAACAACTATTTCTAGTCACAATAAGCTTTGTGAAGGCTTTAATGATTATACTCGGCTTGTTTACTTTCAAAACTCTTTGTTTGATTATTTATGTCAAAATGGGTAAAACTTCATTATAGTTCGATTTCTCACGTTTTCAATGTGAAGTTAAGGCTTAAAACAACTATTTCTAGTCACAATAAGCTTTGTGAAGGCTTTAATGATTATACTCGGCTTGTTTACTTTCAAAACTCTTAGTTTGATTATTTATGTCAAAATGGGTAAAACTTCATTATAGTTCGATTTCTCACGTTTTCAATGTGAAGTTAAGGCTTAAAACAACTATTTCTAGTCACAATATGCTTTGTGAAGGCTTTAATGATTATACTCGGCTTGTTTACTTTCAAAACTCTTAGTTTGATTATTTATGTCAAAATGGGTAAAACTTCATTATAGTTCGATTTCTCACGTTTTCAATGTGAAGTTAAGGCTTAAAACAACTATTTCTAGTCACAATAAGCTTTGTGAAGGCTTTAATGATTATACTCGGCTTGTTTACTTTCAAAACTCTTAGTTTGATTATTTATGTCAAAATGGGTAAAACTTCATTATAGTTCGATTTCTCACGTTTTCAATGTGAAGTTAAGGCTTAAAACAACTATTTCTAGTCACAATAAGCTTTGTGAAGGCTTTAATGATTATACTCGGCTTGTTTACTTTCAAAACTCTTAGTTTGATTATTTATGTCAAAATGGGTAAAACTTCATTATAGTTCGATTTCTCACGTTTTCAATGTGAAGTTAAGGCTTAAAACAACTATTTCTAGTCACAATAAGCTTTGTGAAGGCTTTAATGATTATACTCGGCTTGTTTACTTTCAAAACTCTTAGTTTGATTATTTATGTCAAAATGGGTAAAACTTCATTATAGTTCGATTTCTCACGTTTTCAATGTGAAGTTAAGGCTTAAAACAACTATTTCTAGTCACAATAAGCTTTTGTGAAGGCTTTAATGATTATACTCTCGGCTTGTTTATTTCAAAACTCTTAGTTTGATTATTTATGTCAAAATGGGTAAAACTTCATTATAGTTCGATTTCTCACGTTTTCAATGTGAAGTTAAGGCTTAAAACAACTATTTCTAGTCACAATAAGCTTTGTGAAGGCTTTAATGATTATACTCGGCTTGTTTACTTTCAAAACTCTTAGTTTGATTATTTATGTCAAAATGGGTAAAACTTCATTATAGTTCGATTTCTCACGTTTTCAATGTGAAGTTAAGGCTTAAAACAACTATTTCTAGTCACAATAAGCTTTGTGAAGGCTTTAATGATTATACTCGGCTTGTTTACTTTCAAAACTCTTAGTTTGATTATTTATGTCAAAATGGGTAAAACTTCATTATAGTTCGATTTCTCACGTTTTCAATGTGAAGTTAAGGCTTAAAACAACTATTTCTAGTCACAATAAGCTTTGTGAAGGCTTTAATGATTATACTCGGCTTGTTTACTTTCAAAACTCTTAGTTTGTTTGATTATTTATGTCAAAATGGGTAAAACTTCATTATAGTTCGATTTCTCACGTTTTCAATGTGAAGTTAAGGCTTAAAACAACTATTTCTAGTCACAATAAGCTTTGTGAAGGCTTTAATGATTATACTCGGCTTGTTTACTTTCAAAACTCTTAGTTTGATTATTTATGTCAAAATGGGTAAAACTTCATTATAGTTCGATTTCTCACGTTTTCAATGTGAAGTTAAGGCTTAAAACAACTATTTCTAGTCACAATAAGCTTTGTGAAGGCTTTAATGATTATACTCGGCTTGTTTACTTTCAAAACTCTTAGTTTGATTATTTATGTCAAAATGGGTAAAACTTCATTATAGTTCGATTTCTCACGTTTTCAATGTGAAGTTAAGGCTTAAAACAACTATTTCTAGTCACAATAAGCTTTGTGAAGGCTTTAATGATTATACTCGGCTTGTTTACTTTCAAAACTCTTAGTTTGATTATTTATGTCAAAATGGGTAAAACTTCATATAGTTCGATTTCTCACGTTTTCAATGTGAAGTTAAGGCTTAAAACAACTATTTCTAGTCACAATAAGCTTTGTGAAGGCTTTAATGATTATACTCGGCTTGTTTACTTTCAAAACTCTTAGTTTGATTATTTATGTCAAAATGGGTAAAACTTCATTATAGTTCGATTTCTCACGTTTTCAATGTGAAGTTAAGGCTTAAAACAACTATTTCTAGTCACAATATGCTTTGTGAAGGCTTTAATGATTATACTCGGCTTGTTTACTTTCAAAACTCTTAGTTTGATTATTTATGTCAAAATGGGTAAAACTTCATTATAGTTCGATTTCTCACGTTTTCAATGTGAAGTTAAGGCTTAAAACAACTATTTCTAGTCACAATAAGCTTTGTGAAGGCTTTAATGATTATACTCGGCTTGTTTACTTTCAAAACTCTTAGTTTGATTATTTATGTCAAAATGGGTAAAACTTCATTATAGTTCGATTTCTCACGTTTTCAATGTGAAGTTAAGGCTTAAAACAACTATTTCTAGTCACAATAAGCTTTGTGAAGGCTTTAATGATTATACTCGGCTTGTTTACTTTCAAAACTCTTTGTTTGATTATTTATGTCAAAATGGGTAAAACTTCATTATAGTTCGATTTCTCACGTTTTCAATGTGAAGTTAAGGCTTAAAACAACTATTTCTAGTCACAATAAGCTTTGTGAAGGCTTTAATGATTATACTCGGCTTGTTTACTTTCAAAAAACTCTTAGTTTGATTATTTATGTCAAAATGGGTAAAACTTCATTATAGTTCGATTTCTCACGTTTTCAATGTGAAGTTAAGGCTTAAAACAACTATTTCTAGTCACAATAAGCTTTGTGAAGGCTTTAATGATTATACTCGGCTTGTTTACTTTCAAAACTCTTAGTTTGATTATTTATGTCAAAATGGGTAAAACTTCATTATAGTTCGATTTCTCACGTTTTCAATGTGAAGTTAAGGCTTAAAACAACTATTTCTAGTCACAATATAAGCTTTGTGAAGGCTTTAATGATTATACTCGGCTTGTTTACTTTCAAAACTCTTAGTTTGATTATTTATGTCAAAATGGGTAAAACTTCATTATAGTTCGATTTCTCACGTTTTCAATGTGAAGTTAAGGCTTAAAACAACTATTTCTAGTCACAATAAGCTTTGTGAAGGCTTTAATGATTATACTCGGCTTGTTTACTTTCAAAACTCTTAGTTTGATTATTTATGTCAAAATGGGTAAAACTTCATTATAGTTCGATTTCTCACGTTTTCAATGTGAAGTTAAGGCTTAAAACAACTATTTCTAGTCACAATAAGCTTTGTGAAGGCTTTAATGATTATACTCGGCTTGTTTACTTTCAAAACTCTTTGTTTGATTATTTATGTCAAAATGGGTAAAACTTCATTATAGTTCGATTTCTCACGTTTTCAATGTGAAGTTAAGGCTTAAAACAACTATTTCTAGTCACAATAAGCTTTGTGAAAGGCTTTAATGATTATACTCGGCTTGTTTACTTTCAAAACTCTTAGTTTGATTATTTATGTCAAAATGGGTAAAACTTCATTATAGTTCGATTTCTCACGTTTTCAATGTGAAGTTAAGGCTTAAAACAACTATTTCTAGTCACAATAAGCTTTGTGAAGGCTTTAATGATTATACTCGGCTTGTTTACTTTCAAAACTCTTAGTTTGATTATTTATGTCAAAATGGGTAAAACTTCATTATAGTTCGATTTCTCACGTTTTCAATGTGAAGTTAAGGCTTAAAACAACTATTTCTAGTCACAATAAGCTTTGTGAAGGCTTTAATGATTATACTCGGCTTGTTTACTTTCAAAACTCTTAGTTTGATTATTTATGTCAAAATGGGTAAAACTTCATTATAGTTCGATTTCTCACGTTTTCAATGTGAAGTTAAGGCTTAAAACAACTATTTCTAGTCACAATAAGCTTTGTGAAGGCTTTAATGATTATACTCGATTATACTCGCTTGTTTACTTTCAAAACTCTTAGTTTGATTATTTATGTCAAAATGGGTAAAACTTCATTATAGTTCGATTTCTCACGTTTTCAATGTGAAGTTAAGGCTTAAAACAACTATTTCTAGTCACAATAAGCTTTGTGAAGGCTTTAATGATTATACTCGGCTTGTTTACTTTCAAAACTCTTAGTTTGATTATTTATGTCAAAATGGGTAAAACTTCATTATAGTTCGATTTCTCACGTTTTCAATGTGAAGTTAAGGCTTAAAACAACTATTTCTAGTCACAATAAGCTTTGTGAAGGCTTTAATGATTATACTCGGCTTGTTTACTTTCAAAACTCTTAGTTTGATTATTTATGTCAAAATGGGTAAAACTTCATTATAGTTCGATTTCTCACGTTTTCAATGTGAAGTTAAGGCTTAAAACAACTATTTCTAGTCACAATAAGCTTTGTGAAGGCTTTAATGATTATACTCGGCTTGTTTACTTTCAAAACTCTTAGTTTGATTATTTATGTCAAAATGGGTAAAACTTCATTATAGTTCGATTTCTCACGTTTTCAATGTGAAGTTAAGGCTTAAAACAACTATTTCTAGTCACAATAAGCTTTGTGAAGGCTTTAATGATTATACTCGGCTTGTTTACTTTCAAAACTCTTAGTTTGATTATTTATGTCAAAATTGGTAAAACTTCATTATAGTTCGATTTCTCACGTTTTCAATGTGAAGTTAAGGCTTAAAACAACTATTTCTAGTCACAATAAGCTTTGTGAAGGCTTTAATGATTATACTCGGCTTGTTTACTTTCAAAACTCTTAGTTTGATTATTTATGTCAAAATGGGTAAAACTTCATTATAGTTCGATTTCTCACGTTTTCAATGTGAAGTTAAGGCTTAAAACAACTATTTCTAGTCACAATAAGCTTTGTGAAGGCTTTAATGATTATACTCGGCTTGTTTACTTTCAAAACTCTTAGTTTGATTATTTATGTCAAAATGGGTAAAACTTCATTATAGTTCGATTTCTCACGTTTTCAATGTGAAGTTAAGGCTTAAAACAACTATTTCTAGTCACAATAAGCTTTGTGAAGGCTTTAATGATTATACTCGGCTTGTTTACTTTCAAAACTCTTAGTTTGATTATTTATGTCAAAATGGGTAAAACTTCATTATAGTTCGATTTCTCACGTTTTCAATGTGAAGTTAAGGCTTAAAACAACTATTTCTAGTCACAATAAGCTTTGTGAAGGCTTTAATGATTATACTCGGCTTGTTTACTTTCAAAACTCTTTGTTTGATTATTTATGTCAAAATGGGTAAAACTTCATTATAGTTCGATTTCTCACGTTTTCAATGTGAAGTTAAGGCTTAAAACAACTATTTCTAGTCACAATAAGCTTTGTGAAGGCTTTAATGATTATACTCGGCTTGTTTACTTTCAAAACTCTTAGTTTGATTATTTATGTCAAAATGGGTAAAACTTCATTATAGTTCGATTTCTCACGTTTTCAAGTGTGAAGTTAAGGCTTAAAACAACTATTTCTAGTCACAATAAGCTTTGTGAAGGCTTTAATGATTATACTCGGCTTGTTTACTTTCAAAACTCTTTGTTTGATTATTTATGTCAAAATGGGTAAAACTTCATTATAGTTCGATTTCTCACGTTTTCAATGTGAAGTTAAGGCTTAAAACAACTATTTCTAGTCACAATAAGCTTTGTGAAGGCTTTAATGATTATACTCGGCTTGTTTACTTTCAAAACTCTTAGTTTGATTATTTATGTCAAAATGGGTAAAACTTCATTATAGTTCGATTTCTCACGTTTTCAATGTGAAGTTAAGGCTTAAAACAACTATTTCTAGTCACAATAAGCTTTGTGAAGGCTTTAATGATTATACTCGGCTTGTTTACTTTCAAAACTCTTAGTTTGTTTGATTATTTATGTCAAAATGGGTAAAACTTCATTATAGTTCGATTTCTCACGTTTTCAATGTGAAGTTAAGGCTTAAAACAAAACAACTATTTCTAGTCACAATAAGCTTTGTGAAGGCTTTAATGATTATACTCGGCTTGTTTACTTTCAAAACTCTTAGTTTGATTATTTATGTCAAAATGGGTAAAACTTCATTATAGTTCGATTTCTCACGTTTTCAATGTGAAGTTAAGGCTTAAAACAACTATTTCTAGTCACAATAAGCTTTGTGAAGGCTTTAATGATTATACTCGGCTTGTTTACTTTCAAAACTCTTAGTTTGATTATTTATGTCAAAATGGGTAAAACTTCATTATAGTTCGATTTCTCACGTTTTCAATGTGAAGTTAAGGCTTAAAACAACTATTTCTAGTCACAATAAGCTTTGTGAAGGCTTTAATGATTATACTCGGCTTGTTTACTTTCAAAACTCTTAGTTTGATTATTTATGTCAAAATGGGTAAAACTTCATTATAGTTCGATTTCTCACGTTTTCAATGTGAAGTTAAGGCTTAAAACAACTATTTCTAGTCACAATAAGCTTTGTGAAGGCTTTAATGATTATACTCGGCTTGTTTACTTTCAAAACTCTTAGTTTGATTATTTATGTCAAAATGGGTAAAACTTCATTATAGTTCGATTTCTCACGTTTTCAATGTGAAGTTAAGGCTTAAAACAACTATTTCTAGTCACAATAAGCTTTGTGAAGGCTTTAATGATTATACTCGGCTTGTTTACTTTCAAAACTCTTAGTTTGATTATTTATGTCAAAATGGGTAAAACTTCATTATAGTTCGATTTCTCACGTTTTCAATGTGAAGTTAAGGCTTAAAACAACTATTTCTAGTCACAATAAGCTTTGTGAAGGCTTTAATGATTATACTCGGCTTGTTTACTTTCAAAACTCTTAGTTTGATTATTTATGTCAAAATGGGTAAAACTTCATTATAGTTCGATTTCTCACGTTTTCAATGTGAAGTTAAGGCTTAAAACAACTATTTCTAGTCACAATAAGCTTTGTGAAGGCTTTAATGATTATACTCGGCTTGTTTACTTTCAAAACTCTTAGTTTGATTATTTATGTCAAAATGGGTAAAACTTCATTATAGTTCGATTTCTCACGTTTTCAATGTGAAGTTAAGGCTTAAAACAACTATTTCTAGTCACAATAAGCTTTGTGAAGGCTTTAATGATTATACTCGGCTTGTTTACTTTCAAAACTCTTAGTTTGATTATTTATGTCAAAATGGGTAAAACTTCATTATAGTTCGATTTCTCACGTTTTCAATGTGAAGTTAAGGCTTAAAACAACTATTTCTAGTCACAATAAGCTTTGTGAAGGCTTTAATGATTATACTCGGCTTGTTTACTTTCAAAACTCTTAGTTTGATTATTTATGTCAAAATGGGTAAAACTTCATTATAGTTCGATTTCTCACGTTTTCAATGTGAAGTTAAGGCTTAAAACAACTATTTCTAGTCACAATAAGCTTTGTGAAGGCTTTAATGATTATACTCGGCTTGTTTACTTTCAAATCTCTTTGATTATTTATGTCAAAATGGGTAAAACTTCATTATAGTTCGATTTCTCACGTTTTCAATGTGAAGTTAAGGCTTAAAACAACTATTTCTAGTCACAATAAGCTTTGTGAAGGCTTTAATGATTATACTCGGCTTGTTTACTTTCAAAACTCTTAGTTTGATTATTTATGTCAAAATGGGTAAAACTTCATTATAGTTCGATTTCTCACGTTTTCAATGTGAAGTTAAGGCTTAAAACAACTATTTCTAGTCACAATAAGCTTTGTGAAGGCTTTAATGATTATACTCGGCTTGTTTACTTTCAAAACTCTTAGTTTGATTATTTATGTCAAAATGGGTAAAACTTCATTATAGTTCGATTTCTCACGTTTTCAATGTGAAGTTAAGGCTTAAAACAACTATTTCTAGTCACAATAAGCTTTGTGAAGGCTTTAATGATTATACTCGGCTTGTTTACTTTCAAAACTCTTAGTTTGATTATTTATGTCAAAATGGAAAAAACTTCATTATAGTTCGATTTCTCACGTTTTCAATGTGAAGTTAAGGCTTAAAACAACTATTTCTAGTCACAATAAGCTTTGTGAAGGCTTTAATGATTATACTCGGCTTGTTTACTTTCAAAACTCTTTGTTTGATTATTTATGTCAAAATTGGTAAAACTTCATTATAGTTCGATTTCTCACGTTTTCAATGTGAAGTTAAGGCTTAAAACAACTATTTCTAGTCACAATAAGCTTTGTGAAGGCTTTAATGATTATACTCGGCTTGTTTACTTTCAAAACTCTTAGTTTGATTATTTATGTCAAAATGGGTAAAACTTCATTATAGTTCGATTTCTCACGTTTTCAATGTGAAGTTAAGGCTTAAAACAACTATTTCTAGTCACAATAAGCTTTGTGAAGGCTTTAATGATTATACTCGGCTTGTTTACTTTCAAAACTCTTAGTTTGATTATTTATGTCAAAATGGGTAAAACTTCATTATAGTTCGATTTCTCACGTTTCAATGTGAAGTTAAGGCTTAAAACAACTATTTCTAGTCACAATAAGCTTTGTGAAGGCTTTAATGATTATACTCGGCTTGTTTACTTTCAAAACTCTTAGTTTGATTATTTATGTCAAAATGGGTAAAACTTCATTATAGTTCGATTTCTCACGTTTTCAATGTGAAGTTAAGGCTTAAAACAACTATTTCTAGTCACAATAAGCTTTGTGAAGGCTTTAATGATTATACTCGGCTTGTTTACTTTCAAAACTCTTAGTTTGATTATTTATGTCAAAATGGGTAAAACTTCATTATAGTTCGATTTCTCACGTTTTCAATGTGAAGTTAAGGCTTAAAACAACTATTTCTAGTCACAATAAGCTTTGTGAAGGCTTTAATGATTATACTCGGCTTGTTTACTTTCAAAACTCTTAATTTGATTATTTATGTCAAAATGGGGTAAAACTTCATTATAGTTCGATTTCTCACGTTTTCAATGTGAAGTTAAGGCTTAAAACACGCTATTTCTAGTCACAATATGCGTTGTGAAGGCTTTAATGATTATGCTCGGCTTGTTTGCTTTCAAAACTCTTTGTTTGATTATTTATGTCAAAATTGGTAAAACTTCATTATGATTTCGATTTCTCACGTTTTCAATGTAAAGTTAAGGCTTAAAACCAGCTATTTATAGTAACGGTATGCTTTTGTGAAAGGCTTTTGTGATTATACTCGGCTTGTTTACTTTCAAAACTCTTAGTTTGATAATTTATGTCAAAATGGGTAAAACTTCATTATTGTTGATTTCTCACGTTTTCAATGTGTGAAGTTGAGGCTTAAAACAACTATTTTTGGGTCCACAGATTATGCTTTGTGAAGGCTTTAATGATTAATTATGCTGGGCTTGTTTACTTTCAAAACTCTTAGTTTGATTATTTATGTCAAAATTGGAAAAACTTCATTATAGTTCGATTTCTCTCGTTTTCAATGTGAAGTTAAAACTAAAAACAACGATTTCTAGTCACAATAAGCTTTGTGACATCTTAATGACTATACTCCGCTTGTTTACTTTCAAAACTCTTAGTTTGATTATTTATGTCAAAATGGGTAAAACTTCATTATAGTTCGATTTCGCGTTTTCAATGTGAAGTTAAGGCTTAAAACAACTATTTCTAGTCACAATAAGCTTTGTGAAGGCTTTAATGATTATACTCGGCTTGTTTACTCTCAAAACTCTTTGTTTGATTATTTATTTCAAAATTGGTAAAACTTCGTTATAGTTCGATTTCTCACGTTTTCCATGCTAATAAGTTAAGGCTTAAAACAACTATTTCTAGTCACATTATGCGTTTGTGAAAGCTTTAATGATTATCGCCTCGGCTTGTTTACTTTCAAAACACTTAGTTTGATTATTTATATCCATGAAATCAGGTAAAACTTCATTATAGTTCGATTTCTGCACGTTTTCAATGTAAAGTTAAGGCTTAAAACAACTATTTCTAGTCACGATAAGCTTTGTGAAGGCTTTAATGATTATGCTCGGCTTATTTACTTTCAAAACTCTTTGTTTGATTATTTATGTCAAAATTGGTAAAACTTCGTTATAGTTCGATTTCAAGTTTTCAAATGTGAAGTTAAGGCTTAAAACAACTATTTCTAGTCACAATAAGCTTTGTGAAAGCTTTAATGATTATACTCTCCTTGTTTACTTTCAAAACACTTAGTTTGATTATTTATGTCAAAATGGGTAAAACTTCATTATAGTTCGATTTCTCACGTTTTCAATGTGAAGTTAAGGCTTAAAACAACTATTTCTAGTCACAATATGCTTTGTGAAGGCTTTAATGATTATACTCGGCTTGTTTACTTTCAAAACTCTTAGTTTGATTATTTATGTCAAAATGGGTAAAAAACTTCATTATAGTTCGATTTCTCACGTTTTCAATGTGAAGTTAAGGCTTAAAACAACTATTTCTAGTCACAATAAGCTTTGTGAAGGCTTTAATGATTATACTTTCGGCTTGTTTACTTTCAAAACTCTTTGTTTGATTATTTATGTCAAAATTGGTAAAACTTCATTATAGTTCGATTTCTCTCGTTTTCAATGTGAAGTTAAGGCTTAAAACAACTATTTCTAGTCACAATAAGCTTTGTGAAGGCTTTAATGATTATACTCGGCTTGTTTACTTTCAAAACTCTTAGTTTGATTATTTATGTCAAAATGGGTAAAACTTCATTATAGTTCGATTTCTCACGTTTTCAATGTGAAGTTAAGGCTTAAAACAACTATTTATAGTCACAATATGCTTTGTGAAGGCTTTAATGATTATACTCGGCTTGTTTACTTTCAAAACTCTTAGTTTGATTATTTATGTCAAAATGGGTAAAACTTCATTATAGTTCGATTTCTCACAGTTTTCAATGTGAAGTTAAGGCTTAAAACAACTATTTCTAGTCACAATAAGCTTTGTGAAGGCTTTAATGATTATACTCGGCTTGTTTACTTTCAAAACTCTTTGTTTGATTATTTATGTCAAAATTGGTAAAACTTCATTATAGTTCGATTTCTCTCGTTTTCAATGTGAAGTTAAGGCTTAAAACAACTATTTCTAGTCACAATAAGCTTTGTGAAAGCTTTAATGATTATACTCGGCTTGTTTACTTTCAAAACTCTTAGTTTGATTATTTATGTCAAAATGGGTAAAACTTCATTATAGTTCGATTTCTCACGTTTTCAATGTGAAGTTAAGGCTTAAAACAACTATTTATAGTCACAATAAGCTTTGTGAAGGCTTTAATGATTATACTCGGCTTGTTTACTATCAAAACTCTTTGTTTGATTATTTATGTCAAAATGGGTAAAACTTCATTATAGTTCGATTTCTCACGTTTTCAATGTGAAGTTAAGGCTTAAAACAACTATTTCTAGTCACAATAAGCTTTGTGAAGGCTTTAATGATTATACTCGGCTTGTTTACTTTCAAAACTCTTTGTTTGATTATTTATGTCAAAATGAGTAAAACTTCATTATAGTTCGATTTCTCACGTTTTCAATGTGAAGTTAAGGCTTAAAACAACTATTTCTAGTCACAATAAGCTTTGTGAAGGCTTTAATGATTATACTCTCAGCTTGTTTACTTTCAAAACTCTTAGTTTGATTATTTATGTCAAAATGGGTAAAACTTCATTATAGTTCGATTTCTCACGTTTTCAATGTGAAGTTAAGGCTTAAAACAACTATTTCTAGTCACAATATGCTTTGTGAAAGCTTTAATGATTATACTCGGCTTGTTTACTTTCAAAACTCTTAGTTTGATTATTTATGTCAAAATGGGTAAAACTTCATTATAGTTCGATTTCTCACGTTTTCAATGTGAAGTTAAGGCTTAAACAACTATTTCTAGTCACAATAAGCTTTGTGAAGGCTTTAATGATTATACTCGGCTTGTTTACTTTCAAAACTCTTAGTTTGATTATTTATGTCAAAATTGGTAAAACTTCATTATAGTTCGATTTCTCACGTTTTCAATGTGAAGTTAAGGCTTAAAACAACTATTTCTAGTCACAATAAGCTTTGTGAAGGCTTTAATGATTATACTCGGCTTGTTTACTTTCAAAACTCTTTGTTTGATTATTTATGTCAAAATTGGTAAAACTTCATTATAGTTCGATTTCTCACGTTTTCAATGTGAAGTTAAGGCTTAAAACAACTATTTCTAGTCACAATAAGCTTTGTGAAGGCTTTAATGATTATACTCGGCTTGTTTACTTTCAAAACTCTTAGTTTGATTATTTATGTCAAAATGGGTAAAACTTCATTATAGTTCGATTTCTCACGTTTTCAATGTGAAGTTAAGGCTTAAAACAACTATTTCTAGTCACAATAAGCTTTGTGAAGGCTTTAATGATTATACTCGGCTTGTTTACTTTCAAAACTCTTAGTTTGATTATTTATGTCAAAATGGGTAAAACTTCATTATAGTTCGATTTCTCACGTTTTCAATGTGAAGTTAAGGCTTAAAACAACTATTTCTAGTCACAATATGCTTTGTGAAGGCTTTAATGATTATACTCGGCTTGTTTACTTTCAAAACTCTTAGTTTGATTATTTATGTCAAAATGGGTAAAACTTCATTATAGTTCGATTTCTCACGTTTTCAATGTGAAGTTAAGGCTTAAAACAACTATTTCTAGTCACAATAAGCTTTGTGAAGGCTTTAATGATTATACTCGGCTTGTTTACTTTCAAAACTCTTAGTTTGATTATTTATGTCAAAATGGGTAAAACTTCATTATAGTTCGATTTCTCACGTTTTCAATGTGAAGTTAAGGCTTAAAACAACTATTTCTAGTCACAATATGCTTTGTGAAGGCTTTAATGATTATACTCGGCTTGTTTACTTTCAAAACTCTTAGTTTGATTATTTATGTCAAAATGGGTAAAACTTCATTATAGTTCGATTTCTCACGTTTTCAATGTGAAGTTAAGGCTTAAAACAACTATTTCTAGTCACAATAAGCTTTGTGAAGGCTTTAATGATTATACTCGGCTTGTTTACTTTCAAAACTCTTAGTTTGATTATTTATGTCAAAATGGGTAAAACTTCATTATAGTTCGATTTCTCTCACGTTTTCAATGTGAAGTTAAGGCTTAAAACAACTATTTCTAGTCACAATAAGCTTTGTGAAGGCTTTAATGATTATACTCGGCTTGTTTACTTTCAAAACTCTTAGTTTGATTATTTATGTCAAAATGGGTAAAACTTCATTATAGTTCGATTTCCCACGTTTTCAATGTGAAGTTAAGGCTTAAAACAACTATTTCTAGTCACAATAAGCTTTGTGAAGGCTTTAATGATTATACTCGGCTTGTTTACTTTCAAAACTCTTAGTTTGATTATTTATGTCAAAATGGGTAAAACTTCATTATAGTTCGATTTCTCACGTTTTCAATGTGAAGTTAAGGCTTAAAACAACTATTTCTAGTCACAATAAGCTTTGTGAAGGCTTTAATGATTATACTCGGCTTGTTTACTTTCAAAACTCTTAGTTTGATTATTTATGTCAAAATGGGTAAAACTTCATTATAGTTCGATTTCTCACGTTTTCAATGTGAAGTTAAGGCTTAAAACAACTATTTCTAGTCACAATAAGCTTTGTGAAGGCTTTAATGATTATACTCGGCTTGTTTACTTTCAAAACTCTTAGTTTGATTATTTATGTCAAAATGGGTAAAACTTCATTATAGTTCGATTTCTCACGTTTTCAATGTGAAGTTAAGGCTTAAAACAACTATTTCTAGTCACAATAAGCTTTGTGAAGGCTTTAATGATTATACTCGGCTTGTTTACTTTCAAAACTCTTAGTTTGATTATTTATGTCAAAATGGGTAAAACTTCATTATAGTTCGATTTCTCACGTTTTCAATGTGAAGTTAAGGCTTAAAACAACTATTTCTAGTCACAATAAGCTTTGTGAAGGCTTTAATGATTATACTCGGCTTGTTTACTTTCAAAACTCTTAGTTTGATTATTTATGTCAAAATGGGTAAAACTTCATTATAGTTCGATTTCTCACGTTTTCAATGTGAAGTTAAGGCTTAAAACAACTATTTCTAGTCACAATAAGCTTTGTGAAGGCTTTAATGATTATACTCGGCTTGTTTACTTTCAAAACTCTTTGTTTGATTATTTATGTCAAAATTGGTAAAACTTCATTATAGTTCGATTTCTCACGTTTTCAATGTGAAGTTAAGGCTTAAAACAACTATTTCTAGTCACAATAAGCTTTGTGAAAGCTTTAATGATTATACTCGGCTTGTTTACTTTCAAAACTCTTAGTTTGATTATTTATGTCAAAATGGGTAAAACTTCATTATAGTTCGATTTCTCACGTTTTCAATGTGAAGTTAAGGCTTAAAACAACTATTTCTAGTCACAATATGCTTTGTGAAGGCTTTAATGATTATACTCGGCTTGTTTACTTTCAAAACTCTTAGTTTGATTATTTATGTCAAAATGGGTAAAACTTCATTATAGTTCGATTTCTCACGTTTTCAATGTGAAGTTAAGGCTTAAAACAACTATTTCTAGTCACAATAAGCTTTGTGAAGGCTTTAATGATTATACTCGGCTTGTTTACTTTCAAAACTCTTAGTTTGATTATTTATGTCAAAATTGGTAAAACTTCATTATAGTTCGATTTCTCTCGTTTTCAATGTGAAGTTAAGGCTTAAAACAACTATTTCTAGTCACAATAAGCTTTGTGAAGGCTTTAATGATTATACTCGGCTTGTTTACTTTCAAAACTCTTAGTTTGATTATTTATGTCAAAATGGGTAAAACTTCATTATAGTTCGATTTCTCACGTTTTCAATGTGAAGTTAAGGCTTAAAACAACTATTTATAGTCACAATATGCTTTGTGAAGGCTTTAATGATTATACTCGGCTTGTTTACTATCAAAACTCTTAGTTTGATTATTTATGTCAAAATGGGTAAAACTTCATTATAGTTCGATTTCTCACGTTTTCAATGTGAAGTTAAGGCTTAAAACAACTATTTCTAGTCACAATAAGCTTTGTGAAGGCTTTAATGATTATACTCGGCTTGTTTACTTTCAAAACTCTTTGTTTGATTATTTATGTCAAAATTGGTAAAACTTCATTATAGTTCGATTTCTCTCGTTTTCAATGTGAAGTTAAGGCTTAAAACAACTATTTCTAGTCACAATAAGCTTTGTGAAGGCTTTAATGATTATACTCGGCTTGTTTACTTTCAAAACTCTTAGTTTGATTATTTATGTCAAAATGGGTAAAACTTCATTATAGTTCGATTTCTCACGTTTTCAATGTGAAGTTAAGGCTTAAAACAACTATTTCTAGTCACAATATGCTTTGTGAAGGCTTTAATGATTATACTCGGCTTGTTTACTTTCAAAACTCTTAGTTTGATTATTTATGTCAAAATGGGTAAAACTTCATTATAGTTCGATTTCTCACGTTTTCAATGTGAAGTTAAGGCTTAAAACAACTATTTCTAGTCACAATAAGCTTTGTGAAGGCTTTAATGATTATACTCGGCTTGTTTACTTTCAAAACTCTTTGTTTGATTATTTATGTCAAAATTGGTAAAACTTCATTATAGTTCGATTTCTCACGTTTTCAATGTGAAGTTAAGGCTTAAAACAACTATTTCTAGTCACAATAAGCTTTGTGAAGGCTTTAATGATTATACTCGGCTTGTTTACTTTCAAAACTCTTAGTTTGATTATTTATGTCAAAATGGGTAAAACTTCATTATAGTTCGATTTCTCACGTTTTCAATGTGAAGTTAAGGCTTAAAACAACTATTTCTAGTCACAATAAGCTTTGTGAAGGCTTTAATGATTATACTCGGCTTGTTTACTTTCAAAACTCTTAGTTTGATTATTTATGTCAAAATGGGTAAAACTTCATTATAGTTCGATTTCTCACGTTTTCAATGTGAAGTTAAGGCTTAAAACAACTATTTCTAGTCACAATAAGCTTTGTGAAGGCTTTAATGATTATACTCGGCTTGTTTACTTTCAAAACTCTTAGTTTGATTATTTATGTCAAAATGGGTAAAACTTCATTATAGTTCGATTTCTCACGTTTTCAATGTGAAGTTAAGGCTTAAAACAACTATTTCTAGTCACAATATGCTTTGTGAAGGCTTTAATGATTATACTCGGCTTGTTTACTTTCAAAACTCTTAGTTTGATTATTTATGTCAAAATGGGTAAAACTTCATTATAGTTCGATTTCTCTCGTTTTCAATGTGAAGTTAAGGCTTAAAACAACTATTTCTAGTCACAATAAGCTTTGTGAAGGCTTTAATGATTATACTCGGCTTGTTTACTTTCAAAACTCTTAGTTTGATTATTTATGTCAAAATGGGTAAAACTTCATTATAGTTCGATTTCTCACGTTTTCAATGTGAAGTTAAGGCTTAAAACAACTATTTCTAGTCACAATAAGCTTTGTGAAGGCTTTAATGATTATACTCGGCTTGTTTACTTTCAAAACTCTTAGTTTGATTATTTATGTCAAAATGGGTAAAACTTCATTATAGTTCGATTTCTCACGTTTTCAATGTGAAGTTAAGGCTTAAAACAACTATTTCTAGTCACAATATGCTTTGTGAAGGCTTTAATGATTATACTCGGCTTGTTTACTTTCAAAACTCTTAGTTTGATTATTTATGTCAAAATGGGTAAAACTTCATTATAGTTCGATTTCTCACGTTTTCAATGTGAAGTTAAGGCTTAAAACAACTATTTCTAGTCACAATAAGCTTTGTGAAGGCTTTAATGATTATACTCGGCTTGTTTACTTTCAAAACTCTTTGTTTGATTATTTATGTCAAAATTGGTAAAACTTCATTATAGTTCGATTTCTCACGTTTTCAATGTGAAGTTAAGGCTTAAAACAACTATTTCTAGTCACAATAAGCTTTGTGAAGGCTTTAATGATTATACTCGGCTTGTTTACTTTCAAAACTCTTAGTTTGATTATTTATGTCAAAATGGGTAAAACTTCATTATAGTTCGATTTCTCACGTTTTCAATGTGAAGTTAAGGCTTAAAACAACTATTTCTAGTCACAATAAGCTTTGTGAAAGCTTTAATGATTATACTCGGCTTGTTTACTTTCAAAACTCTTAGTTTGATTATTTATGTCAAAATGGGTAAAACTTCATTATAGTTCGATTTCTCACGTTTTCAATGTGAAGTTAAGGCTTAAAACAACTATTTCTAGTCACAATAAGCTTTGTGAAGGCTTTAATGATTATACTCGGCTTGTTTACTTTCAAAACTCTTAGTTTGATTATTTATGTCAAAATGGGTAAAACTTCATTATAGTTCGATTTCTCACGTTTTCAATGTGAAGTTAAGGCTTAAAACAACTATTTCTAGTCACAATAAGCTTTGTGAAGGCTTTAATGATTATACTCGGCTTGTTTACTTTCAAAACTCTTAGTTTGATTATTTATGTCAAAATGGGTAAAACTTCATTATAGTTCGATTTCTCACGTTTTCAATGTGAAGTTAAGGCTTAAAACAACTATTTCTAGTCACAATATGCTTTGTGAAGGCTTTAATGATTATACTCGGCTTGTTTACTTTCAAAACTCTTAGTTTGATTATTTATGTCAAAATGGGTAAAACTTCATTATAGTTCGATTTCTCACGTTTTCAATGTGAAGTTAAGGCTTAAAACAACTATTTCTAGTCACAATATGCTTTGTGAAGGCTTTAATGATTATACTCGGCTTGTTTACTTTCAAAACTCTTAGTTTGATTATTTATGTCAAAATGGGTAAAACTTCATTATAGTTCGATTTCTCACGTTTTCAATGTGAAGTTAAGGCTTAAAACAACTATTTCTAGTCACAATAAGCTTTGTGAAGGCTTTAATGATTATACTCGGCTTGTTTACTTTCAAAACTCTTAGTTTGATTATTTATGTCAAAATGGGTAAAACTTCATTATAGTTCGATTTCTCACGTTTTCAATGTGAAGTTAAGGCTTAAAACAACTATTTCTAGTCACAATATGCTTTGTGAAGGCTTTAATGATTATACTCGGCTTGTTTACTTTCAAAACTCTTAGTTTGATTATTTATGTCAAAATGGGTAAAACTTCATTATAGTTCGATTTCTCACGTTTTCAATGTGAAGTTAAGGCTTAAAACAACTATTTCTAGTCACAATAAGCTTTGTGAAGGCTTTAATGATTATACTCGGCTTGTTTACTTTCAAAACTCTTAGTTTGATTATTTATGTCAAAATGGGTAAAACTTCATTATAGTTCGATTTCTCACGTTTTCAATGTGAAGTTAAGGCTTAAAACAACTATTTCTAGTCACAATAAGCTTTGTGAAGGCTTTAATGATTATACTCGGCTTGTTTACTTTCAAAACTCTTAGTTTGATTATTTATGTCAAAATGGGTAAAACTTCATTATAGTTCGATTTCTCACGTTTTCAATGTGAAGTTAAGGCTTAAAACAACTATTTCTAGTCACAATAAGCTTTGTGAAGGCTTTAATGATTATACTCGGCTTGTTTACTTTCAAAACTCTTAGTTTGATTATTTATGTCAAAATGGGTAAAACTTCATTATAGTTCGATTTCTCACGTTTTCAATGTGAAGTTAAGGCTTAAAACAACTATTTCTAGTCACAATAAGCTTTGTGAAGGCTTTAATGATTATACTCGGCTTGTTTACTTTCAAAACTCTTAGTTTGATTATTTATGTCAAAATGGGTAAAACTTCATTATAGTTCGATTTCTCACGTTTTCAATGTGAAGTTAAGGCTTAAAACAACTATTTCTAGTCACAATAAGCTTTGTGAAGGCTTTAATGATTATACTCGGCTTGTTTACTTTCAAAACTCTTAGTTTGATTATTTATGTCAAAATGGGTAAAACTTCATTATAGTTCGATTTCTCACGTTTTCAATGTGAAGTTAAGGCTTAAAACAACTATTTCTAGTCACAATAAGCTTTGTGAAGGCTTTAATGATTATACTCGGCTTGTTTACTTTCAAAACTCTTAGTTTGATTATTTATGTCAAAATGGGTAAAACTTCATTATAGTTCGATTTCTCACGTTTTCAATGTGAAGTTAAGGCTTAAAACAACTATTTCTAGTCACAATATGCTTTGTGAAGGCTTTAATGATTATACTCGGCTTGTTTACTTTCAAAACTCTTAGTTTGATTATTTATGTCAAAATGGGTAAAACTTCATTATAGTTCGATTTCTCACGTTTTCAATGTGAAGTTAAGGCTTAAAACAACTATTTCTAGTCACAATAAGCTTTGTGAAGGCTTTAATGATTATACTCGGCTTGTTTACTTTCAAAACTCTTAGTTTGATTATTTATGTCAAAATGGGTAAAACTTCATTATAGTTCGATTTCTCACGTTTTCAATGTGAAGTTAAGGCTTAAAACAACTATTTCTAGTCACAATAAGCTTTGTGAAGGCTTTAATGATTATACTCGGCTTGTTTACTTTCAAAACTCTTAGTTTGATTATTTATGTCAAAATGGGTAAAACTTCATTATAGTTCGATTTCTCACGTTTTCAATGTGAAGTTAAGGCTTAAAACAACTATTTCTAGTCACAATAAGCTTTGTGAAGGCTTTAATGATTATACTCGGCTTGTTTACTTTCAAAACTCTTAGTTTGATTATTTATGTCAAAATGGGTAAAACTTCATTATAGTTCGATTTCTCACGTTTTCAATGTGAAGTTAAGGCTTAAAACAACTATTTCTAGTCACAATAAGCTTTGTGAAGGCTTTAATGATTATACTCGGCTTGTTTACTTTCAAAACTCTTTGTTTGATTATTTATGTCAAAATTGGTAAAACTTCATTATAGTTCGATTTCTCTCGTTTTCAATGTGAAGTTAAGGCTTAAAACAACTATTTCTAGTCACAATAAGCTTTGTGAAGGCTTTAATGATTATACTCGGCTTGTTTACTTTCAAAACTCTTAGTTTGATTATTTATGTCAAAATGGGTAAAACTTCATTATAGTTCGATTTCTCACGTTTTCAATGTGAAGTTAAGGCTTAAAACAACTATTTCTAGTCACAATAAGCTTTGTGAAGGCTTTAATGATTATACTCGGCTTGTTTACTTTCAAAACTCTTAGTTTGATTATTTATGTCAAAATGGGTAAAACTTCATTATAGTTCGATTTCTCACGTTTTCAATGTGAAGTTAAGGCTTAAAACAACTATTTCTAGTCACAATAAGCTTTGTGAAGGCTTTAATGATTATACTCGGCTTGTTTACTTTCAAAACTCTTAGTTTGATTATTTATGTCAAAATGGGTAAAACTTCATTATAGTTCGATTTCTCACGTTTTCAATGTGAAGTTAAGGCTTAAAACAACTATTTCTAGTCACAATAAGCTTTGTGAAGGCTTTAATGATTATACTCGGCTTGTTTACTTTCAAAACTCTTAGTTTGATTATTTATGTCAAAATGGGTAAAACTTCATTATAGTTCGATTTCTCACGTTTTCAATGTGAAGTTAAGGCTTAAAACAACTATTTCTAGTCACAATAAGCTTTGTGAAGGCTTTAATGATTATACTCGGCTTGTTTACTTTCAAAACTCTTAGTTTGATTATTTATGTCAAAATGGGTAAAACTTCATTATAGTTCGATTTCTCACGTTTTCAATGTGAAGTTAAGGCTTAAAACAACTATTTCTAGTCACAATAAGCTTTGTGAAGGCTTTAATGATTATACTCGGCTTGTTTACTTTCAAAACTCTTAGTTTGATTATTTATGTCAAAATGGGTAAAACTTCATTATAGTTCGATTTCTCACGTTTTCAATGTGAAGTTAAGGCTTAAAACAACTATTTCTAGTCACAATAAGCTTTGTGAAGGCTTTAATGATTATACTCGGCTTGTTTACTTTCAAAACTCTTAGTTTGATTATTTATGTCAAAATGGGTAAAACTTCATTATAGTTCGATTTCTCACGTTTTCAATGTGAAGTTAAGGCTTAAAACAACTATTTCTAGTCACAATAAGCTTTGTGAAGGCTTTAATGATTATACTCGGCTTGTTTACTTTCAAAACTCTTAGTTTGATTATTTATGTCAAAATGGGTAAAACTTCATTATAGTTCGATTTCTCACGTTTTCAATGTGAAGTTAAGGCTTAAAACAACTATTTCTAGTCACAATAAGCTTTGTGAAGGCTTTAATGATTATACTCGGCTTGTTTACTTTCAAAACTCTTAGTTTGATTATTTATGTCAAAATTGGTAAAACTTCATTATAGTTCGATTTCTCACGTTTTCAATGTGAAGTTAAGGCTTAAAACAACTATTTCTAGTCACAATAAGCTTTGTGAAGGCTTTAATGATTATACTCGGCTTGTTTACTTTCAAAACTCTTAGTTTGATTATTTATGTCAAAATGGGTAAAACTTCATTATAGTTCGATTTCTCACGTTTTCAATGTGAAGTTAAGGCTTAAAACAACTATTTCTAGTCACAATAAGCTTTGTGAAGGCTTTAATGATTATACTCGGCTTGTTTACTTTCAAAACTCTTAGTTTGATTATTTATGTCAAAATGGGTAAAACTTCATTATAGTTCGATTTCTCACGTTTTCAATGTGAAGTTAAGGCTTAAAACAACTATTTCTAGTCACAATAAGCTTTGTGAAGGCTTTAATGATTATACTCGGCTTGTTTACTTTCAAAACTCTTAGTTTGATTATTTATGTCAAAATGGGTAAAACTTCATTATAGTTCGATTTCTCACGTTTTCAATGTGAAGTTAAGGCTTAAAACAACTATTTCTAGTCACAATAAGCTTTGTGAAGGCTTTAATGATTATACTCGGCTTGTTTACTTTCAAAACTCTTAGTTTGATTATTTATGTCAAAATGGGTAAAACTTCATTATAGTTCGATTTCTCACGTTTTCAATGTGAAGTTAAGGCTTAAAACAACTATTTCTAGTCACAATAAGCTTTGTGAAGGCTTTAATGATTATACTCGGCTTGTTTACTTTCAAAACTCTTAGTTTGATTATTTATGTCAAAATGGGTAAAACTTCATTATAGTTCGATTTCTCACGTTTTCAATGTGAAGTTAAGGCTTAAAACAACTATTTCTAGTCACAATAAGCTTTGTGAAGGCTTTAATGATTATACTCGGCTTGTTTACTTTCAAAACTCTTAGTTTGATTATTTATGTCAAAATTGGTAAAACTTCATTATAGTTCGATTTCTCACGTTTTCAATGTGAAGTTAAGGCTTAAAACAACTATTTCTAGTCACAATAAGCTTTGTGAAGGCTTTAATGATTATACTCGGCTTGTTTACTTTCAAAACTCTTAGTTTGATTATTTATGTCAAAATGGGTAAAACTTCATTATAGTTCGATTTCTCACGTTTTCAATGTGAAGTTAAGGCTTAAAACAACTATTTCTAGTCACAATAAGCTTTGTGAAGGCTTTAATGATTATACTCGGCTTGTTTACTTTCAAAACTCTTAGTTTGATTATTTATGTCAAAATGGGTAAAACTTCATTATAGTTCGATTTCTCACGTTTTCAATGTGAAGTTAAGGCTTAAAACAACTATTTCTAGTCACAATATGCTTTGTGAAGGCTTTAATGATTATACTCGGCTTGTTTACTTTCAAAACTCTTAGTTTGATTATTTATGTCAAAATGGGTAAAACTTCATTATAGTTCGATTTCTCACGTTTTCAATGTGAAGTTAAGGCTTAAAACAACTATTTCTAGTCACAATAAGCTTTGTGAAGGCTTTAATGATTATACTCGGCTTGTTTACTTTCAAAACTCTTAGTTTGATTATTTATGTCAAAATGGGTAAAACTTCATTATAGTTCGATTTCTCACGTTTTCAATGTGAAGTTAAGGCTTAAAACAACTATTTCTAGTCACAATAAGCTTTGTGAAGGCTTTAATGATTATACTCGGCTTGTTTACTTTCAAAACTCTTAGTTTGATTATTTATGTCAAAATGGGTAAAACTTCATTATAGTTCGATTTCTCACGTTTTCAATGTGAAGTTAAGGCTTAAAACAACTATTTCTAGTCACAATAAGCTTTGTGAAGGCTTTAATGATTATACTCGGCTTGTTTACTTTCAAAACTCTTAGTTTGATTATTTATGTCAAAATGGGTAAAACTTCATTATAGTTCGATTTCTCACGTTTTCAATGTGAAGTTAAGGCTTAAAACAACTATTTCTAGTCACAATAAGCTTTGTGAAGGCTTTAATGATTATACTCGGCTTGTTTACTTTCAAAACTCTTTGTTTGATTATTTATGTCAAAATTGGTAAAACTTCATTATAGTTCGATTTCTCTCGTTTTCAATGTGAAGTTAAGGCTTAAAACAACTATTTCTAGTCAATAAGCTTTGTGAAGGCTTTAATGATTATACTCGGCTTGTTTACTTTCAAAACTCTTAGTTTGATTATTTATGTCAAAATGGGTAAAACTTCATTATAGTTCGATTTCTCACGTTTTCAATGTGAAGTTAAGGCTTAAAACAACTATTTCTAGTCACAATAAGCTTTGTGAAGGCTTTAATGATTATACTCGGCTTGTTTACTTTCAAAACTCTTAGTTTGATTATTTATGTCAAAATGGGTAAAACTTCATTATAGTTCGATTTCTCACGTTTTCAATGTGAAGTTAAGGCTTAAAACAACTATTTCTAGTCACAATAAGCTTTGTGAAGGCTTTAATGATTATACTCGGCTTGTTTACTTTCAAAACTCTTAGTTTGATTATTTATGTCAAAATGGGTAAAACTTCATTATAGTTCGATTTCTCACGTTTTCAATGTGAAGTTAAGGCTTAAAACAACTATTTCTAGTCACAATAAGCTTTGTGAAGGCTTTAATGATTATACTCGGCTTGTTTACTTTCAAAACTCTTAGTTTGATTATTTATGTCAAAATGGGTAAAACTTCATTATAGTTCGATTTCTCACGTTTTCAATGTGAAGTTAAGGCTTAAAACAACTATTTCTAGTCACAATAAGCTTTGTGAAAGGCTTTAATGATTATACTCGGCTTGTTTACTTTCAAAACTCTTAGTTTGATTATTTATGTCAAAATGGGTAAAACTTCATTATAGTTCGATTTCTCACGTTTTCAATGTGAAGTTAAGGCTTAAAACAACTATTTCTAGTCACAATAAGCTTTGTGAAGGCTTTAATGATTATACTCGGCTTGTTTACTTTCAAAACTCTTAGTTTGATTATTTATGTCAAAATGGGTAAAACTTCATTATAGTTCGATTTCTCACGTTTTCAATGTGAAGTTAAGGCTTAAAACAACTATTTCTAGTCACAATAAGCTTTGTGAAGGCTTTAATGATTATACTCGGCTTGTTTACTTTCAAAACTCTTAGTTTGATTATTTATGTCAAAATGGGTAAAACTTCATTATAGTTCGATTTCTCACGTTTTCAATGTGAAGTTAAGGCTTAAAACAACTATTTCTAGTCACAATAAGCTTTGTGAAGGCTTTAATGATTATACTCGGCTTGTTTACTTTCAAAACTCTTAGTTTGATTATTTATGTCAAAATGGGTAAAACTTCATTATAGTTCGATTTCTCACGTTTTCAATGTGAAGTTAAGGCTTAAAACAACTATTTCTAGTCACAATAAGCTTTGTGAAGGCTTTAATGATTATACTCGGCTTGTTTACTTTCAAAACTCTTAGTTTGATTATTTATGTCAAAATGGGTAAAACTTCATTATAGTTCGATTTCTCACGTTTTCAATGTGAAGTTAAGGCTTAAAACAACTATTTCTAGTCACAATAAGCTTTGTGAAGGCTTTAATGATTATACTCGGCTTGTTTACTTTCAAAACTCTTAGTTTGATTATTTATGTCAAAATGGGTAAAACTTCATTATAGTTCGATTTCTCACGTTTTCAATGTGAAGTTAAGGCTTAAAACAACTATTTCTAGTCACAATAAGCTTTGTGAAGGCTTTAATGATTATACTCGGCTTGTTTACTTTCAAAACTCTTAGTTTGATTATTTATGTCAAAATGGGTAAAACTTCATTATAGTTCGATTTCTCACGTTTTCAATGTGAAGTTAAGGCTTAAAACAACTATTTCTAGTCACAATAAGCTTTGTGAAGGCTTTAATGATTATACTCGGCTTGTTTACTTTCAAAACTCTTAGTTTGATTATTTATGTCAAAATGGGTAAAACTTCATTATAGTTCGATTTCTCACGTTTTCAATGTGAAGTTAAGGCTTAAAACAACTATTTCTAGTCACAATAAGCTTTGTGAAGGCTTTAATGATTATACTCGGCTTGTTTACTTTCAAAACTCTTAGTTTGATTATTTATGTCAAAATGGGTAAAACTTCATTATAGTTCGATTTCTCACGTTTTCAATGTGAAGTTAAGGCTTAAAACAACTATTTCTAGTCACAATAAGCTTTGTGAAGGCTTTAATGATTATACTCGGCTTGTTTACTTTCAAAACTCTTAGTTTGATTATTTATGTCAAAATGGGTAAAACTTCATTATAGTTCGATTTCTCACGTTTTCAATGTGAAGTTAAGGCTTAAAACAACTATTTCTAGTCACAATAAGCTTTGTGAAGGCTTTAATGATTATACTCGGCTTGTTTACTTTCAAAACTCTTAGTTTGATTATTTATGTCAAAATGGGTAAAACTTCATTATAGTTCGATTTCTCACGTTTTCAATGTGAAGTTAAGGCTTAAAACAACTATTTCTAGTCACAATAAGCTTTGTGAAGGCTTTAATGATTATACTCGGCTTGTTTACTTTCAAAACTCTTAGTTTGATTATTTATGTCAAAATGGGTAAAACTTCATTATAGTTCGATTTCTCACGTTTTCAATGTGAAGTTAAGGCTTAAAACAACTATTTCTAGTCACAATAAGCTTTGTGAAGGCTTTAATGATTATACTCGGCTTGTTTACTTTCAAAACTCTTAGTTTGATTATTTATGTCAAAATGGGTAAAACTTCATTATAGTTCGATTTCTCACGTTTTCAATGTGAAGTTAAGGCTTAAAACAACTATTTCTAGTCACAATAAGCTTTGTGAAGGCTTTAATGATTATACTCGGCTTGTTTACTTTCAAAACTCTTAGTTTGATTATTTATGTCAAAATGGGTAAAACTTCATTATAGTTCGATTTCTCACGTTTTCAATGTGAAGTTAAGGCTTAAAACAACTATTTCTAGTCACAATAAGCTTTGTGAAGGCTTTAATGATTATACTCGGCTTGTTTACTTTCAAAACTCTTAGTTTGATTATTTATGTCAAAATGGGTAAAACTTCATTATAGTTCGATTTCTCACGTTTTCAATGTGAAGTTAAGGCTTAAAACAACTATTTCTAGTCACAATAAGCTTTGTGAAGGCTTTAATGATTATACTCGGCTTGTTTACTTTCAAAACTCTTTGTTTGATTATTTATGTCAAAATTGGTAAAACTTCATTATAGTTCGATTTCTCACGTTTTCAATGTGAAGTTAAGGCTTAAAACAACTATTTCTAGTCACAATAAGCTTTGTGAAAGCTTTAATGATTATACTCGGCTTGTTTACTTTCAAAACTCTTAGTTTGATTATTTATGTCAAAATGGGTAAAACTTCATTATAGTTCGATTTCTCACGTTTTCAATGTGAAGTTAAGGCTTAAAACAACTATTTCTAGTCACAATATGCTTTGTGAAGTTTTCAATGATTATACTCGGCTTGTTTACTTTCAAAACTCTTAGTTTGATTATTTATGTCAAAATGGGTAAAACTTCATTATAGTTCGATTTCTCACGTTTTCAATGTGAAGTTAAGGCTTAAAACAACTATTTCTAGTCACAATAAGCTTTGTGAAGGCTTTAATGATTATACTCGGCTTGTTTACTTTCAAAACTCTTAGTTTGATTATTTATGTCAAAATGGGTAAAACTTCATTATAGTTCGATTTCTCACGTTTTCAATGTGAAGTTAAGGCTTAAAACAACTATTTCTAGTCACAATAAGCTTTGTGAAGGCTTTAATGATTATACTCGGCTTGTTTACTTTCAAAACTCTTTGTTTGATTATTTATGTCAAAATTGGTAAAACTTCATTATAGTTCGATTTCTCTCGTTTTCAATGTGAAGTTAAGGCTTAAAACAACTATTTCTAGTCACAATAAGCTTTGTGAAAGCTTTAATGACTATACTCGGCTTGTTTACTTTCAAAACTCTTAGTTTGATTATTTATGTCAAAATGGGTAAAACTTCATTATAGTTCGATTTCTCACGTTTTCAATGTGAAGTTAAGGCTTAAAACAACTATTTCTAGTCACAATAAGCTTTGTGAAGGCTTTAATGATTATACTCGGCTTGTTTACTTTCAAAACTCTTAGTTTGATTATTTATGTCAAAATGGGTAAAACTTTATTATAGTTCGATTTCACACGTTTTCAATGCGAAGTTAAGGCTTAAAACAACTATTTCTAGTCACAATACGCTTTGTGAAGTTTTCAATGATTATACTCGGCTTGTTTACTTTCAAAACTCTTAGTTTGATTATTTATGTCAAAATGGGTAAAACTTCATTATAGTTCGATTTCTCACGTTTTCAATGTGAAGTTAAGGCTTAAAACAACTATTTCTAGTCACAATATGCTTTGTGAAGGCTTTAATGATTATACTCGGCTTGTTTACTTTCAAAACTCTTAGTTTGATTATTTATGTCAAAATGGGTAAAACTTCATTATAGTTCGATTTCTCACGTTTTCAATGTGAAGTTAAGGCTTAAAACAACTATTTCTAGTCACAATAAGCTTTGTGAAGGCTTTAATGATTATACTCGGCTTGTTTACTTTCAAAACTCTTTGTTTGATTATTTATGTCAAAATTGGTAAAACTTCATTATAGTTCGATTTCTCTCGTTTTCAATGTGAAGTTAAGGCTTAAAACAACTATTTCTAGTCACAATAAGCTTTGTGAAGGCTTTAATGATTATACTCGGCTTGTTTACTTTCAAAACTCTTAGTTTGATTATTTATGTCAAAATGGGTAAAACTTCATTATAGTTCGATTTCTCACGTTTTCAATGTGAAGTTAAGGCTTAAAACAACTATTTCTAGTCACAATAAGCTTTGTGAAGGCTTTAATGATTATACTCGGCTTGTTTACTTTCAAAACTCTTAGTTTGATTATTTATGTCAAAATGGGTAAAACTTCATTATAGTTCGATTTCTCACGTTTTCAATGTGAAGTTAAGGCTTAAAACAACTATTTCTAGTCACAATAAGCTTTGTGAAGGCTTTAATGATTATACTCGGCTTGTTTACTTTCAAAACTCTTAGTTTGATTATTTATGTCAAAATGGGTAAAACTTCATTATAGTTCGATTTCTCACGTTTTCAATGTGAAGTTAAGGCTTAAAACAACTATTTCTAGTCACAATAAGCTTTGTGAAGGCTTTAATGATTATACTCGGCTTGTTTACTTTCAAAACTCTTAGTTTGATTATTTATGTCAAAATTGGTAAAACTTCATTATAGTTCGATTTCTCACGTTTTCAATGTGAAGTTAAGGCTTAAAACAACTATTTCTAGTCACAATAAGCTTTGTGAAGCTTTAATGATTATACTCGGCTTGTTTACTTTCAAAACTCTTAGTTTGATTATTTATGTCAAAATGGGTAAAACTTCATTATAGTTCGATTTCTCACGTTTTCAATGTGAAGTTAAGGCTTAAAACAACTATTTCTAGTCACAATATGCTTTGTGAAGGCTTTAATGATTATACTCGGCTTGTTTACTTTCAAAACTCTTTGTTTGATTATTTATGTCAAAATGGGTAAAACTTCATTATAGTTCGATTTCTCACGTTTTCAATGTGAAGTTAAGGCTTAAAACAACTATTTCTAGTCACAATAAGCTTTGTGAAGGCTTTAATGATTATACTCGAAGCTTGTTTACTTTCAAAACTCTTAGTTTGATTATTTATGTCAAAATGGGTAAAACTTCATTATAGTTCGATTTCTCACGTTTTCAATGTGAAGTTAAGGCTTAAAACAACTATTTCTAGTCACAATAAGCTTTGTGAAGGCTTTAATGATTATACTCGGCTTGTTTACTTTCAAAACTCTTAGTTTGATTATTTATGTCAAAATTGGTAAAACTTCATTATAGTTCGATTTCTCACGTTTTCAATGTGAAGTTAAGGCTTAAAACAACTATTTCTAGTCACAATATGCTTTGTGAAGGCTTTAATGATTATACTCGGCTTGTTTACTTTCAAAACTCTTAGTTTGATTATTTATGTCAAAATGGGTAAAACTTCATTATAGTTCGATTTCTCACGTTTTCAATGTGAAGTTAAGGCTTAAAACAACTATTTCTAGTCACAATAAGCTTTGTGAAGGCTTTAATGATTATACTCGGCTTGTTTACTTTCAAAACTCTTTGTTTGATTATTTATGTCAAAATGGGTAAAACTTCATTATAGTTCGATTTCTCACGTTTTCAATGTGAAGTTAAGGCTTAAAACAACTATTTCTAGTCACAATATGCTTTGTGAAGGCTTTAATGATTATACTCGGCTTGTTTACTTTCAAAACTCTTAGTTTGATTATTTATGTCAAAATGGGTAAAACTTCATTATAGTTCGATTTCTCACGTTTTCAATGTGAAGTTAAGGCTTAAAACAACTATTTCTAGTCACAATATGCTTTGTGAAGGCTTTAATGATTATACTCGGCTTGTTTACTTTCAAAACTCTTAGTTTGATTATTTATGTCAAAATGGGTAAAACTTCATTATAGTTCGATTTCTCACGTTTTCAATGTGAAGTTAAGGCTTAAAACAACTATTTCTAGTCACAATAAGCTTTGTGAAGGCTTTAATGATTATACTCGGCTTGTTTACTTTCAAAACTCTTAGTTTGATTATTTATGTCAAAATGGGTAAAACTTCATTATAGTTCGATTTCTCACGTTTTCAATGTGAAGTTAAGGCTTAAAACAACTATTTCTAGTCACAATATGCTTTGTGAAGGCTTTAATGATTATACTCGGCTTGTTTACTTTCAAAACTCTTAGTTTGATTATTTATGTCAAAATGGGTAAAACTTCATTATAGTTCGATTTCTCACGTTTTCAATGTGAAGTTAAGGCTTAAAACAACTATTTCTAGTCACAATAAGCTTTGTGAAGGCTTTAATGATTATACTCCGCTTGTTTACTTTCAAAACTCTTTGTTTGATTATTTATGTCAAAATGGGTAAAACTTCATTATAGTTCGATTTCTCACGTTTTCAATGTGAAGTTAAGGCTTAAAACAACTATTTCTAGTCACAATAAGCTTTGTGAAGGCTTTAATGATTATACTCGGCTTGTTTACTTTCAAAACTCTTAGTTTGATTATTTATGTCAAAATTGGTAAAACTTCATTATAGTTCGATTTCTCACGTTTTCAATGTGAAGTTAAGGCTTAAAACAACTATTTCTAGTCACAATAAGCTTTGTGAAAGCTTTAATGATTATACTCGGCTTGTTTACTTTCAAAACTCTTAGTTTGATTATTTATGTCAAAATGGGTAAAACTTCATTATAGTTCGATTTCTCACGTTTTCAATGTGAAGTTAAGGCTTAAAACAACTATTTCTAGTCACAATATGCTTTGTGAAGGCTTTCAATGATTATACTCGGCTTGTTTACTTTCAAAACTCTTAGTTTGATTATTTATGTCAAAATGGTAAAACTTCATTATAGTTCGATTTCTCACGTTTTCAATGTGAAGTTAAGGCTTAAAACAACTATTTCTAGTCACAATATGCTTTGTGAAGGCTTTAATGATTATACTCGGCTTGTTTACTTTCAAAACTCTTAGTTTGATTATTTATGTCAAAATAGGTAAAACTTCATTATAGTTCGATTTCTCACGTTTTCAATGTGAAGTTAAGTCTTCAAACAACTATTTCTAGTCACAATATGCTTTGTGAAAGGCTTTAATGATTATACTCGGCTTGTTTACTTTCAAAACTCTTTTAGTTTGATTATTTATGTCAAAATGGGTAAAACTTCATTATAGTTCGATTTCTCTCGTTTTCAATGTGAAGTTAAGGCTTAAAACAACTATTTCTAGTCACAATAAGCTTTGTGAAGGCTTTAATGATTATACTCGGCTTGTTTACTTTCAAAACTCTTTGTTTGATTATTTATGTCAAAATTGGTAAAACTTCATTATAGTTCGATTTCTCACGTTTTCAATGTGAAGTTAAGGCTTAAAACAACTATTTCTAGTCACGATAAGCTTTGTGAAAGCTTTAATGATTATACTCGGCTTGTTTACTTTCAAAACTCTTAGTTTGATTATTTATGTCAAAATGGGTAAAACTTCATTATAGTTCGATTTCTCACGTTTTCAATGTGAAGTTAAGGCTTAAAACAACTATTTCTAGTCACAATATGCTTTGTGAAGGCTTTAATGATTATACTAGGCTTGTTTACTTTCAAAACTCTTAGTTTGATTATTTATGTCAAAATGGGTAAAACTTCATTATAGTTCGATTTCTCACGTTTTCAATGTGAAGTTAAGGCTTAAAACAACTATTTCTAGTCACAATATGCTTTGTGAAGGCTTTAATGATTATACTCGGCTTGTTTACTTTCAAAACTCTTAGTTTGATTATTTATGTCAAAATGGGTAAAACTTCATTATAGTTCGATTTCTCACGTTTTCAATGTGAAGTTAAGGCTTAAAACAACTATTTCTAGTCACAATATGCTTTGTGAAGGCTTTAATGATTATGCTCGGCTTGTTTACTTTCAAAACTCTTAGTTTGATTATTTATGTCAAAATGGGTAAAACTTCATTATAGTTCGATTTCTCACGTTTTCAATGTGAAGTTAAGGCTTAAAACAACTATTTCTAGTCACAATAAGCTTTGTGAAGGCTTTAATGATTATACTCGGCTTGTTTACTTTCAAAACTCTTAGTTTGATTATTTATGTCAAAATGGGTAAAACTTCATTATAATTCGATTTCTCACGTTTTCAATGTGAAGTTAAGGCTTAAAACAACTATTTCTAGTCACAATAAGCTTTGTGAAGGCTTTAATGATTATACTCGGCTTGTTTACTTTCAAAACTCTTTGTTTGATTATTTATGTCAAAATTGGTAAAACTTCATTATAGTTCGATTTCTCTCGTTTTCAATGTGAAGTTAAGGCTTAAAACAACTATTTCTAGTCACAATAAGCTTTGTGAAGGCTTTAATGATTATACTCGGCTTGTTTACTTTCAAAACACTTAGTTTGATTATTTATGTCAAAATTGGTAAAACTTCATTATAGTTCGATTTCTCACGTTTTCAATGTGAAGTTAAGGCTTAAAACAACTATTTCTAGTCACAATAAGCTTTGTGAAGGCTTTAATGATTATACTCGGCTTGTTTACTTTCAAAACTCTTTGTTTGATTATTTATGTCAAAATTGGTAAAACTTCGTTATAGTTCGATTTCTCACGTTTTCAATGTGAAGTTAAGGCTTAAAACAACTATTTCTAGTCACAATAAGCTTTGTGAAAGCTTTAATGATTATACTCGGCTTGTTTACTTTCAAAACTCTTAGTTTGATTATTTATGTCAAAATGGGTAAAACTTCATTATAGTTCGATTTCTCACGTTTTCAATGTGAAGTTAAGGCTTAAAACAACTATTTCTAGTCACAATATGCTTTGTGAAGGCTTTAATGATTATACTCGGCTTGTTTACTTTCAAAACTCTTAGTTTGATTATTTATGTCAAAATGGGTAAAACTTCATTATAGTTCGATTTCTCACGTTTTCAATGTGAAGTTAAGGCTTAAAACAACTATTTCTAGTCACAATATGCTTTGTGAAGGCTTTAATGATTATACTCGGCTTGTTTACTTTCAAAACTCTTAGCTTTCAAAACTCTTAGTTTGATTATTTATGTCAAAATGGGTAAAACTTCATTATAGTTCGATTTCTCACGTACGTTTTCAATGTGAAGTTAAGGCTTAAAACAACTATTTCTAGTCACAATATGCTTTGTGAAGGCTTTAATGATTATACTCGGCTTGTTTACTTTCAAAACTCTTAGTTTGATTATTTATGTCAAAATGGGTAAAACTTCATTATAGTTCGATTTCTCACGTTTTCAATGTGAAGTTAAGGCTTAAAACAACTATTTCTAGTCACAATAAGCTTTGTGAAGGCTTTAATGATTATACTCGGCTTGTTTACTTTCAAAACTCTTAGTTTGATTATTTATGTCAAAATGGGTAAAACTTCATTATAGTTCGATTTCTCACGTTTTCAATGTGAAGTTAAGGCTTAAAACAACTATTTCTAGTCACAATAAGCTTTGTGAAGGCTTTAATGATTATACTCGGCTTGTTTACTTTCAAAACTCTTAGTTTGATTATTTATGTCAAAATGGGTAAAACTTCATTATAGTTCGATTTCCCGCATTTTCAATGTGGAAGTTAAGGCTTAAAACAACTATTTCTAGTCATGAGATGCTTTCAGAAGGCTTTAATGATTATACTCGGCATTGTTTACTCTCAAAACTCTTAGTTTGATTATTTATGTCAAAATTGGTAAAACTTCGTTATAGTTCCCATTTCTCACGTTTTCAATGTGAAGTTAAGGCTTAAAACAACTATTTCTAGTCACAATAAGCTTTGTGAAGTGCTTTAATGATTATACTTTCGGCTTGTTTACTTTCAAAACGTCTTAGTTTGATTATTTATGTCAAAATGGGTAAAACTTCATTATAGTTCGATTTCTCACGTTTTCAATGTGAAGTTAAGGCTTAAAACAACTATTTCTAGTCACAATAAGCTTTGTGAAGGCTTTAATGATTATACTCGAAGCTTGTTTACTTTCAAAACTCTTAGTTTGATTATTTATGTCAAAATGGGTAAAACTTCATTATAGTTCGATTTCTCACGTTTTCAATGTGAAGTTAAGGCTTAAAACAACTATTTCTAGTCACAATAAGCTTTGTGAAGGCTTTAATGATTATACTCGGCTTGTTTACTTTCAAAACTCTTAGTTTGATTATTTATGTCAAAATGGGTAAAACTTCATTATAGTTCGATTTCTCACGTTTTCAATGTGAAGTTAAGGCTTAAAACAACTATTTCTAGTCACAATAAGCTTTGTGAAGGCTTTAATGATTATACTCGGCTTGTTTACTTTCAAAACTCTTAGTTTGATTATTTATGTCAAAATGGGTAAAACTTCATTATAGTTCGATTTCTCACGTTTTCAATGTGAAGTTAAGGCTTAAAACAACTATTTCTAGTCACAATATGCTTTGTGAAGGCTTTAATGATTATACTCGGCTTGTTTACTTTCAAAACTCTTAGTTTGATTATTTATGTCAAAATGGTAAAACTTCATTATAGTTCGATTTCTCACGTTTTCAATGTGAAGTTAAGGCTTAAAACAACTATTTCTAGTCACAATAAGCTTTGTGAAGGCTTTAATGATTATACTAAAAGGCTTGTTTACTTTCAAAACTCTTAGTTTGATTATTTATGTCAAAATTGGTAAAACTTCATTATAGTTCGATTTCTCACGTTTTCAATGTGAAGTTAAGGCTTAAAACAACTATTTCTAGTCACAATAAGCTTTGTGAAGGCTTTAATGATTATACTCGGCTTGTTTACTTTCAAAACTCTTAGTTTGATTATTTATGTCAAAATGGGTAAAACTTCATTATAGTTCGATTTCTCACGTTTTCAATGTGAAGTTAAGGCTTAAAACAACTATTTCTAGTCACAATATGCTTTGTGAAGGCTTTAATGATTATACTCGGCTTGTTTACTTTCAAAACTCTTAGTTTGATTATTTATGTCAAAATGGGTAAAACTTCATTATAGTTCGATTTCTCACATTTTCAATGTGAAGTTAAGGCTTAAAACAACTATTTCTAGTCACAATAAGCTTTGTGAAGGCTTTAATGATTATACTCGGCTTGTTTACTTTCAAAACTCTTAGTTTGATTATTTATGTCAAAATGGGTAAAACTTCATTATAGTTCGATTTCTCACGTTTTCAATGTGAAGTTAAGGCTTAAAACAACTATTTCTAGTCACAATAAGCTTTGTGAAGGCTTTAATGATTATACTCGGCTTGTTTACTTTCAAAACTCTTAGTTTGATTATTTATGTCAAAATGGGTAAAACTTCATTATAGTTCGATTTCTCACGTTTTCAATGTGAAGTTAAGGCTTAAAACAACTATTTCTAGTCACAATAAGCTTTGTGAAGGCTTTAATGATTATACTCGGCTTGTTTACTTTCAAAACTCTTTTTTTGTTTGATTATTTATGTCAAAATGGGTAAAACTTCATTATAGTTCGATTTCTCACGTTTTCAATGTGAAGTTAAGGCTTAAAACAACTATTTCTAGTCACAATAAGCTTTGTGAAGGCTTTAATGATTATACTCGGCTTGTTTACTTTCAAAACTCTTAGTTTGATTATTTATGTCAAAATGGGTAAAACTTCATTATAGTTCGATTTCTCACGTTTTCAATGTGAAGTTAAGGCTTAAAACAACTATTTCTAGTCACAATAAGCTTTGTGAAGGCTTTTCAATGATTATACTCTGCTTGTTTACTTTCAAAACTCTTAGTTTGATTATTTATGTCAAAATGGGTAAAACTTCATTATAGTTCGATTTCTCACGTTTTCAATGTGAAGTTAAGGCTTAAAACAACTATTTCTAGTCACAATATGCTTTGTGAAGGCTTTAATGATTATACTCGGCTTGTTTACTTTCAAAACTCTTAGTTTGATTATTTATGTCAAAATGGGTAAAACTTCATTATAGTTCGATTTCTCGTTTTCAATGTGAAGTTAAGGCTTAAAACAACTATTTCTAGTCACAATAAGCTTTGTGAAGGCTTTAATGATTATACTTTCGGCTTGTTTACTTTCAAAACTCTTTGTTTGATTATTTATGTCAAAATGGGTAAAACTTCATTATAGTTCGATTTCTCACGTTTTCAATGTGAAGTTAAGGCTTAAAACAACTATTTCTAGTCACAATATGCTTTGTGAAGGCTTTAATGATTATACTCGGCTTGTTTACTTTCAAAACTCTTAGTTTGATTATTTATGTCAAAATGGGTAAAACTTCATTATAGTTCGATTTCTCACGTTTTCAATGTGAAGTTAAGGCTTAAAACAACTATTTCTAGTCACAATAAGCTTTGTGAAGGCTTTAATGATTATACTCGGCTTGTTTACTTTCAAAACTCTTAGTTTGATTATTTATGTCAAAATGGGTAAAACTTCATTATAGTTCGATTTCTCACGTTTTCAATGTGAAGTTAAGGCTTAAAACAACTATTTCTAGTCACAATAAGCTTTGTGAAGGCTTTAATGATTATACTCGGCTTGTTTACTTTCAAAACTCTTAGTTTGATTATTTATGTCAAAATGGGTAAAACTTCATTATAGTTCGATTTCTCACGTTTTCAATGTGAAGTTAAGGCTTAAAACAACTATTTCTAGTCACAATATGCGTTGTGAAGGCTTTAATGATTATACTCGGCTTGTTTACTTTCAAAACTCTTAGTTTGATTATTTATGTCAAAATGGGTAAAACTTCATTATAGTTCGATTTCTCACGTTTTCAATGTGAAGTTAAGGCTTAAAACAACTATTTCTAGTCACAATATGCGTTGTGAAGGCTTTAATGACTATACTCGGCTTGTTTACTTTCAAAACTCTTAGTTTGATTATTTATGTCAAAATGGGTAAAACTTCATTATACTTCGATTTCTCACGTTTTCAATGTGAAGTTAAGGCTTAAAACAACTATTTCTAGTCACAATAAGCTTTGTGAAGGCTTTAATGATTATACTCGGCTTGTTTACTTTCAAAACTCTTTGTTTGATTATTTATGTCAAAATTGGTAAAACTTCATTATAGTTCGATTTCTCACGTTTTCAATGTGAAGTTAAGGCTTAAAACAACTATTTCTAGTCACAATAAGCTTTGTGAAGGCTTTAATGATTATACTCGGCTTGTTTACTTTCAAAACTCTTAGTTTGATTATTTATGTCAAAATGGGTAAAACTTCATTATAGTTCGATTTCTCACGTTTTCAATGTGAAGTTAAGGCTTAAAACAACTATTTCTAGTCACAATAAGCTTTGTGAAGGCTTTAATGATTATACTCTTTGCATTTTTACTTTCAAAACTCTTAGTTTGATTATTTATGTCAAAAATGGTAAAACTTCATTATAGTTCGATTTCTCACGTTTTCAATGTGAAGTTAAGGCTTAAAACAACTATTTCTAGTCACAATAAGCTTTGTGAAGGCTTTAATGATTATACTCGGCTTGTTTACTTTCAAAACTCTTAGTTTGATTATTTATGTCAAAATGGGTAAAACTTCATTATAGTTCGATTTCTCACGTTTTCAATGTGAAGTTAAGGCTTAAAACAACTATTTCTAGTCACAATATGCTTTGTGAAGGCTTTAATGATTATACTCGGCTTGTTTACTTTCAAAACTCTTTGTTTGATTATTTATGTCAAAATGGGTAAAACTTCATTATAGTTCGATTTCTCACGTTTTCAATGTGAAGTTAAGGCTTAAAACAACTATTTCTAGTCACAATAAGCTTTGTGAAGGCTTTAATGATTATACTCGGCTTGTTTACTTTCAAAACTCTTTGTTTGATTATTTATGTCAAAATTGGTAAAACTTCATTATAGTTCGATTTCTCTCGTTTTCAATGTGAAGTTAAGGCTTAAAACAACTATTTCTAGTCACAATATGCTTTGTGAAGGCTTTAATGATTATACTCGGCTTGTTTACTTTCAAAACTCTTAGTTTGATTATTTATGTCAAAATGGGTAAAACTTCATTATAGTTCGATTTCTCACGTTTTCAATGTGAAGTTAAGGCTTAAAACAACTATTTCTAGTCACAATAAGCTTTGTGAAGGCTTTAATGATTATACTCGGCTTGTTTACTTTCAAAACTCTTTGTTTGATTATTTATGTCAAAATGGGTAAAACTTCATTATAGTTCGATTTCTCACGTTTTCAATGTGAAGTTAAGGCTTAAAACAACTATTTCTAGTCACAATAAGCTTTGTGAAGGCTTTAATGATTATACTCGGCTTGTTTACTTTCAAAACTCTTTGTTTGATTATTTATGTCAAAATTGGTAAAACTTCATTATAGTTCGATTTCTCACGTTTTCAATGTGAAGTTAAGGCTTAAAACAACTATTTCTAGTCACAATAAGCTTTGTGAAAGCTTTAATGATTATACTCGGCTTGTTTACTTTCAAAACTCTTAGTTTGATTATTTATGTCAAAATGGGTAAAACTTCATTATAGTTCGATTTCTCACGTTTTCAATGTGAAGTTAAAGGCTTAAAACAACTATTTCTAGTCACAATATGCTTTGTGAAGGCTTTAATGATTATACTCGGCTTGTTTACTTTCAAAACTCTTAGTTTGATTATTTATGTCAAAATGGGTAAAACTTCATTATAGTTCGATTTCTCACGTTTTCAATGTGAAGTTAAGGCTTAAAACAACTATTTCTAGTCACAATAAGCTTTGTGAAGGCTTTAATGATTATACTCGGCTTGTTTACTTTCAAAACTCTTTGTTTGATTATTTATGTCAAAATTGGTAAAACTTCATTATAGTTCGATTTCTCTCGTTTTCAATGTGAAGTTAAGGCTTAAAACAACTATTTCTAGTCACAATAAGCTTTGTGAAGGCTTTAATGATTATACTCGGCTTGTTTACTTTCAAAACTCTTAGTTTGATTATTTATGTCAAAATGGGTAAAACTTCATTATAGTTCGATTTCTCACGTTTTCAATGTGAAGTTAAGGCTTAAAACAACTATTTCTAGTCACAATAAGCTTTGTGAAGGCTTTAATGATTATACTCGGCTTGTTTACTTTCAAAACTCTTAGTTTGATTATTTATGTCAAAATGGGTAAAACTTCATTATAGTTCGATTTCTCACGTTTTCAATGTGAAGTTAAGGCTTAAAACAACTATTTCTAGTCACAATAAGCTTTGTGAAGGCTTTAATGATTATACTCGGCTTGTTTACTTTCAAAACTCTTAGTTTGATTATTTATGTCAAAATGGGTAAAACTTCATTATAGTTCGATTTCTCACGTTTTCAATGTGAAGTTAAGGCTTAAAACAACTATTTCTAGTCACAATAAGCTTTGTGAAAGCTTTAATGATTATACTCGGCTTGTTTACTTTCAAAACTCTTAGTTTGATTATTTATGTCAAAATGGGTAAAACTTCATTATAGTTCGATTTCTCACGTTTTCAATGTGAAGTTAAGGCTTAAAACAACTATTTCTAGTCACAATAAGCTTTGTGAAGGCTTTAATGATTATACTCGGCTTGTTTACTTTCAAAACTCTTAGTTTGATTATTTATGTCAAAATGGGTAAAACTTCATTATAGTTCGATTTCTCACGTTTTCAATGTGAAGTTAAGGCTTAAAACAACTATTTCTAGTCACAATAAGCTTTGTGAAGGCTTTAATGATTATACTCGGCTTGTTTACTTTCAAAACTCTTTGTTTGATTATTTATGTCAAAATGGGTAAAACTTCATTATAGTTCGATTTCTCACGTTTTCAATGTGAAGTTAAGGCTTAAAACAACTATTTCTAGTCACAATAAGCTTTGTGAAGGCTTTAATGATTATACTCGGCTTGTTTACTTTCAAAACTCTTAGTTTGATTATTTATGTCAAAATGGGTAAAACTTCATTATAGTTCGATTTCTCACGTTTTCAATGTGAAGTTAAGGCTTAAAACAACTATTTCTAGTCACAATAAGCTTTGTGAAGGCTTTAATGATTATACTCGGCTTGTTTACTTTCAAAACTCTTAGTTTGATTATTTATGTCAAAATGGGTAAAACTTCATTATAGTTCGATTTCTCACGTTTTCAATGTGAAGTTAAGGCTTAAAACAACTATTTCTAGTCACAATATGCTTTGTGAAGGCTTTAATGATTATACTCGGCTTGTTTACTTTCAAAACTCTTAGTTTGATTATTTATGTCAAAATGGGTAAAACTTCATTATAGTTCGATTTCTCACGTTTTCAATGTGAAGTTAAGGCTTAAAACAACTATTTCTAGTCACAATAAGCTTTGTGAAGGCTTTAATGATTATACTCGGCTTGTTTACTTTCAAAACTCTTAGTTTGATTATTTATGTCAAAATGGGTAAAACTTCATTATAGTTCGATTTCTCACGTTTTCAATGTGAAGTTAAGGCTTAAAACAACTATTTCTAGTCACAATAAGCTTTGTGAAGGCTTTAATGATTATACTCGGCTTGTTTACTTTCAAAACTCTTAGTTTGATTATTTATGTCAAAATGGGTAAAACTTCATTATAGTTCGATTTCTCACGTTTTCAATGTGAAGTTAAGGCTTAAAACAACTATTTCTAGTCACAATAAGCTTTGTGAAGGCTTTAATGATTATACTCGGCTTGTTTACTTTCAAAACTCTTAGTTTGATTATTTATGTCAAAATGGGTAAAACTTCATTATAGTTCGATTTCTCACGTTTTCAATGTGAAGTTAAGGCTTAAAACAACTATTTCTAGTCACAATAAGCTTTGTGAAGGCTTTAATGATTATACTCGGCTTGTTTACTTTCAAAACTCTTAGTTTGATTATTTATGTCAAAATGGTAAAACTTCATTATAGTTCGATTTCTCACGTTTTCAATGTGAAGTTAAGGCTTAAAACAACTATTTCTAGTCACAATATGCTTTGTGAAGGCTTTAATGATTATACTCGGCTTGTTTACTTTCAAAACTCTTAGTTTGATTATTTATGTCAAAATGGGTAAAACTTCATTATAGTTCGATTTCTCACGTTTTCAATGTGAAGTTAAGGCTTAAAACAACTATTTCTAGTCACAATAAGCTTTGTGAAGGCTTTAATGATTATACTCGGCTTGTTTACTTTCAAAACTCTTTGTTTGATTATTTATGTCAAAATTGGTAAAACTTCATTATAGTTCGATTTCTCACGTTTTCAATGTGAAGTTAAGGCTTAAAACAACTATTTCTAGTCACAATAAGCTTTGTGAAGGCTTTAATGATTATACTCGGCTTGTTTACTTTCAAAACTCTTAGTTTGATTATTTATGTCAAAATGGGTAAAACTTCATTATAGTTCGATTTCTCTCGTTTTCAATGTGAAGTTAAGGCTTAAAACAACTATTTCTAGTCACAATAAGCTTTGTGAAGGCTTTAATGATTATACTCGGCTTGTTTACTTTCAAAACTCTTAGTTTGATTATTTATGTCAAAATGGGTAAAACTTCATTATAGTTCGATTTCTCACGTTTTCAATGTGAAGTTAAGGCTTAAAACAACTATTTCTAGTCACAATAAGCTTTGTGAAGGCTTTAATGATTATACTCGGCTTGTTTACTTTCAAAACTCTTAGTTTGATTATTTATGTCAAAATGGGTAAAACTTCATTATAGTTCGATTTCTCACGTTTTCAATGTGAAGTTAAGGCTTAAAACAACTATTTCTAGTCACAATAAGCTTTGTGAAGGCTTTAATGATTATACTCGGCTTGTTTACTTTCAAAACTCTTAGTTTGATTATTTATGTCAAAATGGGTAAAACTTCATTATAGTTCGATTTCTCACGTTTTCAATGTGAAGTTAAGGCTTAAAACAACTATTTCTAGTCACAATAAGCTTTGTGAAGGCTTTAATGATTATACTCGGCTTGTTTACTTTCAAAACTCTTTGTTTGATTATTTATGTCAAAATTGGTAAAACTTCATTATAGTTCGATTTCTCACGTTTTCAATGTGAAGTTAAGGCTTAAAACAACTATTTCTAGTCACAATAAGCTTTGTGAAGGCTTTAATGATTATACTCGGCTTGTTTACTTTCAAAACTCTTAGTTTGATTATTTATGTCAAAATGGGTAAAACTTCATTATAGTTCGATTTCTCACGTTTTCAATGTGAAGTTAAGGCTTAAAACAACTATTTCTAGTCACAATATGCTTTGTGAAGGCTTTAATGATTATACTCGGCTTGTTTACTTTCAAAACTCTTAGTTTGATTATTTATGTCAAAATGGGTAAAACTTCATTATAGTTCGATTTCTCACGTTTTCAATGTGAAGTTAAGGCTTAAAACAACTATTTCTAGTCACAATAAGCTTTGTGAAGGCTTTAATGATTATACTCGGCTTGTTTACTTTCAAAACTCTTAGTTTGATTATTTATGTCAAAATGGGTAAAACTTCATTATAGTTCGATTTCTCACGTTTTCAATGTGAAGTTAAGGCTTAAAACAACTATTTCTAGTCACAATAAGCTTTGTGAAGGCTTTAATGATTATACTCGGCTTGTTTACTTTCAAAACTCTTAGTTTGATTATTTATGTCAAAATGGGTAAAACTTCATTATAGTTCGATTTCTCACGTTTTCAATGTGAAGTTAAGGCTTAAAACAACTATTTCTAGTCACAATAAGCTTTGTGAAAGCTTTAATGATTATACTCGGCTTGTTTACTTTCAAAACTCTTAGTTTGATTATTTATGTCAAAATGGGTAAAACTTCATTATAGTTCGATTTCTCACGTTTTCAATGTGAAGTTAAGGCTTAAAACAACTATTTCTAGTCACAATAAGCTTTGTGAAGGCTTTAATGATTATACTCGGCTTGTTTACTTTCAAAACTCTTAGTTTGATTATTTATGTCAAAATGGGTAAAACTTCATTATAGTTCGATTTCTCACGTTTTCAATGTGAAGTTAAGGCTTAAAACAACTATTTCTAGTCACAATAAGCTTTGTGAAGGCTTTAATGATTATACTCGGCTTGTTTACTTTCAAAACTCTTAGTTTGATTATTTATGTCAAAATGGGTAAAACTTCATTATAGTTCGATTTCTCACGTTTTCAATGTGAAGTTAAGGCTTAAAACAACTATTTCTAGTCACAATATGCTTTGTGAAGGCTTTAATGATTATACTCGGCTTGTTTACTTTCAAAACTCTTAGTTTGATTATTTATGTCAAAATGGGTAAAACTTCATTATAGTTCGATTTCTCACGTTTTCAATGTGAAGTTAAGGCTTAAAACAACTATTTCTAGTCACAATATGCTTTGTGAAGGCTTTAATGATTATACTCGGCTTGTTTACTTTCAAAACTCTTAGTTTGATTATTTATGTCAAAATGGGTAAAACTTCATTATAGTTCGATTTCTCACGTTTTCAATGTGAAGTTAAGGCTTAAAACAACTATTTCTAGTCACAATAAGCTTTGTGAAGGCTTTAATGATTATACTCGGCTTGTTTACTTTCAAAACTCTTTGTTTGATTATTTATGTCAAAATTGGTAAAACTTCATTATAGTTCGATTTCTCTCGTTTTCAATGTGAAGTTAAGGCTTAAAACAACTATTTCTAGTCACAATAAGCTTTGTGAAGGCTTTAATGATTATACTCGGCTTGTTTACTTTCAAAACTCTTAGTTTGATTATTTATGTCAAAATGGGTAAAACTTCATTATAGTTCGATTTCTCACGTTTTCAATGTGAAGTTAAGGCTTAAAACAACTATTTCTAGTCACAATAAGCTTTGTGAAGGCTTTAATGATTATACTCGGCTTGTTTACTTTCAAAACTCTTAGTTTGATTATTTATGTCAAAATGGGTAAAACTTCATTATAGTTCGATTTCTCACGTTTTCAATGTGAAGTTAAGGCTTAAAACAACTATTTCTAGTCACAATAAGCTTTGTGAAGGCTTTAATGATTATACTCGGCTTGTTTACTTTCAAAACTCTTAGTTTGATTATTTATGTCAAAATGGGTAAAACTTCATTATAGTTCGATTTCTCACGTTTTCAATGTGAAGTTAAGGCTTAAAACAACTATTTCTAGTCACAATAAGCTTTGTGAAGGCTTTAATGATTATACTCGGCTTGTTTACTTTCAAAACTCTTAGTTTGATTATTTATGTCAAAATGGGTAAAACTTCATTATAGTTCGATTTCTCACGTTTTCAATGTGAAGTTAAGGCTTAAAACAACTATTTCTAGTCACAATAAGCTTTGTGAAGGCTTTAATGATTATACTCGGCTTGTTTACTTTCAAAACTCTTAGTTTGATTATTTATGTCAAAATGGGTAAAACTTCATTATAGTTCGATTTCTCACGTTTTCAATGTGAAGTTAAGGCTTAAAACAACTATTTCTAGTCACAATAATGCTTTGTGAAGGCTTTAATGATTATACTCGGCTTGTTTACTTTCAAAACTCTTAGTTTGATTATTTATGTCAAAATGGGTAAAACTTCATTATAGTTCGATTTCTCACGTTTTCAATGTGAAGTTAAGGCTTAAAACAACTATTTCTAGTCACAATAAGCTTTGTGAAGGCTTTAATGATTATACTCGGCTTGTTTACTTTCAAAACTCTTTGTTTGATTATTTATGTCAAAATTGGTAAAACTTCATTATAGTTCGATTTCTCACGTTTTCAATGTGAAGTTAAGGCTTAAAACAACTATTTCTAGTCACAATAAGCTTTGTGAAGGCTTTAATGATTATACTCGGCTTGTTTACTTTCAAAACTCTTAGTTTGATTATTTATGTCAAAATGGGTAAAACTTCATTATAGTTCGATTTCTCACGTTTTCAATGTGAAGTTAAGGCTTAAAACAACTATTTCTAGTCACAATATGCTTTGTGAAGGCTTTAATGATTATACTCGGCTTGTTTACTTTCAAAACTCTTAGTTTGATTATTTATGTCAAAATGGGTAAAACTTCATTATAGTTCGATTTCTCACGTTTTCAATGTGAAGTTAAGGCTTAAAACAACTATTTCTAGTCACAATAAGCTTTGTGAAGGCTTTAATGATTATACTCGGCTTGTTTACTTTCAAAACTCTTAGTTTGATTATTTATGTCAAAATGGGTAAAACTTCATTATAGTTCGATTTCTCACGTTTTCAATGTGAAGTTAAGGCTTAAAACAACTATTTCTAGTCACAATAAGCTTTGTGAAGGCTTTAATGATTATACTCGGCTTGTTTACTTTCAAAACTCTTAGTTTGATTATTTATGTCAAAATTGGTAAAACTTCATTATAGTTCGATTTCTCTCGTTTTCAATGTGAAGTTAAGGCTTAAAACAACTATTTCTAGTCACAATAAGCTTTGTGAAGGCTTTAATGATTATACTCGGCTTGTTTACTTTCAAAACTCTTAGTTTGATTATTTATGTCAAAATGGGTAAAACTTCATTATAGTTCGATTTCTCACGTTTTCAATGTGAAGTTAAGGCTTAAAACAACTATTTCTAGTCACAATAAGCTTTGTGAAGGCTTTAATGATTATACTCGGCTTGTTTACTTTCAAAACTCTTAGTTTGATTATTTATGTCAAAATTGGTAAAACTTCATTATAGTTCGATTTCTCACGTTTTCAATGTGAAGTTAAGGCTTAAAACAACTATTTCTAGTCACAATAAGCTTTGTGAAAGCTTTAATGATTATACTCGGCTTGTTTACTTTCAAAACTCTTAGTTTGATTATTTATGTCAAAATGGGTAAAACTTCATTATAGTTCGATTTCTCACGTTTTCAATGTGAAGTTAAGGCTTAAAACAACTATTTCTAGTCACAATAAGCTTTGTGAAAGCTTTAATGATTATACTCGGCTTGTTTACTTTCAAAACTCTTTGTTTGATTATTTATGTCAAAATTGGTAAAACTTCGTTATAGTTCGATTTCTCACGTTTTCAATGTGAAGTTAAGGCTTAAAACAACTATTTCTAGTCACAATATGCTTTGTGAAAGCTTTTATGATTATACTCGGCTTGTTTACTTTCAAAACTCTTAGTTTGATTATTTATGTCAAAATGGGTAAAACTTCATTATAGTTCGATTTCTCACGTTTTCAATGTGAAGTTAAGGCTTAAAACAACTATTTCTAGTCACAATATGCTTTGTGAAGGCTTTAATGATTATACTCGGCTTGTTTACTTTCAAAACTCTTAGTTTGATTATTTATGTCAAAATGGGTAAAACTTCATTATAGTTCGATTTCTCACGTTTTCAATGTGAAGTTAAGGCTTAAAACAACTATTTCTAGTCACAATATGCTTTGTGAAGGCTTTAATGATTATACTCGGCTTGTTTACTTTCAAAACTCTTAGTTTGATTATTTATGTCAAAATGGGTAAAACTTCATTATAGTTCGATTTCTCACGTTTTCAATGTGAAGTTAAGGCTTAAAACAACTATTTCTAGTCACAATAAGCTTTGTGAAGGCTTTAATGATTATACTCGGCTTGTTTACTTTCAAAACTCTTAGTTTGATTATTTATGTCAAAATTGGTAAAACTTCATTATAGTTCGATTTCTCACGTTTTCAATGTGAAGTTAAGGCTTAAAACAACTATTTCTAGTCACAATAAGCTTTGTGAAGGCTTTAATGATTATACTCGGCTTGTTTACTTTCAAAACTCTTAGTTTGATTATTTATGTCAAAATGGGTAAAACTTCATTATAGTTCGATTTCTCACGTTTTCAATGTGAAGTTAAGGCTTAAAACAACTATTTCTAGTCACAATAAGCTTTGTGAAGGCTTTAATGATTATACTCGGCTTGTTTACTTTCAAAACTCTTAGTTTGATTATTTATGTCAAAATGGGTAAAACTTCATTATAGTTCGATTTCTCACGTTTTCAATGTGAAGTTAAGGCTTAAAACAACTATTTCTAGTCACAATAAGCTTTGTGAAGGCTTTAATGATTATACTCGGCTTGTTTACTTTCAAAACTCTTAGTTTGATTATTTATGTCAAAATGGGTAAAACTTCATTATAGTTCGATTTCTCACGTTTTCAATGTGAAGTTAAGGCTTAAAACAACTATTTCTAGTCACAATAAGCTTTGTGAAAGCTTTAATGATTATACTCGGCTTGTTTACTTTCAAAACTCTTAGTTTGATTATTTATGTCAAAATGGGTAAAACTTCATTATAGTTCGATTTCTCACGTTTTCAATGTGAAGTTAAGGCTTAAAACAACTATTTCTAGTCACAATATGCTTTGTGAAGGCTTTAATGATTATACTCGGCTTGTTTACTTTCAAAACTCTTAGTTTGATTATTTATGTCAAAATGGGTAAAACTTCATTATAGTTCGATTTCTCACGTTTTCAATGTGAAGTTAAGGCTTAAAACAACTATTTCTAGTCACAATAAGCTTTGTGAAGGCTTTAATGATTATACTCGGCTTGTTTACTTTCAAAACTCTTAGTTTGATTATTTATGTCAAAATGGGTAAAACTTCATTATAGTTCGATTTCTCACGTTTTCAATGTGAAGTTAAGGCTTAAAACAACTATTTCTAGTCACAATAAGCTTTGTGAAGGCTTTAATGATTATACTCGGCTTGTTTACTTTCAAAACTCTTAGTTTGATTATTTATGTCAAAATGGGTAAAACTTCATTATAGTTCGATTTCTCACGTTTTCAATGTGAAGTTAAGGCTTAAAACAACTATTTCTAGTCACAATAAGCTTTGTGAAGGCTTTAATGATTATACTCGGCTTGTTTACTTTCAAAACTCTTAGTTTGATTATTTATGTCAAAATGGGTAAAACTTCATTATAGTTCGATTTCTCACGTTTTCAATGTGAAGTTAAGGCTTAAAACAACTATTTCTAGTCACAATAAGCTTTGTGAAGGCTTTAATGATTATACTCGGCTTGTTTACTTTCAAAACTCTTAGTTTGATTATTTATGTCAAAATGGGTAAAACTTCATTATAGTTCGATTTCTCACGTTTTCAATGTGAAGTTAAGGCTTAAAACAACTATTTCTAGTCACAATATGCTTTGTGAAGGCTTTAATGATTATACTCGGCTTGTTTACTTTCAAAACTCTTAGTTTGATTATTTATGTCAAAATGGGTAAAACTTCATTATAGTTCGATTTCTCACGTTTTCAATGTGAAGTTAAGGCTTAAAACAACTATTTCTAGTCACAATAAGCTTTGTGAAGGCTTTAATGATTATACTCGGCTTGTTTACTTTCAAAACTCTTAGTTTGATTATTTATGTCAAAATGGGTAAAACTTCATTATAGTTCGATTTCTCACGTTTTCAATGTGAAGTTAAGGCTTAAAACAACTATTTCTAGTCACAATAAGCTTTGTGAAGGCTTTAATGATTATACTCGGCTTGTTTACTTTCAAAACTCTTTGTTTGATTATTTATGTCAAAATTGGTAAAACTTCATTATAGTTCGATTTCTCACGTTTTCAATGTGAAGTTAAGGCTTAAAACAACTATTTCTAGTCACAATAAGCTTTGTGAAGGCTTTAATGATTATACTCGGCTTGTTTACTTTCAAAACTCTTAGTTTGATTATTTATGTCAAAATGGGTAAAACTTCATTATAGTTCGATTTCTCACGTTTTCAATGTGAAGTTAAGGCTTAAAACAACTATTTCTAGTCACAATAAGCTTTGTGAAGGCTTTAATGATTATACTCGGCTTGTTTACTTTCAAAACTCTTTGTTTGATTATTTATGTCAAAATGGGTAAAACTTCATTATAGTTCGATTTCTCACGTTTTCAATGTGAAGTTAAGGCTTAAAACAACTATTTCTAGTCACAATAAGCTTTGTGAAGGCTTTAATGATTATACTCGGCTTGTTTACTTTCAAAACTCTTTGTTTGATTATTTATGTCAAAATTGGTAAAACTTCATTATAGTTCGATTTCTCACGTTTTCAATGTGAAGTTAAGGCTTAAAACAACTATTTCTAGTCACAATAAGCTTTGTGAAGGCTTTAATGATTATACTCGGCTTGTTTACTTTCAAAACTCTTAGTTTGATTATTTATGTCGGTAAAACTTCATTATAGTTCGATTTCTCTCGTTTTCAATGTGAAGTTAAGGCTTAAAACAACTATTTCTAGTCACAATAAGCTTTGTGAAGGCTTTAATGATTATACTCGGCTTGTTTACTTTCAAAACTCTTAGTTTGATTATTTATGTCAAAATGGGTAAAACTTCATTATAGTTCGATTTCTCACGTTTTCAATGTGAAGTTAAGGCTTAAAACAACTATTTCTAGTCACAATAAGCTTTGTGAAGGCTTTAATGATTATACTCGGCTTGTTTACTTTCAAAACTCTTAGTTTGATTATTTATGTCAAAATGGGTAAAACTTCATTATAGTTCGATTTCTCACGTTTTCAATGTGAAGTTAAGGCTTAAAACAACTATTTCTAGTCACAATAAGCTTTGTGAAAGCTTTAATGATTATACTCGGCTTGTTTACTTTCAAAACACTTAGTTTGATTATTTATGTCAAAATGGGTAAAACTTCATTATAGTTCGATTTCTCACGTTTTCAATGTGAAGTTAAGGCTTAAAACAACTATTTCTAGTCACAATAAGCTTTGTGAAGGCTTTAATGATTATACTCGGCTTGTTTACTTTCAAAACTCTTTGTTTGATTATTTATGTCAAAATTGGTAAAACTTCATTATAGTTCGATTTCTCACGTTTTCAATGTGAAGTTAAGGCTTAAAACAACTATTTCTAGTCACAATAAGCTTTGTGAAGGCTTTAATGATTATACTCGGCTTGTTTACTTTCAAAACTCTTAGTTTGATTATTTATGTCAAAATGGGTAAAACTTCATTATAGTTCGATTTCTCACGTTTTCAATGTGAAGTTAAGGCTTAAAACAACTATTTCTAGTCACAATAAGCTTTGTGAAGGCTTTAATGATTATACTCGGCTTGTTTACTTTCAAAACTCTTTGTTTGATTATTTATGTCAAAATAGGTAAAACTTCATTATGGTTCGATTTCTCACGTTTTCAATGTGAAGTTAAGGCTTAAAACAACTATTTCTAGTCACAATAAGCTTTGTGAAGGCTTTAATGATTATACTCGCTTGTTTACTTTCAAAACATCTTTGTTTGATTATTTATGTCAAAATTGGTAAAACTTCATTATAGTTCGATTTCTCACGTTTTCAATGTGAAGTTAAGGCTTAAAACAACTATTTCTAGTCACAATAAGCTTTGTGAAGGCTTTAATGATTATACTCGGCTTGTTTACTTTCAAAACTCTTAGTTTGATTATTTATGTCAAAATGGGTAAAACTTCATTATAGTTCGATTTCTCACGTTTTCAATGTGAAGTTAAGGCTTAAAACAACTATTTCTAGTCACGATAAGCTTTGTGAAGGCTTTAATGATTATGCTCGAAGCTTGTTTACTTTCAAACTCTTTGTTTGATTATTTATGTCAAAATTGGTAAAACTTCGTTATAGTTCGATTTCTCCCGTTTTCAATGTGAAGTTAAGGCTTAAAACAATATTTCTAGTCTACAAACAAGCTTTGTGAAGGCTTTAATGATTATACTCGGCTTGTTTACTTTCAAAACTCTTAGTTTGATTATTTATGTCAAAATGGGTAAAACTTCATTATAGTTCGATTTCTCACGTTTTCAATGTGAAGTTAAGGCTTAAAACAACTATTTCTAGTCACAATATGCTTTGTGAAGCTTTAATGATTATACTCGGCTTGTTTACTTTCAAAACTCTTAGTTTGATTATTTATGTCAAAATGGGTAAAACTTCATTATAGTTCGATTTCTCACGTTTTCAATGTGAAGTTAAGGCTTAAAACAACTATTTCTAGTCACAATAAGCTTTGTGAAGGCTTTAATGATTATACTCGGCTTGTTTACTTTCAAAACTCTTAGTTTGATTATTTATGTCAAAATGGGTAAAACTTCATTATAGTTCGATTTCCCACGTTTTCAATGTGAAGTTAAGTCTTAAAACAACTATTTCTAGTCACAATATGCTTTGTGAAGGCTTTAATGATTATAATTTCTAGTCACAATAAGCTTTGTGAAGGCTTTAATGATTATACTCGAGCTTGTTTACTTTCAAAACTCTTAGTTTGATTATTTATGTCAAAATGGGTAAAACTTCATTATAGTTCGATTTCTCACGTTTTCAATGTGAAGTTAAGGCTTAAAACAACTATTTCTAGTCACAATAAGCTTTGTGAAGCTTTAATGATTATACTCGGCTTGTTTACTTTCAAAACTCTTAGTTTGATTATTTATGTCAAAATGGGTAAAACTTCATTATAGTTCGATTTCTCACGTTTTCAATGTGAAGTTAAGGCTTAAAACAACTATTTCTAGTCACAATAAGCTTTGTGAAGGCTTTAATGATTATACTCGGCTTGTTTACTTTCAAAACTCTTTGTTTGATTATTTATGTCAAAATTGGTAAAACTTCATTATAGTTCGATTTCTCACGTTTTCAATGTGAAGTTAAGGCTTAAAACAACTATTTCTAGTCACAATAAGCTTTGTGAAAGCTTTAATGATTATACTCGGCATTGTTTACTTTCAAAACTCTTAGTTTGATTATTTATGTCAAAATGGGTAAAACTTCATTATAGTTCGATTTCTCCACACGTTTTCAATGTGAAGTTAAGGCTTAAAACAACTATTTCTAGTCACAATATGCTTTGTGAAGGCTTTAATGATTATACTCGGCTTGTTTACTTTCAAAACTCTTAGTTTGATTATTTATGTCAAAATGGGTAAAACTTCATTATAGTTCGATTTCTCACGTTTTCAATGTGAAGTTAAGGCTTAAAACAACTATTTCTAGTCACAATAAGCTTTGTGAAGTTGCTTTAATGATTATACTCGGCTTGTTTACTTTCAAAACTCTTAGTTTGATTATTTATGTCAAAATGGGTAAAACTTCATTATAGTTCGATTTCTCACGTTTTCAATGTGAAGTTAAGGCTTAAAACAACTATTTCTAGTCACAATAAGCTTTGTGAAGGCTTTAATGATTATAATCGGCTTGTTTACTTTCAAAACTCTTAGTTTGATTATTTATGTCAAAATGGGTAAAACTTCATTATAGTTCGATTTCTCGTTTTCAATGTGAAGTTAAGGCTTAAAACAACTATTTCTAGTCACAATAAGCTTTGTGAAGGCTTTAATGATTATACTCGGCTTGTTTACTTTCAAAACTCTTAGTTTGATTATTTATGTCAAAATGGGTAAAACTTCATTATAGTTCGATTTCCCACGTTTTCAATGTGCAGTTAAGGCTTAAAACAACTATTTCTAGTCACAATATGCTTTGTGAAGGCATTAATGATTATACTCGGCTTGTTTACTTTCAAAACACTTAGTTCGATTATTTATGTCAAAATTGGTAAAACTTCATTATAGTTCGATTTCTCACGTTTTCAATGTGAAGTTAAGGCTTAAAACAACTATTTCTAGTCACAATAAGCTTTGTGAAAGCTTTAATGATTATACTTTCGGCTTGTTTACTTTCAAAACTCTTAGTTTGATTATTTATGTCAAAATGGGTAAAACTTCATTATAGTTCGATTTCTCACGTTTTCAATGTGAAGTTAAGGCTTAAAACAACTATTTCTAGTCACAATATGCTTTGTGAAGGCTTTAATGATTATACTCGGCTTGTTTACTTTCAAAACTCTTAGTTTGATTATTTATGTCAAAATGGGTAAAACTTCATTATAGTTCGATTTCTCCCGTTTTCAATGTGAAGTTAAGGCTTAAAACAACTATTTCTAGTCACAATAAGCTTTGTGAAGGCTTTAATGATTATACTCGGCTTGTTTACTTTCAAAACTCTTAGTTTGATTATTTATGTCAAAATGGGTAAAACTTCATTATAGTTCGATTTCTCACGTTTTCAATGTGAAGTTAAGGCTGTTAAGGCTTAAAACAACTATTTCTAGTCACAATAAGCTTTGTGAAGGCTTTAATGATTATACTCGGCTTGTTTACTTTCAAAACTCTTAGTTTGATTATTTATGTCAAAATGGGTAAAACTTCATTATAGTTCGATTTCTCCCGTTTTCAATGTGAAGTTAAGGCTTAAAACAACTATTTCTAGTCACAATAAGCTTTGTGAAGGCTTTAATGATTATACTCGGCTTGTTTACTTTCAAAACTCTTAGTTTGATTATTTATGTCAAAATGGGTAAAACTTCATTATAGTTCGATTTCTCACGTTTTCAATGTGAAGTTAAGGCTTAAAACAACTATTTCTAGTCACAATAAGCTTTGTGAAGGCTTTAATGATTATACTCGGCTTGTTTACTTTCAAAACTCTTAGTTTGATTATTTATGTCAAAATGGGTAAAACTTCATTATAGTTCGATTTCTCACGTTTTCAATGTGAAGTTAAGGCTTAAAACAACTATTTCTAGTCACAATAAGCTTTGTGAAGGCTTTAATGATTATACTCGGCTTGTTTACTTTCAAAACTCTTAGTTTGATTATTTATGTCAAAATGGGTAAAACTTCATTATAGTTCGATTTCTCACGTTTTCAATGTGAAGTTAAGGCTTAAAACAACTATTTCTAGTCACAATAAGCTTTGTGAAGGCTTTAATGATTATACTCGGCTTGTTTACTTTCAAAACTCTTAGTTTGATTATTTATGTCAAAATGGGTAAAACTTCATTATAGTTCGATTTCTCACGTTTTCAATGTGAAGTTAAGGCTTAAAACAACTATTTCTAGTCACAATAAGCTTTGTGAAGGCTTTAATGATTATACTCGGCTTGTTTACTTTCAAAACTCTTAGTTTGATTATTTATGTCAAAATGGGTAAAACTTCATTATAGTTCGATTTCTCACGTTTTCAATGTGAAGTTAAGGCTTAAAACAACTATTTCTAGTCACAATAAGCTTTGTGAAGGCTTTAATGATTATACTCGGCTTGTTTACTTTCAAAACTCTTAGTTTGATTATTTATGTCAAAATGGGTAAAACTTCATTATAGTTCGATTTCTCACGTTTTCAATGTGAAGTTAAGGCTTAAAACAACTATTTCTAGTCACAATAAGCTTTGTGAAGGCTTTAATGATTATACTCGGCTTGTTTACTTTCAAAACTCTTAGTTTGATTATTTATGTCAAAATGGGTAAAACTTCATTATAGTTCGATTTCTCACGTTTTCAATGTGAAGTTAAGGCTTAAAACAACTATTTCTAGTCACAATAAGCTTTGTGAAGGCTTTAATGATTATACTCGGCTTGTTTACTTTCAAAACTCTTAGTTTGATTATTTATGTCAAAATGGGTAAAACTTCATTATAGTTCGATTTCTCACGTTTTCAATGTGAAGTTAAGGCTTAAAACAACTATTTCTAGTCACAATAAGCTTTGTGAAGGCTTTAATGATTATACTCGGCTTGTTTACTTTCAAAACTCTTAGTTTGATTATTTATGTCAAAATGGGTAAAACTTCATTATAGTTCGATTTCTCACGTTTTCAATGTGAAGTTAAGGCTTAAAACAACTATTTCTAGTCACAATAAGCTTTGTGAAGGCTTTAATGATTATACTCGGCTTGTTTACTTTCAAAACTCTTAGTTTGATTATTTATGTCAAAATGGGTAAAACTTCATTATAGTTCGATTTCTCACGTTTTCAATGTGAAGTTAAGGCTTAAAACAACTATTTCTAGTCACAATAAGCTTTGTGAAGGCTTTAATGATTATACTCGGCTTGTTTACTTTCAAAACTCTTAGTTTGATTATTTATGTCAAAATGGGTAAAACTTCATTATAGTTCGATTTCTCACGTTTTCAATGTGAAGTTAAGGCTTAAAACAACTATTTCTAGTCACAATAAGCTTTGTGAAGGCTTTAATGATTATACTCGGCTTGTTTACTTTCAAAACTCTTAGTTTGATTATTTATGTCAAAATGGGTAAAACTTCATTATAGTTCGATTTCTCACGTTTTCAATGTGAAGTTAAGGCTTAAAACAACTATTTCTAGTCACAATAAGCTTTGTGAAGGCTTTAATGATTATACTCGGCTTGTTTACTTTCAAAACTCTTAGTTTGATTATTTATGTCAAAATGGGTAAAACTTCATTATAGTTCGATTTCTCACGTTTTCAATGTGAAGTTAAGGCTTAAAACAACTATTTCTAGTCACAATAAGCTTTGTGAAGGCTTTAATGATTATACTCGGCTTGTTTACTTTCAAAACTCTTAGTTTGATTATTTATGTCAAAATGGGTAAAACTTCATTATAGTTCGATTTTCCACGTTTTCAATGTGAAGTTAAGGCTTAAAACAACTATTTCTAGTCACAATAAGCATTGTGAAGGTTTTAATGATTATACTCGGCTCGTTTACTTTCTAAACTCTTAGTTTGATTATTTATGTCAAAATGGGTAAAACTTCATTATAGTTCGATTTCTCACGTTTTCAATGTGAAGTTAAGGCTTAAAACAACTATTTCTAGTCACAATAAGCTTTGTGAAGGCTTTAATGATTATACTCGGCTTGTTTACTTTCAAAACTCTTAGTTTGATTATTTATGTCAAAATGGGTAAAACTTCATTATAGTTCGATTTCTCACGTTTTCAATGTGAAGTTAAGGCTTAAAACAACTATTTCTAGTCACAATAAGCTTTGTGAAGGCTTTAATGATTATACTCGGCTTGTTTACTTTCAAAACTCTTAGTTTGATTATTTATGTCAAAATGGGTAAAACTTCATTATAGTTCGATTTCTCACGTTTTCAATGTGAAGTTAAGGCTTAAAACAACTATTTCTAGTCACAATAAGCTTTGTGAAGGCTTTAATGATTATACTCGGCTTGTTTACTTTCAAAACTCTTAGTTTGATTATTTATGTCAAAATGGGTAAAACTTCATTATAGTTCGATTTCTCACGTTTTCAATGTGAAGTTAAGGCTTAAAACAACTATTTCTAGTCACAATAAGCTTTGTGAAGGCTTTAATGATTATACTCGGCTTGTTTACTTTCAAAACTCTTAGTTTGATTATTTATGTCAAAATGGGTAAAACTTCATTATAGTTCGATTTCTCACGTTTTCAATGTGAAGTTAAGGCTTAAAACAACTATTTCTAGTCACAATATGCTTTGTGAAGGCTTTAATGATTATACTCGGCTTGTTTACTTTCAAAACTCTTAGTTTGATTATTTATGTCAAAATGGGTAAAACTTCATTATAGTTCGATTTCTCACGTTTTCAATGTGAAGTTAAGGCTTAAAACAACTATTTCTAGTCACAATAGCTTTGTGAAGGCTTTAATGATTATACTCGGCTTGTTTACTTTCAAAACTCTTAGTTTGATTATTTATGTCAAAATGGGTAAAACTTCATTATAGTTCGATTTCTCACGTTTTCAATGTGAAGTTAAGGCTTAAAACAACTATTTCTAGTCACAATAAGCTTTGTGAAGGCTTTAATGATTATACTCGGCTTGTTTACTTTCAAAACTCTTAGTTTGATTATTTATGTCAAAATGGGTAAAACTTCATTATAGTTCGATTTCTCACGTTTTCAATGTGAAGTTAAGGCTTAAAACAACTATTTCTAGTCACAATAAGCTTTGTGAAGGCTTTAATGATTATACTCGGCTTGTTTACTTTCAAAACTCTTAGTTTGATTATTTATGTCAAAATGGGTAAAACTTCATTATAGTTCGATTTCTCACGTTTTCAATGTGAAGTTAAGGCTTAAAACAACTATTTCTAGTCACAATAAGCTTTGTGAAGGCTTTAATGATTATACTCGGCTTGTTTACTTTCAAAACTCTTAGTTTGATTATTTATGTCAAAATGGGTAAAACTTCATTATAGTTCGATTTCTCACGTTTTCAATGTGAAGTTAAGGCTTAAAACAACTATTTCTAGTCACAATAAGCTTTGTGAAGGCTTTAATGATTATACTCGGCTTGTTTACTTTCAAAACTCTTAGTTTGATTATTTATGTCAAAATGGGTAAAACTTCATTATAGTTCGATTTCTCACGTTTTCAATGTGAAGTTAAGGCTTAAAACAACTATTTCTAGTCACAATAAGCTTTGTGAAGGCTTTAATGATTATACTCGGCTTGTTTACTTTCAAAACTCTTAGTTTGATTATTTATGTCAAAATGGGTAAAACTTCATTATAGTTCGATTTCTCACGTTTTCAATGTGAAGTTAAGGCTTAAAACAACTATTTCTAGTCACAATAAGCTTTGTGAAGGCTTTAATGATTATACTCGGCTTGTTTACTTTCAAAACTCTTTTTGTTTGATTATTTATGTCAAAATTGGTAAAACTTCATTATAGTTCGATTTCTCACGTTTTCAATGTGAAGTTAAGGCTTAAAACAACTATTTCTAGTCACAATAAGCTTTGTGAAAGCTTTAATGATTATACTCGGCTTGTTTACTTTCAAAACTCTTAGTTTGATTATTTATGTCAAAATGGGTAAAACTTCATTATAGTTCGATTTCCCACGTTTTCAATGTGAAGTTAAGGCTTAAAACAACTATTTCTAGTCACAATATGCTTTGTGAAGTTTTCAATGATTATACTCGGCTTGTTTACTTTCAAAACTCTTAGTTTGATTATTTATGTCAAAATGGGTAAAACTTCATTATAGTTCGATTTCTCACGTTTTCAATGTGAAGTTAAGGCTTAAAACAACTATTTCTAGTCACAATAAGCTTTGTGAAGGCTTTAATGATTATACTCGGCTTGTTTACTTTCAAAACTCTTAGTTTGATTATTTATGTCAAAATGGTAAAACTTCATTATAGTTCGATTTCCCACGTTTCCAATGAGAAGTTAAGGCTTAAAACAACTATTTCTAGTCACAATATGCTTTGTGAAGGCTTTAATGATTATACTCGGCTTGTTTACTTTCAAAACTCTTAGTTTGATTATTTATGTAAAAAAGGGGTAAAACTTCATTATAGTTCGATTTCTCACGTTTTCAATGTGAAGTGAGGGCTAAAAACAACGATTTCTAGTCACAATAAGCTTTGTGAAAGCTTTAATGATTATACTAGGCTATTTTACTTTCAAAACTCTTAGTTTGATTATTTATGTCAAAATAGGTAAAACTTCATTATAGTTCGATTTCCCACGTTTTCAATGTGCAGTTAAGGCTTAAAACAACTATTTCTAGTCACAATATGCTTTGTGAAGGCTTTAATGATTATACTCGGCTTGTTTACTTTCAAAACACTTAGTTTGATTATTTATGTCAAAATGGGTAAAACTTCATTATAGTTCGATTTCAAACGTTTTCAATTTGAAGTTAAGGCTTAAAAAAACTATTTCTAGTCACAATAAGCTTTGTGACATCTTAATGATTATACTCCGCTTGTTTACTTTCAAAACTCTTAGTTTGATTATTTATGTCAAAATGGGTAAAACTTCATTATAGTTCGATTTCTCACGTTTTCAATGTGAAGTTAAGGCTTAAAACAACTATTTCTAGTCACAATAAGCTTTGTGAAGGCTTTAATGATTATACTCGGCTTGTTTACTTTCAAAACTCTTTGTTTGATTATTTATGTCAAAATGGGTAAAACTTCATTATAGTTCGATTTCTCACGTTTTCAATGTGAAGTTAAGGCTTAAAACAACTATTTCTAGTCACAATAAGCTTTGTGAAAGCTTTAATGATTATACTCGGCTTGTTTACTTTCAAAACTCTTAGTTTGATTATTTATGTCAAAATGGGTAAAACTTCATTATAGTTCGATTACTCACGTTTTCAATGTGAAGTTAAGGGTTAAAACAACTATTTCTAGTCACAATAAGCTTTGTGAAGGCTTTAATGATTATACTCGGCTTGTTTACTTTCAAAACTCTTAGTTTGATTATTTATGTCAAAATGGGTAAAACTTCATTATAGTTCGATTTCTCACGTTTTCAATGTGAAGTTAAGGCTTAAAACAACTATTTCTAGTCACAATAAGCTTTGTGAAGGCTTTAATGATTATACTCGGCTTGTTTACTTTCAAAACTCTTAGTTTGATTATTTATGTCAAAATGGGTAAAACTTCATTATAGTTCGATTTCTCACGTTTTCAATGTGAAGTTAAGGCTTAAAACAACTATTTCTAGTCACAATAAGCTTTGTGAAGGCTTTAATGATTATACTCGGCTTGTTTACTTTCAAAACTCTTAGTTTGATTATTTATGTCAAAATGGGTAAAACTTCATTATAGTTCGATTTCTCACGTTTTCAATGTGAAGTTAAGGCTTAAAACAACTATTTCTAGTCACAATAAGCTTTGTGAAGGCTTTAATGATTATACTCGGCTTGTTTACTTTCAAAACTCTTAGTTTGATTATTTATGTCAAAATGGGTAAAACTTCATTATAGTTCGATTTCTCACGTTTTCAATGTGAAGTTAAGGCTTAAAACAACTATTTCTAGTCACAATAAGCTTTGTGAAGGCTTTAATGATTATACTCGGCTTGTTTACTTTCAAAACTCTTAGTTTGATTATTTATGTCAAAATGGGTAAAACTTCATTATAGTTCGATTTCTCACGTTTTCAATGTGAAGTTAAGGCTTAAAACAACTATTTCTAGTCACAATAAGCTTTGTGAAGGCTTTAATGATTATACTCGGCTTGTTTACTTTCAAAACTCTTAGTTTGATTATTTATGTCAAAATGGGTAAAACTTCATTATAGTTCGATTTCTCACGTTTTCAATGTGAAGTTAAGGCTTAAAACAACTATTTCTAGTCACAATAAGCTTTGTGAAGGCTTTAATGATTATACTCGGCTTGTTTACTTTCAAAACTCTTAGTTTGATTATTTATGTCAAAATGGGTAAAACTTCATTATAGTTCGATTTCTCACGTTTTCAATGTGAAGTTAAGGCTTAAAACAACTATTTCTAGTCACAATAAGCTTTGTGAAGGCTTTAATGATTATACTCGGCTTGTTTACTTTCAAAACTCTTAGTTTGATTATTTATGTCAAAATGGGTAAAACTTCATTATAGTTCGATTTCTCACGTTTTCAATGTGAAGTTAAGGCTTAAAACAACTATTTCTAGTCACAATAAGCTTTGTGAAGCTTTAATGATTATACTCGGCTTGTTTACTTTCAAAACTCTTAGTTTGATTATTTATGTCAAAATGGGTAAAACTTCATTATAGTTCGATTTCTCACGTTTTCAATGTGAAGTTAAGGCTTAAAACAACTATTTCTAGTCACAATAAGCTTTGTGAAAGCTTTAATGATTATACTCGGCTTGTTTACTTTCAAAACTCTTAGTTTGATTATTTATGTCAAAATGGGTAAAACTTCATTATAGTTCGATTTCTCACGTTTTCAATGTGAAGTTAAGGCTTAAAACAACTATTTCTAGTCACAATATGCTTTGTGAAGGCTTTAATGATTATACTCGGCTTGTTTACTTTCAAAACTCTTAGTTTGATTATTTATGTCAAAATGGGTAAAACTTCATTATAGTTCGATTTCTCACGTTTTCAATGTGAAGTTAAGGCTTAAAACAACTATTTCTAGTCACAATAAGCTTTGTGAAGGCTTTAATGATTATACTCGGCTTGTTTACTTTCAAAACTCTTAGTTTGATTATTTATGTCAAAATGGGTAAAACTTCATTATAGTTCGATTTCCCACGTTTTCAATGTGAAGTTAAGGCTTAAAACAACTATTTCTAGTCACAATATGCTTTGTGAAGGCTTTAATGATTATACTCGGCTTGTTTACTTTCAAAACTCTTAGTTTGATTATTTATGTAAAAAAGGGTAAAACTTCATTATAGTTCGATTTCTCACGTTTTCAATGTGAAGTGAGGGCTAAAAACAACGATTTCTAGTCACAATAAGCTTTGTGAAAGCTTTAATGATTATACTAGGCTATTTTACTTTCAAAACTCTTAGTTTGATTATTTATGTCAAAATAGGTAAAACTTCATTATAGTTCGATTTCCCACGTTTTCAATGTGAAGTTAAGGCTTAAAACAACTATTTCTAGTCACAATATGCTTTGTGAAGGCTTTAATGATTATACTCGGCTTGTTTACTTTCAAAACTCTTAGTTTGATTATTTATGTCAAAATGGGTAAAACTTCATTATAGTTCGATTTCTCACGTTTTCAATGTGAAGTTAAGGCTTAAAACAACTATTTCTAGTCACAATAAGCTTTGTGAATTTAATGATTATACTCGGCTTGTTTACTTTCAAAACTCTTAGTTTGATTATTTATGTCAAAATGGGTAAAACTTCATTATAGTTCGATTTCTCACGTTTTCAATGTGAAGTTAAGGCTTAAAACAACTATTTCTAGTCACAATAAGCTTTGTGAAGGCTTTAATGATTATACTCGGCTTGTTTACTTTCAAAACTCTTAGTTTGATTATTTATGTCAAAATTGGTAAAACTTCATTATAGTTCGATTTCTCACGTTTTCAATGTGAAGTTAAGGCTTAAAACAACTATTTCTAGTCACAATAAGCTTTGTGAAAGCTTTAATGATTATACTCGGCTTGTTTACTTTCAAAACTCTTAGTTTGATTATTTATGTCAAAATGGGTAAAACTTCATTATAGTTCGATTTCTCACGTTTTCAATGTGAAGTTAAGGCTTAAAACAACTATTTCTAGTCACAATAAGCTTTGTGAAGGCTTTAATGATTATACTCGGCTTGTTTACTTTCAAAACTCTTAGTTTGATTATTTATGTCAAAATGGGTAAAACTTCATTATAGTTCGATTTCTCACGTTTTCAATGTGAAGTTAAGGCTTAAAACAACTATTTCTAGTCACAATAAGCTTTGTGAAGGCTTTAATGATTATACTCGGCTTGTTTACTTTCAAAACTCTTAGTTTGATTATTTATGTCAAAATGGGTAAAACTTCATTATAGTTCGATTTCTCACGTTTTCAATGTGAAGTTAAGGCTTAAAACAACTATTTCTAGTCACAATAAGCTTTGTGAAGGCTTTAATGATTATACTCGGCTTGTTTACTTTCAAAACTCTTAGTTTGATTATTTATGTCAAAATGGGTAAAACTTCATTATAGTTCGATTTCTCACGTTTTCAATGTGAAGTTAAGGCTTAAAACAACTATTTCTAGTCACAATAAGCTTTGTGAAGGCTTTAATGATTATACTCGGCTTGTTTACTTTCAAAACTCTTAGTTTGATTATTTATGTCAAAATGGGTAAAACTTCATTATAGTTCGATTTCTCACGTTTTCAATGTGAAGTTAAGGCTTAAAACAACTATTTCTAGTCACAATAAGCTTTGTGAAGGCTTTAATGATTATACTCGGCTTGTTTACTTTCAAAACTCTTAGTTTGATTATTTATGTCAAAATGGGTAAAACTTCATTATAGTTCGATTTCTCACGTTTTCAATGTGAAGTTAAGGCTTAAAACAACTATTTCTAGTCACAATAAGCTTTGTGAAAGCTTTAATGATTATACTCGGCTTGTTTACTTTCAAAACTCTTAGTTTGATTATTTATGTCAAAATGGGTAAAACTTCATTATAGTTCGATTTCTCACGTTTTCAATGTGAAGTTAAGGCTTAAAACAACTATTTCTAGTCACAATAAGCTTTGTGAAGGCTTTAATGATTATACTCGGCTTGTTTACTTTCAAAACTCTTAGTTTGATTATTTATGTCAAAATGGGTAAAACTTCATTATAGTTCGATTTCTCACGTTTTCAATGTGAAGTTAAGGCTTAAAACAACTATTTCTAGTCACAATAAGCTTTGTGAAGGCTTTAATGATTATACTCGGCTTGTTTACTTTCAAAACTCTTAGTTTGATTATTTATGTCAAAATGGGTAAAACTTCATTATAGTTCGATTTCTCACGTTTTCAATGTGAAGTTAAGGCTTAAAACAACTATTTCTAGTCACAATAAGCTTTGTGAAGGCTTTAATGATTATACTCGGCTTGTTTACTTTCAAAACTCTTAGTTTGATTATTTATGTCAAAATGGGTAAAACTTCATTATAGTTCGATTTCTCACGTTTTCAATGTGAAGTTAAGGCTTAAAACAACTATTTCTAGTCACAATAAGCTTTGTGAAGGCTTTAATGATTATACTCGGCTTGTTTACTTTCAAAACTCTTAGTTTGATTATTTATGTCAAAATGGGTAAAACTTCATTATAGTTCGATTTCTCACGTTTTCAATGTGAAGTTAAGGCTTAAAACAACTATTTCTAGTCACAATAAGCTTTGTGAAAGCTTTAATGATTATACTCGGCTTGTTTACTTTCAAAACTTTTAGTTTGATTATTTATGTCAAAATGGGTAAAACTTCATTATAGTTCGATTTCTCACGTTTTCAATGTGAAGTTAAGGCTTAAAACAACTATTTCTAGTCACAATAAGCTTTGTGAAAGCTTTAATGATTATACTCGGCTTGTTTACTTTCAAAACTCTTAGTTTGATTATTTATGTCAAAATGGGTAAAACTTCATTATAGTTCGATTTCTCACGTTTTCAATGTGAAGTTAAGGCTTAAAACAACTATTTCTAGTCACAATATGCTTTGTGAAGGCTTTAATGATTATACTCGGCTTGTTTACTTTCAAAACTCTTAGTTTGATTATTTATGTCAAAATGGGTAAAACTTCATTATAGTTCGATTTCTCACGTTTTCAATGTGAAGTTAAGGCTTAAAACAACTATTTCTAGTCACAATAAGCTTTGTGAAGGCTTTAATGATTATACTCGGCTTGTTTACTTTCAAAACTCTTAGTTTGATTATTTATGTCAAAATGGGTAAAACTTCAATTTAGTTCGATTTCCCACGTTTCCAATGAGAAGGTAGGGCTTAAAACAGCGATTTCTAGTCACAATATGCTTTGTGAAGGCTTTAATGATTATACTCGGCTTGTTTACTTTCAAAACTCTTAGTTTGATTATTTATGTAAAAAAGGGGTAAAACTTCATTATAGTTCGATTTCTCACGTTTTCAATGTGAAGTGAGGGCTAAAAACAACGATTTCTAGTCACAATAAGCTTTGTGAAAGCTTTAATGATTATACTAGGCTATTTTACTTTCAAAACTCTTAGTTTGATTATTTATGTCAAAATAGGTAAAACTTCATTATAGTTCGATTTCCCACGTTTTCAATGTGCAGTTAAGGCTTAAAACAACTATTTCTAGTCACAATATGCTTTGTGAAGGCTTTAATGATTATACTCGGCTTGTTTACTTTCAAAACACTTAGTTCGATTATTTATGTCAAATTGGGTAAAACATCATTATAGTTCGATTTCAAACGTTTTCAATTTGAAGTTAAGGCTTAAAAAAACTATTTCTAGTCACAATAAGCTTTGTGACATCTTAATGATTATACTCCGCTTGTTTACTTTCAAAACTCTTAGTTTGATTATTTATGTCAAAATGGGTAAAACTTCATTATAGTTCGATTTCTCACGTTTTCAATGTGAAGTTAAGGCTTAAAACAACTATTTCTAGTCACAATAAGCTTTGTGAAGGCTTTAATGATTATACTCGGCTTGTTTACTTTCAAAACTCTTTGTTTGATTATTTATGTCAAAATTGGTAAAACTTCATTATAGTTCGATTTCTCACGTTTTCAATGTGAAGTTAAGGCTTAAAACAACTATTTCTAGTCACAATAAGCTTTGTGAAAGCTTTAATGATTATACTCGGCTTGTTTACTTTCAAAACTCTTAGTTTGATTATTTATGTCAAAATGGGTAAAACTTCATTATAGTTCGATTTCTCACGTTTTCAATGTGAAGTTAAGGCAAAAAACAACTATTTCTAGTCACAATAAGCTTTGTGAAGGCTTTAATGATTATACTCGGCTTGTTTACTTTCAAAACTCTTAGTTTGATTATTTATGTCAAAATGGGTAAAACTTCATTATAGTTCGATTTCTCACGTTTTCAATGTGAAGTTAAGGCTTAAAACAACTATTTCTAGTCACAATAAGCTTTGTGAAAGCTTTAATGATTATACTCGGCTTGTTTACTTTCAAAACTCTTAGTTTGATTATTTATGTCAAAATGGGTAAAACTTCATTATAGTTCGATTTCTCACGTTTTCAATGTGAAGTTAAGGCTTAAAACAACTATTTCTAGTCACAATAAGCTTTGTGAAGGCTTTAATGATTATACTCGGCTTGTTTACTTTCAAAACTCTTAGTTTGATTATTTATGTCAAAATGGGTAAAACTTCATTATAGTTCGATTTCTCACGTTTTCAATGTGAAGTTAAGGCTTAAAACAACTATTTCTAGTCACAATAAGCTTTGTGAAGGCTTTAATGATTATACTCGGCTTGTTTACTTTCAAAACTCTTAGTTTGATTATTTATGTCAAAATGGGTAAAACTTCATTATAGTTCGATTTCTCACGTTTTCAATGTGAAGTTAAGGCTTAAAACAACTATTTCTAGTCACAATAAGCTTTGTGAAGGCTTTAATGATTATACTCGGCTTGTTTACTTTCAAAACTCTTAGTTTGATTATTTATGTCAAAATGGGTAAAACTTCATTATAGTTCGATTTCTCACGTTTTCAATGTGAAGTTAAGGCTTAAAACAACTATTTCTAGTCACAATAAGCTTTGTGAAGGCTTTAATGATTATACTCGGCTTGTTTACTTTCAAAACTCTTAGTTTGATTATTTATGTCAAAATGGGTAAAACTTCATTATAGTTCGATTTCTCACGTTTTCAATGTGAAGTTAAGGCTTAAAACAACTATTTCTAGTCACAATAAGCTTTGTGAAGGCTTTAATGATTATACTCGGCTTGTTTACTTTCAAAACTCTTAGTTTGATTATTTATGTCAAAATGGGTAAAACTTCATTATAGTTCGATTTCTCACGTTTTCAATGTGAAGTTAAGGCTTAAAACAACTATTTCTAGTCACAATAAGCTTTGTGAAAGCTTTAATGATTATACTCGGCTTGTTTACTTTCAAAACTCTTAGTTTGATTATTTATGTCAAAATGGGTAAAACTTCATTATAGTTCGATTTCTCACGTTTTCAATGTGAAGTTAAGGCTTAAAACAACTATTTCTAGTCACAATAAGCTTTGTGAAGGCTTTAATGATTATACTCGGCTTGTTTACTTTCAAAACTCTTAGTTTGATTATTTATGTCAAAATGGGTAAAACTTCATTATAGTTCGATTTCTCACGTTTTCAATGTGAAGTTAAGGCTTAAAACAACTATTTCTAGTCACAATAAGCTTTGTGAAGGCTTTAATGATTATACTCGGCTTGTTTACTTTCAAAACTTTTAGTTTGATTATTTATGTCAAAATGGGTAAAACTTCATTATAGTTCGATTTCTCACGTTTTCAATGTGAAGTTAAGGCTTAAAACAACTATTTCTAGTCACAATAAGCTTTGTGAAGGCTTTAATGATTATACTCGGCTTGTTTACTTTCAAAACTCTTAGTTTGATTATTTATGTCAAAATGGGTAAAACTTCATTATAGTTCGATTTCTCACGTTTTCAATGTGAAGTTAAGGCTTAAAACAACTATTTCTAGTCACAATAAGCTTTGTGAAGGCTTTAATGATTATACTCGGCTTGTTTACTTTCAAAACTCTTAGTTTGATTATTTATGTCAAAATGGGTAAAACTTCATTATAGTTCGATTTCTCACGTTTTCAATGTGAAGTTAAGGCTTAAAACAACTATTTCTAGTCACAATAAGCTTTGTGAAAGCTTTAATGATTATACTCGGCTTGTTTACTTTCAAAACTCTTAGTTTGATTATTTATGTCAAAATGGGTAAAACTTCATTATAGTTCGATTTCTCACGTTTTCAATGTGAAGTTAAGGCTTAAAACAACTATTTCTAGTCACAATAAGCTTTGTGAAGGCTTTAATGATTATACTCGGCTTGTTTACTTTCAAAACTCTTAGTTTGATTATTTATGTCAAAATGGGTAAAACTTCATTATAGTTCGATTTCTCACGTTTTCAATGTGAAGTTAAGGCTTAAAACAACTATTTCTAGTCACAATAAGCTTTGTGAAGGCTTTAATGATTATACTCGGCTTGTTTACTTTCAAAACTCTTAGTTTGATTATTTATGTCAAAATGGGTAAAACTTCATTATAGTTCGATTTCTCACGTTTTCAATGTGAAGTTAAGGCTTAAAACAACTATTTCTAGTCACAATAAGCTTTGTGAAGGCTTTAATGATTATACTCGGCTTGTTTACTTTCAAAACTCTTAGTTTGATTATTTATGTCAAAATGGGTAAAACTTCATTATAGTTCGATTTCACGTTTTCAATGTGAAGTTAAGGCTTAAAACAACTATTTCTAGTCACAATATGCTTTGTGAAGGCTTTAATGATTATACTCGGCTTGTTTACTTTCAAAACTCTTAGTTTGATTATTTATGTCAAAATGGGTAAAACTTCATTATAGTTCGATTTCTCACGTTTTCAATGTGAAGTTAAGGCTTAAAACAACTATTTCTAGTCACAATAAGCTTTGTGAAAGCTTTAATGATTATACTCGGCTTGTTTACTTTCAAAACTCTTAGTTTGATTATTTATGTCAAAATGGGTAAAACTTCATTATAGTTCGATTTCTCACGTTTTCAATGTGAAGTTAAGGCTTAAAACAACTATTTCTAGTCACAATATGCTTTGTGAAGGCTTTAATGATTATACTCGGCTTGTTTACTTTCAAAACTCTTAGTTTGATTATTTATGTCAAAATGGGTAAAACTTCATTATAGTTCGATTTCTCACGTTTTCAATGTGAAGTTAAGGCTTAAAACAACTATTTCTAGTCACAATAAGCTTTGTGAAGGCTTTAATGATTATACTCGGCTTGTTTACTTTCAAAACTCTTAGTTTGATTATTTATGTCAAAATGGGTAAAACTTCATTATAGTTCGATTTCTCACGTTTTCAATGTGAAGTTAAGGCTTAAAACAACTATTTCTAGTCACAATAAGCTTTGTGAAGGCTTTAATGATTATACTCGGCTTGTTTACTTTCAAAACTCTTAGTTTGATTATTTATGTCAAAATGGGTAAAACTTCATTATAGTTCGATTTCTCACGTTTTCAATGTGAAGTTAAGGCTTAAAACAACTATTTCTAGTCACAATAAGCTTTGTGAAGGCTTTAATGATTATACTCGGCTTGTTTACTTTCAAAACTCTTAGTTTGATTATTTATGTCAAAATGGGTAAAACTTCATTATAGTTCGATTTCTCACGTTTTCAATGTGAAGTTAAGGCTTAAAACAACTATTTCTAGTCACAATAGCTTTGTGAAGGCTTTAATGATTATACTCGGCTTGTTTACTTTCAAAACTCTTAGTTTGATTATTTATGTCAAAATGGGTAAAACTTCATTATAGTTCGATTTCTCACGTTTTCAATGTGAAGTTAAGGCTTAAAACAACTATTTCTAGTCACAATAAGCTTTGTGAAGGCTTTAATGATTATACTCGGCTTGTTTACTTTCAAAACTCTTAGTTTGATTATTTATGTCAAAATGGGTAAAACTTCATTATAGTTCGATTTCTCACGTTTTCAATGTGAAGTTAAGGCTTAAAACAACTATTTCTAGTCACAATAAGCTTTGTGAAAGCTTTAATGATTATACTCGGCTTGTTTACTTTCAAAACTCTTAGTTTGATTATTTATGTCAAAATGGGTAAAACTTCATTATAGTTCGATTTCTCACGTTTTCAATGTGAAGTTAAGGCTTAAAACAACTATTTCTAGTCACAATAAGCTTTGTGAAGGCTTTAATGATTATACTCGGCTTGTTTACTTTCAAAACTCTTAGTTTGATTATTTATGTCAAAATGGGTAAAACTTCATTATAGTTCGATTTCTCACGTTTTCAATGTGAAGTTAAGGCTTAAAACAACTATTTCTAGTCACAATAAGCTTTGTGAAGGCTTTAATGATTATACTCGGCTTGTTTACTTTCAAAACTCTTAGTTTGATTATTTATGTCAAAATGGGTAAAACTTCATTATAGTTCGATTTCTCACGTTTTCAATGTGAAGTTAAGGCTTAAAACAACTATTTCTAGTCACAATAAGCTTTGTGAAGCTTTAATGATTATACTCGGCTTGTTTACTTTCAAAACTCTTAGTTTGATTATTTATGTCAAAATGGGTAAAACTTCATTATAGTTCGATTTCTCACGTTTTCAATGTGAAGTTAAGGCTTAAAACAACTATTTCTAGTCACAATAAGCTTTGTGAAGGCTTTAATGATTATACTCGGCTTGTTTACTTTCAAAACTCTTAGTTTGATTATTTATGTCAAAATGGGTAAAACTTCATTATAGTTCGATTTCTCACGTTTTCAATGTGAAGTTAAGGCTTAAAACAACTATTTCTAGTCACAATAAGCTTTGTGAAGGCTTTAATGATTATACTCGGCTTGTTTACTTTCAAAACTCTTAGTTTGATTATTTATGTCAAAATGGGTAAAACTTCATTATAGTTCGATTTCTCACGTTTTCAATGTGAAGTTAAGGCTTAAAACAACTATTTCTAGTCACAATAAGCTTTGTGAAGGCTTTAATGATTATACTCGGCTTGTTTACTTTCAAAACTCTTAGTTTGATTATTTATGTCAAAATGGGTAAAACTTCATTATAGTTCGATTTCTCACGTTTTCAATGTGAAGTTAAGGCTTAAAACAACTATTTCTAGTCACAATAAGCTTTGTGAAGGCTTTAATGATTATACTCGGCTTGTTTACTTTCAAAACTCTTAGTTTGATTATTTATGTCAAAATGGGTAAAACTTCATTATAGTTCGATTTCTCACGTTTTCAATGTGAAGTTAAGGCTTAAAACAACTATTTCTAGTCACAATAAGCTTTGTGAAGGCTTTAATGATTATACTCGGCTTGTTTACTTTCAAAACTCTTAGTTTGATTATTTATGTCAAAATGGGTAAAACTTCATTATAGTTCGATTTCTCACGTTTTCAATGTGAAGTTAAGGCTTAAAACAACTATTTCTAGTCACAATAAGCTTTGTGAAGGCTTTAATGATTATACTCGGCTTGTTTACTTTCAAAACTCTTAGTTTGATTATTTATGTCAAAATGGGTAAAACTTCATTATAGTTCGATTTCTCACGTTTTCAATGTGAAGTTAAGGCTTAAAACAACTATTTCTAGTCACAATAAGCTTTGTGAAGGCTTTAATGATTATACTCGGCTTGTTTACTTTCAAAACTCTTAGTTTGATTATTTATGTCAAAATGGGTAAAACTTCATTATAGTTCGATTTCTCACGTTTTCAATGTGAAGTTAAGGCTTAAAACAACTATTTCTAGTCACAATAAGCTTTGTGAAGGCTTTAATGATTATACTCGGCTTGTTTACTTTCAAAACTCTTAGTTTGATTATTTATGTCAAAATGGGTAAAACTTCATTATAGTTCGATTTCTCACGTTTTCAATGTGAAGTTAAGGCTTAAAACAACTATTTCTAGTCACAATAAGCTTTGTGAAGGCTTTAATGATTATACTCGGCTTGTTTACTTTCAAAACTCTTAGTTTGATTATTTATGTCAAAATGGGTAAAACTTCATTATAGTTCGATTTCTCACGTTTTCAATGTGAAGTTAAGGCTTAAAACAACTATTTCTAGTCACAATAAGCTTTGTGAAAGCTTTAATGATTATACTCGGCTTGTTTACTTTCAAAACTCTTAGTTTGATTATTTATGTCAAAATGGGTAAAACTTCATTATAGTTCGATTTCTCACGTTTTCAATGTGAAGTTAAGGCTTAAAACAACTATTTCTAGTCACAATAAGCTTTGTGAAGGCTTTTAATGATTATACTCGGCTTGTTTACTTTCAAAACTCTTAGTTTGATTATTTATGTCAAAATGGGTAAAACTTCATTATAGTTCGATTTCTCACGTTTTCAATGTGAAGTTAAGGCTTAAAACAACTATTTCTAGTCACAATAAGCTTTGTGAAGGCTTTAATGATTATACTCGGCTTGTTTACTTTCAAAACTCTTAGTTTGATTATTTATGTCAAAATGGGTAAAACTTCATTATAGTTCGATTTCTCACGTTTTCAATGTGAAGTTAAGGCTTAAAACAACTATTTCTAGTCACAATAAGCTTTGTGAAGGCTTTAATGATTATACTCGGCTTGTTTACTTTCAAAACTCTTAGTTTGATTATTTATGTCAAAATGGGTAAAACTTCATTATAGTTCGATTTCTCACGTTTTCAATGTGAAGTTAAGGCTTAAAACAACTATTTCTAGTCACAATAAGCTTTGTGAAGGCTTTAATGATTATACTCGGCTTGTTTACTTTCAAAACTCTTAGTTTGATTATTTATGTCAAAATGGGTAAAACTTCATTATAGTTCGATTTCTCACGTTTTCAATGTGAAGTTAAGGCTTAAAACAACTATTTCTAGTCACAATAAGCTTTGTGAAGGCTTTAATGATTATACTCGGCTTGTTTACTTTCAAAACTCTTAGTTTGATTATTTATGTCAAAATGGGTAAAACTTCATTATAGTTCGATTTCTCACGTTTTCAATGTGAAGTTAAGGCTTAAAACAACTATTTCTAGTCACAATAAGCTTTGTGAAGGCTTTAATGATTATACTCGGCTTGTTTACTTTCAAAACTCTTAGTTTGATTATTTATGTCAAAATGGGTAAAACTTCATTATAGTTCGATTTCTCACGTTTTCAATGTGAAGTTAAGGCTTAAAACAACTATTTCTAGTCACAATAAGCTTTGTGAAGGCTTTAATGATTATACTCGGCTTGTTTACTTTCAAAACTCTTAGTTTGATTATTTATGTCAAAATGGGTAAAACTTCATTATAGTTCGATTTCTCACGTTTTCAATGTGAAGTTAAGGCTTAAAACAACTATTTCTAGTCACAATAAGCTTTGTGAAGCTTTAATGATTATACTCGGCTTGTTTACTTTCAAAACTCTTAGTTTGATTATTTATGTCAAAATGGGTAAAACTTCATTATAGTTCGATTTCTCACGTTTTCAATGTGAAGTTAAGGCTTAAAACAACTATTTCTAGTCACAATATGCTTTGTGAAGGCTTTAATGATTATACTCGGCTTGTTTACTTTCAAAACTCTTAGTTTGATTATTTATGTCAAAATGGGTAAAACTTCATTATAGTTCGATTTCTCACGTTTTCAATGTGAAGTTAAGGCTTAAAACAACTATTTCTAGTCACAATAAGCTTTGTGAAGGCTTTAATGATTATACTCGGCTTGTTTACTTTCAAAACTCTTAGTTTGATTATTTATGTCAAAATGGGTAAAACTTCATTATAGTTCGATTTCCCACGTTTTCAATGTGAAGTTAAGGCTTAAAACAACTATTTCTAGTCACAATATGCTTTGTGAAGGCTTTAATGATTATACTCGGCTTGTTTACTTTCAAAACTCTTAGTTTGATTATTTATGTAAAAAAGGGGTAAAACTTCATTATAGTTCGATTTCTCACGTTTTCAATGTGAAGTGAGGGCTAAAAACAACGATTTCTAGTCACAATAAGCTTTGTGAAAGCTTTAATGATTATACTAGGCTATTTTACTTTCAAAACTCTTAGTTTGATTATTTATGTCAAAATAGGTAAAACTTCATTATAGTTCGATTTCCCACGTTTTCAATGTGCAGTTAAGGCTTAAAACAACTATTTCTAGTCACAATATGCTTTGTGAAGGCTTTAATGATTATACTCGGCTTGTTTACTTTCAAAACACTTAGTTCGATTATTTATGTCAAATTGGGTAAAACATCATTATAGTTCGATTTCAAACGTTTTCAATTTGAAGTTAAGGCTTAAAAAAACTATTTCTAGTCACAATAAGCTTTGTGACATCTTAATGATTATACTCCGCTTGTTTACTTTCAAAACTCTTAGTTTGATTATTTATGTCAAAATGGGTAAAACTTCATTATAGTTCGATTTCTCACGTTTTCAATGTGAAGTTAAGGCTTAAAACAACTATTTCTAGTCACAATAAGCTTTGTGAAGGCTTTAATGATTATACTCGGCTTGTTTACTTTCAAAACTCTTTGTTTGATTATTTATGTCAAAATTGGTAAAACTTCATTATAGTTCGATTTCTCACGTTTTCAATGTGAAGTTAAGGCTTAAAACAACTATTTCTAGTCACAATAAGCTTTGTGAAAGCTTTAATGATTATACTCGGCTTGTTTACTTTCAAAACTCTTAGTTTGATTATTTATGTCAAAATGGGTAAAACTTCATTATAGTTCGATTTCTCACGTTTTCAATGTGAAGTTAAGGCTTAAAACAACTATTTCTAGTCACAATAAGCTTTGTGAAGGCTTTAATGATTATACTCGGCTTGTTTACTTTCAAAACTCTTAGTTTGATTATTTATGTCAAAATGGGTAAAACTTCATTATAGTTCGATTTCTCACGTTTTCAATGTGAAGTTAAGGCTTAAAACAACTATTTCTAGTCACAATATGCTTTGTGAAGGCTTTAATGATTATACTCGGCTTGTTTACTTTCAAAACTCTTAGTTTGATTATTTATGTCAAAATGGGTAAAACTTCATTATAGTTCGATTTCTCACGTTTTCAATGTGAAGTTAAGGCTTAAAACAACTATTTCTAGTCACAATAAGCTTTGTGAAGGCTTTAATGATTATACTCGGCTTGTTTACTTTCAAAACTCTTAGTTTGATTATTTATGTCAAAATGGGTAAAACTTCATTATAGTTCGATTTCTCACGTTTTCAATGTGAAGTTAAGGCTTAAAACAACTATTTCTAGTCACAATAAGCTTTGTGAAGGCTTTAATGATTATACTCGGCTTGTTTACTTTCAAAACTCTTAGTTTGATTATTTATGTCAAAATGGGTAAAACTTCATTATAGTTCGATTTCTCACGTTTTCAATGTGAAGTTAAGGCTTAAAACAACTATTTCTAGTCACAATAAGCTTTGTGAAGGCTTTAATGATTATACTCGGCTTGTTTACTTTCAAAACTCTTAGTTTGATTATTTATGTCAAAATGGGTAAAACTTCATTATAGTTCGATTTCTCACGTTTTCAATGTGAAGTTAAGGCTTAAAACAACTATTTCTAGTCACAATAAGCTTTGTGAAAGCTTTAATGATTATACTCGGCTTGTTTACTTTCAAAACTCTTAGTTTGATTATTTATGTCAAAATGGGTAAAACTTCATTATAGTTCGATTTCTCACGTTTTCAATGTGAAGTTAAGGCTTAAAACAACTATTTCTAGTCACAATAAGCTTTGTGAAGGCTTTAATGATTATACTCGGCTTGTTTACTTTCAAAACTCTTAGTTTGATTATTTATGTCAAAATGGGTAAAACTTCATTATAGTTCGATTTCTCACGTTTTCAATGTGAAGTTAAGGCTTAAAACAACTATTTCTAGTCACAATAAGCTTTGTGAAGGCTTTAATGATTATACTCGGCTTGTTTACTTTCAAAACTCTTAGTTTGATTATTTATGTCAAAATGGGTAAAACTTCATTATAGTTCGATTTCTCACGTTTTCAATGTGAAGTTAAGGCTTAAAACAACTATTTCTAGTCACAATAAGCTTTGTGAAGGCTTTAATGATTATACTCGGCTTGTTTACTTTCAAAACTCTTAGTTTGATTATTTATGTCAAAATGGGTAAAACTTCATTATAGTTCGATTTCTCACGTTTTCAATGTGAAGTTAAGGCTTAAAACAACTATTTCTAGTCACAATAAGCTTTGTGAAGGCTTTAATGATTATACTCGGCTTGTTTACTTTCAAAACTCTTAGTTTGATTATTTATGTCAAAATGGGTAAAACTTCATTATAGTTCGATTTCTCACGTTTTCAATGTGAAGTTAAGGCTTAAAACAACTATTTCTAGTCACAATAAGCTTTGTGAAGGCTTTAATGATTATACTCGGCTTGTTTACTTTCAAAACTCTTAGTTTGATTATTTATGTCAAAATGGGTAAAACTTCATTATAGTTCGATTTCTCACGTTTTCAATGTGAAGTTAAGGCTTAAAACAACTATTTCTAGTCACAATAAGCTTTGTGAAGCTTTAATGATTATACTCGGCTTGTTTACTTTCAAAACTCTTAGTTTGATTATTTATGTCAAAATGGGTAAAACTTCATTATAGTTCGATTTCCCACGTTTTCAATGTGAAGTTAAGGCTTAAAACAACTATTTCTAGTCACAATATGCTTTGTGAAGTTTTCAATGATTATACTCGGCTTGTTTACTTTCAAAACTCTTAGTTTGATTATTTATGTCAAAATGGGTAAAACTTCATTATAGTTCGATTTCTCACGTTTTCAATGTGAAGTTAAGGCTTAAAACAACTATTTCTAGTCACAATAAGCTTTGTGAAGGCTTTAATGATTATACTCGGCTTGTTTACTTTCAAAACTCTTAGTTTGATTATTTATGTCAAAATGGGTAAAACTTCATTATAGTTCGATTTCTCACGTTTTCAATGTGAAGTTAAGGCTTAAAACAACTATTTCTAGTCACAATATGCTTTGTGAAGGCTTTAATGATTATACTCGGCTTGTTTACTTTCAAAACTCTTAGTTTGATTATTTATGTAAAAAAGGGTAAAACTTCATTATAGTTCGATTTCTCACGTTTTCAATGTGAAGTGAGGGCTAAAAACAACGATTTCTAGTCACAATAAGCTTTGTGAAAGCTTTAATGATTATACTAGGCTATTTTACTTTCAAAACTCTTAGTTTGATTATTTATGTCAAAATAGGTAAAACTTCATTATAGTTCGATTTCCCACGTTTTCAATGTGCAGTTAAGGCTTAAAACAACTATTTCTAGTCACAATATGCTTTGTGAAGGCTTTAATGATTATACTCGGCTTGTTTACTTTCAAAACTCTTAGTTTGATTATTTATGTCAAAATTGGTAAAACTTCATTATAGTTCGATTTCTCACGTTTTCAATGTGAAGTTAAGGCTTAAAACAACTATTTCTAGTCACAATAAGCTTTGTGAAAGCTTTAATGATTATACTCGGCTTGTTTACTTTCAAAACTCTTAGTTTGATTATTTATGTCAAAATGGGTAAAACTTCATTATAGTTCGATTTCTCACGTTTTCAATGTGAAGTTAAGGCTTAAAACAACTATTTCTAGTCACAATAAGCTTTGTGAAGGCTTTAATGATTATACTCGGCTTGTTTACTTTCAAAACTCTTTGTTTGATTATTTATGTCAAAATTGGTAAAACTTCATTATAGTTCGATTTCTCACGTTTTCAATGTGAAGTTAAGGCTTAAAACAACTATTTCTAGTCACAATAAGCTTTGTGAAAGCTTTAATGATTATACTCGGCTTGTTTACTTTCAAAACTCTTAGTTTGATTATTTATGTCAAAATGGGTAAAACTTCATTATAGTTCGATTTCTCACGTTTTCAATGTGAAGTTAAGGCTTAAAACAACTATTTCTAGTCACAATAAGCTTTGTGAAGGCTTTAATGATTATACTCGGCTTGTTTACTTTCAAAACTCTTAGTTTGATTATTTATGTCAAAATGGGTAAAACTTCATTATAGTTCGATTTCTCACGTTTTCAATGTGAAGTTAAGGCTTAAAACAACTATTTCTAGTCACAATATGCTTTGTGAAGGCTTTAATGATTATACTCGGCTTGTTTACTTTCAAAACTCTTAGTTTGATTATTTATGTCAAAATGGGTAAAACTTCATTATAGTTCGATTTCTCACGTTTTCAATGTGAAGTTGGCTTAAAACAACTATTTCTAGTCACAATAAGCTTTGTGAAGGCTTTAATGATTATACTCGGCTTGTTTACTTTCAAAACTCTTAGTTTGATTATTTATGTCAAAATGGGTAAAACTTCATTATAGTTCGATTTCTCACGTTTTCAATGTGAAGTTAAGGCTTAAAACAACTATTTCTAGTCACAATAAGCTTTGTGAAGGCTTTAATGATTATACTCGGCTTGTTTACTTTCAAAACTCTTAGTTTGATTATTTATGTCAAAATGGGTAAAACTTCATTATAGTTCGATTTCTCACGTTTTCAATGTGAAGTTAAGGCTTAAAACAACTATTTCTAGTCACAATAAGCTTTGTGAAGGCTTTAATGATTATACTCGGCTTGTTTACTTTCAAAACTCTTAGTTTGATTATTTATGTCAAAATGGGTAAAACTTCATTATAGTTCGATTTCTCACGTTTTCAATGTGAAGTTAAGGCTTAAAACAACTATTTCTAGTCACAATAAGCTTTGTGAAGGCTTTAATGATTATACTCGGCTTGTTTACTTTCAAAACTCTTAGTTTGATTATTTATGTCAAAATGGGTAAAACTTCATTATAGTTCGATTTCTCACGTTTTCAATGTGAAGTTAAGGCTTAAAACAACTATTTCTAGTCACAATAAGCATTGTGAAGGCTGTAATGATTATACTCGCTTGTTTACTTTCAAAACTCTTAGTTTGATTATTTATGTCAAAATGGGTAAAACTTCATTATAGTTCGATTTCTCACGTTTTCAATGTGAAGTTAAGGCTTAAAACAACTATTTCTAGTCACAATAAGCTTTGTGAAGGCTTTAATGATTATACTCGGCTTGTTTACTTTCAAAACTCTTAGTTTGATTATTTATGTCAAAATGGGTAAAACTTCATTATAGTTCGATTTCTCACGTTTTCAATGTGAAGTTAAGGCTTAAAACAACTATTTCTAGTCACAATAAGCTTTGTGAAGGCTTTAATGATTATATACTCGGCTTGTTTACTTTCAAAACTCTTAGTTTGATTATTTATGTCAAAATGGGTAAAACTTCATTATAGTTCGATTTCACGTTTTCAATGTGAAGTTAAGGCTTAAAACAACTATTTCTAGTCACAATAAGCTTTGTGAAGGCTTTAATGATTATACTCGGCTTGTTTACTTTCAAAACTCTTAGTTTGATTATTTATGTCAAAATGGGTAAAACTTCATTATAGTTCGATTTCTCACGTTTTCAATGTGAAGTTAAGGCTTAAAACAACTATTTCTAGTCACAATAAGCTTTGTGAAGTTTTAATGATTATACTCGGCTTGTTTACTTTCAAAACTCTTAGTTTGATTATTTATGTCAAAATGGGTAAAACTTCATTATAGTTCGATTTCTCACGTTTTCAATGTGAAGTTAAGGCTTAAAACAACTATTTCTAGTCACAATAAGCTTTGTGAAGGCTTTAATGATTATACTCGGCTTGTTTACTTTCAAAACTCTTAGTTTGATTATTTATGTCAAAATGGGTAAAACTTCATTATAGTTCGATTTCTCACGTTTTCAATGTGAAGTTAAGGCTTAAAACAACTATTTCTAGTCACAATATGCTTTGTGAAGGCTTTAATGATTATACTCGGCTTGTTTACTTTCAAAACTCTTAGTTTGATTATTTATGTCAAAATGGGTAAAACTTCATTATAGTTCGATTTCTCACGTTTTCAATGTGAAGTTAAGGCTTAAAACAACGATTTCTAGTCACAATAAGCTTTGTGAAAGCTTTAATGATTATACTAGGCTTTTTTACTTTCAAAACTCTTAGTTTGATTATTTATGTCAAAATGGGTAAAACTTCATTATAGTTCGATTTCCCACGTTTTCAATGTGAAGTTAAGGCTTAAAACAACTATTTCTAGTCACAATATGCTTTGTGAAGGCTTTAATGATTATACTCGGCTTGTTTACTTTCAAAACTCTTAGTTTGATTATTTATGTCAAAAGGTAAAACTTCATTATAGTTCGATTTCTCACGTTTTCAATGTGAAGTTAAGGCTTAAAACAACTATTTCTAGTCACAATAAGCTTTGTGAAGGCTTTAATGATTATACTCGGCTTGTTTACTTTCAAAACTCTTAGTTTGATTATTTATGTCAAAATGGGTAAAACTTCATTATAGTTCGATTTCTCACGTTTTCAATGTGAAGTTAAGGCTTAAAACAACTATTTCTAGTCACAATAAGCTTTGTGAAGGCTTTAATGATTATACTCGGCTTGTTTACTTTCAAAACTCTTAGTTTGATTATTTATGTCAAAATTGGTAAAACTTCATTATAGTTCGATTTCTCACGTTTTCAATGTGAAGTTAAGGCTTAAAACAACTATTTCTAGTCACAATAAGCTTTGTGAAGGCTTTAATGATTATACTCGGCTTGTTTACTTTCAAAACTCTTAGTTTGATTATTTATGTCAAAATGGGTAAAACTTCATTATAGTTCGATTTCCACGTTTTCAATGTGAAGTTAAGGCTTAAAACAACTATTTCTAGTCACAATAAGCTTTGTGAAAGCTTTAATGATTATACTCGGCTTGTTTACTTTCAAAACTCTTAGTTTGATTATTTATGTCAAAATGGGTAAAACTTCATTATAGTTCGATTTCTCACGTTTTCAATGTGAAGTTAAGGCTTAAAACAACTATTTCTAGTCACAATATGCTTTGTGAAGGCTTTAATGATTATACTCGGCTTGTTTACTTTCAAAACTCTTAGTTTGATTATTTATGTCAAAATGGGTAAAACTTCATTATAGTTCGATTTCTCACGTTTTCAATGTGAAGTTAAGGCTTAAAACAACTATTTCTAGTCACAATAAGCTTTGTGAAGGCTTTAATGATTATACTCGGCTTGTTTACTTTCAAAACTCTTAGTTTGATTATTTATGTCAAAATGGGTAAAACTTCATTATAGTTCGATTTCTCACGTTTTCAATGTGAAGTTAGGCTTAAAACAACTATTTCTAGTCACAATAAGCTTTGTGAAGGCTTTAATGATTATACTCGGCTTGTTTACTTTCAAAACTCTTAGTTTGATTATTTATGTCAAAATGGGTAAAACTTCATTATAGTTCGATTTCTCACGTTTTCAATGTGAAGTTAAGGCTTAAAACAACTATTTCTAGTCACAATAAGCTTTGTGAAGGCTTTAATGATTATACTCGGCTTGTTTACTTTCAAAACTCTTAGTTTGATTATTTATGTCAAAATGGGTAAAACTTCATTATAGTTCGATTTCTCACGTTTTCAATGTGAAGTTAAGGCTTAAAACAACTATTTCTAGTCACAATAAGCTTTGTGAAGGCTTTAATGATTATACTCGGCTTGTTTACTTTCAAAACTCTTAGTTTGATTATTTATGTCAAAATGGGTAAAACTTCATTATAGTTCGATTTCTCACGTTTTCAATGTGAAGTTAAGGCTTAAAACAACTATTTCTAGTCATAATAAGCTTTGTGAAGGCTTTAATGATTATACTCGGCTTGTTTACTTTCAAAACTCTTAGTTTGATTATTTATGTCAAAATGGGTAAAACTTCATTATAGTTCGATTTCTCACGTTTTCAATGTGAAGTTAAGGCTTAAAACAACTATTTCTAGTCACAATAAGCTTTGTGAAGGCTTTAATGATTATACTCGGCTTGTTTACTTTCAAAACTCTTAGTTTGATTATTTATGTCAAAATGGGTAAAACTTCATTATAGTTCGATTTCTCACGTTTTCAATGTGAAGTTAAGGCTTAAAACAACTATTTCTAGTCACAATAAGCTTTGTGAAGGCTTTAATGATTATACTCGGCTTGTTTACTTTCAAAACTCTTAGTTTGATTATTTATGTCAAAATGGGTAAAACTTCATTATAGTTCGATTTCTCACGTTTTCAATGTGAAGTTAAGGCTTAAAACAACTATTTCTAGTCACAATAAGCTTTGTGAAGGCTTTAATGATTATACTCGGCTTGTTTACTTTCAAAACTCTTAGTTTGATTATTTATGTCAAAATGGGTAAAACTTCATTATAGTTCGATTTCTCACGTTTTCAATGTGAAGTTAAGGCTTAAAACAACTATTTCTAGTCACAATAAGCTTTGTGAAGGCTTTAATGATTATACTCGGCTTGTTTACTTTCAAAACTCTTAGTTTGATTATTTATGTCAAAATGGGTAAAACTTCATTATAGTTCGATTTCTCACGTTTTCAATGTGAAGTTAAGGCTTAAAACAACTATTTCTAGTCACAATAAGCTTTGTGAAGGCTTTAATGATTATACTCGGCTTGTTTACTTTCAAAACTCTTAGTTTGATTATTTATGTCAAAATGGGTAAAACTTCATTATAGTTCGATTTCTCACGTTTTCAATGTGAAGTTAAGGCTTAAAACAACTATTTCTAGTCACAATAAGCTTTGTGAAGGCTTTAATGATTATACTCGGCTTGTTTACTTTCAAAACTCTTAGTTTGATTATTTATGTCAAAATGGGTAAAACTTCATTATAGTTCGATTTCTCACGTTTTCAATGTGAAGTTAAGGCTTAAAACAACTATTTCTAGTCACAATAAGCTTTGTGAAGGCTTTAATGATTATACTCGGCTTGTTTACTTTCAAAACTCTTAGTTTGATTATTTATGTCAAAATGGGTAAAACTTCATTATAGTTCGATTTCTCACGTTTTCAATGTGAAGTTAAGGCTTAAAACAACTATTTCTAGTCACAATAAGCTTTGTGAAGGCTTTAATGATTATACTCGGCTTGTTTACTTTCAAAACTCTTAGTTTGATTATTTATGTCAAAATGGGTAAAACTTCATTATAGTTCGATTTCTCACGTTTTCAATGTGAAGTTAAGGCTTAAAACAACTATTTCTAGTCACAATAAGCTTTGTGAAGGCTTTAATGATTATACTCGGCTTGTTTACTTTCAAAACTCTTAGTTTGATTATTTATGTCAAAATGGGTAAAACTTCATTATAGTTCGATTTCTCACGTTTTCAATGTGAAGTTAAGGCTTAAAACAACTATTTCTAGTCACAATAAGCTTTGTGAAGGCTTTAATGATTATACTCGGCTTGTTTACTTTCAAAACTCTTAGTTTGATTATTTATGTCAAAATGGGTAAAACTTCATTATAGTTCGATTTCTCACGTTTTCAATGTGAAGTTAAGGCTTAAAACAACTATTTCTAGTCACAATAAGCTTTGTGAAGGCTTTAATGATTATACTCGGCTTGTTTACTTTCAAAACTCTTAGTTTGATTATTTATGTCAAAATGGGTAAAACTTCATTATAGTTCGATTTCTCACGTTTTCAATGTGAAGTTAAGGCTTAAAACAACTATTTCTAGTCACAATAAGCTTTGTGAAGGCTTTAATGATTATACTCGGCTTGTTTACTTTCAAAACTCTTAGTTTGATTATTTATGTCAAAATGGGTAAAACTTCATTATAGTTCGGATTTCTCACGTTTTCAATGTGAAGTTAAGGCTTAAAACAACTATTTCTAGTCACAATAAGCTTTGTGAAGGCTTTAATGATTATACTCGGCTTGTTTACTTTCAAAACTCTTAGTTTGATTATTTATGTCAAAATGGGTAAAACTTCATTATAGTTCGATTTCTCACGTTTTCAATGTGAAGTTAAGGCTTAAAACAACTATTTCTAGTCACAATAAGCTTTGTGAAGGCTTTAATGATTATACTCGGCTTGTTTACTTTCAAAACTCTTAGTTTGATTATTTATGTCAAAATGGGTAAAACTTCATTATAGTTCGATTTCTCACGTTTTCAATGTGAAGTTAAGGCTTAAAACAACTATTTCTAGTCACAATAAGCTTTGTGAAGGCTTTAATGATTATACTCGGCTTGTTTACTTTCAAAACTCTTAGTTTGATTATTTATGTCAAAATGGGTAAAACTTCATTATAGTTCGATTTCTCACGTTTTCAATGTGAAGTTAAGGCTTAAAACAACTATTTCTAGTCACAATAAGCTTTGTGAAGGCTTTAATGATTATACTCGGCTTGTTTACTTTCAAAACTCTTAGTTTGATTATTTATGTCAAAATGGGTAAAACTTCATTATAGTTCGATTTCTCACGTTTTCAATGTGAAGTTAAGGCTTAAAACAACTATTTCTAGTCACAATAAGCTTTGTGAAGGCTTTAATGATTATACTCGGCTTGTTTACTTTCAAAACTCTTAGTTTGATTATTTATGTCAAAATGGGTAAAACTTCATTATAGTTCGATTTCTCACGTTTTCAATGTGAAGTTAAGGCTTAAAACAACTATTTCTAGTCACAATAAGCTTTGTGAAGGCTTTAATGATTATACTCGGCTTGTTTACTTTCAAAACTCTTAGTTTGATTATTTATGTCAAAATGGGTAAAACTTCATTATAGTTCGATTTCTCACGTTTTCAATGTGAAGTTAAGGCTTAAAACAACTATTTCTAGTCTAGTCAATAAGCTTTGTGAAGGCTTTAATGATTATACTCGGCTTGTTTACTTTCAAAACTCTTAGTTTGATTATTTATGTCAAAATGGGTAAAACTTCATTATAGTTCGATTTCTCACGTTTTCAATGTGAAGTTAAGGCTTAAAACAACTATTTCTAGTCACAATAAGCTTTGTGAAGGCTTTAATGATTATACTCGGCTTGTTTACTTTCAAAACTCTTAGTTTGATTATTTATGTCAAAATGGGTAAAACTTCATTATAGTTCGATTTCTCACGTTTTCAATGTGAAGTTAAGGCTTAAAACAACTATTTCTAGTCACAATAAGCTTTGTGAAGGCTTTAATGATTATACTCGGCTTGTTTACTTTCAAAACTCTTAGTTTGATTATTTATGTCAAAATGGGTAAAACTTCATTATAGTTCGATTTCTCACGTTTTCAATGTGAAGTTAAGGCTTAAAACAACTATTTCTAGTCACAATATGCTTTGTGAAGGCTTTAAGATTATACTCGGCTTGTTTACTTTCAAAACTCTTAGTTTGATTATTTATGTCAAAATGGGTAAAACTTCATTATAGTTCGATTTCTCACGTTTTCAATGTGAAGTTAAGGCTTAAAACAACTATTTCTAGTCACAATAAGCTTTGTGAAGGCTTTAATGATTATACTCGGCTTGTTTACTTTCAAAACTCTTAGTTTGATTATTTATGTCAAAATGGGTAAAACTTCATTATAGTTCGATTTCTCACGTTTTCAATGTGAAGTTAAGGCTTAAAACAACTATTTCTAGTCACAATAAGCTTTGTGAAGGCTTTAATGATTATACTCGGCTTGTTTACTTTCAAAACTCTTAGTTTGATTATTTATGTCAAAATGGGTAAAACTTCATTATAGTTCGATTTCTCACGTTTTCAATGTGAAGTTAAGGCTTAAAACAACTATTTCTAGTCACAATAAGCTTTGTGAAAGGCTTTAATGATTATACTCGGCTTGTTTACTTTCAAAACTCTTAGTTTGATTATTTATGTCAAAATGGGTAAAACTTCATTATAGTTCGATTTCTCACGTTTTCAATGTGAAGTTAAGGCTTAAAACAACTATTTCTAGTCACAATATGCTTTGTGAAGTTTTCAATGATTATACTCGGCTTGTTTACTTTCAAAACTCTTAGTTTGATTATTTATGTCAAAATGGGTAAAACTTCATTATAGTTCGATTTCTCACGTTTTCAATGTGAAGTTAAGGCTTAAAACAACTATTTCTAGTCACAATAAGCTTTGTGAAGGCTTTAATGATTATACTCGGCTTGTTTACTTTCAAAACTCTTAGTTTGATTATTTATGTCAAAATGGGTAAAACTTCATTATAGTTCGATTTCTCACGTTTTCAATGTGAAGTTAAGGCTTAAAACAACTATTTCTAGTCACAATAAGCTTTGTGAAGGCTTTAATGATTATACTCGGCTTGTTTACTTTCAAAACTCTTTGTTTGATTATTTATGTCAAAATTGGTAAAACTTCATTATAGTTCGATTTCTCACGTTTTCAATGTGAAGTTAAGGCTTAAAACAACTATTTCTAGTCACAATAAGCTTTGTGAAGGCTTTAATGATTATACTCGGCTTGTTTACTTTCAAAACTCTTAGTTTGATTATTTATGTCAAAATGGGTAAAACTTCATTATAGTTCGATTTCTCACGTTTTCAATGTGAAGTTAAGGCTTAAAACAACTATTTCTAGTCACAATAAGCTTTGTGAAGGCTTTAATGATTATACTCGGCTTGTTTACTTTCAAAACTCTTAGTTTGATTATTTATGTTTGGGTAAAACTTATTTATGTCAAAATGGGTAAAACTTCATTATAGTTCGATTTCTCACGTTTTCAATGTGAAGTTAAGGCTTAAAACAACTATTTCTAGTCACAATAAGCTTTGTGAAGGCTTTAATGATTATACTCGGCTTGTTTACTTTCAAAACTCTTAGTTTGATTATTTATGTCAAAATGGGTAAAACTTCATTATAGTTCGATTTCTCACGTTTTCAATGTGAAGTTAAGGCTTAAAACAACTATTTCTAGTCACAATAAGCTTTGTGAAGGCTTTAATGATTATACTCGGCTTGTTTACTTTCAAAACTCTTAGTTTGATTATTTATGTCAAAATGGGTAAAACTTCATTATAGTTCGATTTCTCACGTTTTCAATGTGAAGTTAAGGCTTAAAACAACTATTTCTAGTCACAATAAGCTTTGTGAAGGCTTTAATGATTATACTCGGCTTGTTTACTTTCAAAACTCTTTGTTTGATTATTTATGTCGGTAAAACTTCATTATAGTTCGATTTCTCTCGTTTTCAATGTGAAGTTAAGGCTTAAAACAACTATTTCTAGTCACAATAAGCTTTGTGAAGGCTTTAATGATTATACTCGCTTGTTTACTTTCAAAACTCTTAGTTTGATTATTTATGTCAAAATGGGTAAAACTTCATTATAGTTCGATTTCTCACGTTTTCAATGTGAAGTTAAGGCTTAAAACAACTATTTCTAGTCACAATAAGCTTTGTGAAGGCTTTAATGATTATACTCGGCTTGTTTACTTTCAAAACTCTTTGTTTGATTATTTATGTCAAAATTGGTAAAACTTCATTATAGTTCGATTTCTCACGTTTTCAATGTGAAGTTAAGGCTTAAAACAACTATTTCTAGTCACAATAAGCTTTGTGAAGGCTTTAATGATTATACTCGGCTTGTTTACTTTCAAAACTCTTAGTTTGATTATTTATGTCAAAATGGGTAAAACTTCATTATAGTTCGATTTCTCACGTTTTCAATGTGAAGTTAAGGCTTAAAACAACTATTTCTAGTCACAATAAGCTTTGTGAAGGCTTTAATGATTATACTCGGCTTGTTTACTTTCAAAACTCTTAGTTTGATTATTTATGTCAAAATGGGTAAAACTTCATTATAGTTCGATTTCTCACGTTTTCAATGTGAAGTTAAGGCTTAAAACAACTATTTCTAGTCACAATAAGCTTTGTGAAGGCTTTAATGATTATACTCGGCTTGTTTACTTTCAAAACTCTTAGTTTGATTATTTATGTCAAAATGGGTAAAACTTCATTATAGTTCGATTTCTCACGTTTTCAATGTGAAGTTAAGGCTTAAAACAACTATTTCTAGTCACAATAAGCTTTGTGAAGGCTTTAATGATTATACTCGGCTTGTTTACTTTCAAAACTCTTAGTTTGATTATTTATGTCAAAATGGGTAAAACTTCATTATAGTTCGATTTCTCACGTTTTCAATGTGAAGTTAAGGCTTAAAACAACTATTTCTAGTCACAATAAGCTTTGTGAAGGCTTTAATGATTATACTCGGCTTGTTTACTTTCAAAACTCTTAGTTTGATTATTTATGTCAAAATGGGTAAAACTTCATTATAGTTCGATTTCTCACGTTTTCAATGTGAAGTTAAGGCTTAAAACAACTATTTCTAGTCACAATAAGCTTTGTGAAGGCTTTAATGATTATACTCGGCTTGTTTACTTTCAAAACTCTTAGTTTGATTATTTATGTCAAAATGGGTAAAACTTCATTATAGTTCGATTTCTCACGTTTTCAATGTGAAGTTAAGGCTTAAAACAACTATTTCTAGTCACAATAAGCTTTGTGAAGGCTTTAATGATTATACTCGGCTTGTTTACTTTCAAAACTCTTAGTTTGATTATTTATGTCAAAATGGGTAAAACTTCATTATAGTTCGATTTCTCACGTTTTCAATGTGAAGTTAAGGCTTAAAACAACTATTTCTAGTCACAATAAGCTTTGTGAAGGCTTTAATGATTATACTCGGCTTGTTTACTTTCAAAACTCTTAGTTTGATTATTTATGTCAAAATGGGTAAAACTTCATTATAGTTCGATTTCTCACGTTTTCAATGTGAAGTTAAGGCTTAAAACAACTATTTCTAGTCACAATAAGCTTTGTGAAAGCTTTAATGATTATACTCGGCTTGTTTACTTTCAAAACTCTTAGTTTGATTATTTATGTCAAAATGGGTAAAACTTCATTATAGTTCGATTTCTCACGTTTTCAATGTGAAGTTAAGGCTTAAAACAACTATTTCTAGTCACAATATGCTTTGTGAAGGCTTTAATGATTATACTCGGCTTGTTTACTTTCAAAACTCTTAGTTTGATTATTTATGTCAAAATGGGTAAAACTTCATTATAGTTCGATTTCTCACGTTTTCAATGTGAAGTTAAGGCTTAAAACAACTATTTCTAGTCACAATAAGCTTTGTGAAGGCTTTAATGATTATACTCGGCTTGTTTACTTTCAAAACTCTTTGTTTGATTATTTATGTCAAAATTGGTAAAACTTCATTATAGTTCGATTTCTCACGTTTTCAATGTGAAGTTAAGGCTTAAAACAACTATTTCTAGTCACAATAAGCTTTGTGAAAGCTTTAATGATTATACTCGGCTTGTTTACTTTCAAAACTCTTAGTTTGATTATTTATGTCAAAATGGGTAAAACTTCATTATAGTTCGATTTCTCACGTTTTCAATGTGAAGTTAAGGCTTAAAACAACTATTTCGTCACAATATGCTTTGTGAAGGCTTTAATGATTATACTCGGCTTGTTTACTTTCAAAACTCTTAGTTTGATTATTTATGTCAAAATGGGTAAAACTTCATTATAGTTCGATTTCTCACGTTTTCAATGTGAAGTTAAGGCTTAAAACAACTATTTCTAGTCACAATAAGCTTTGTGAAGGCTTTAATGATTATACTCGGCTTGTTTACTTTCAAAACTCTTAGTTTGATTATTTATGTCAAAATGGGTAAAACTTTATTATAGTTCGATTTCTCACGTTTTCAATGTGAAGTTAAGGCTTAAAACAACTATTTCTAGTCACAATACGCTTTGTGAAGGCTTTAATGATTATACTCGGCTTGTTTACTTTCAAAACTCTTAGTTTGATTATTTATGTCAAAATGGGTAAAACTTCATTATAGTTCGATTTCTCACGTTTTCAATGTGAAGTTAAGTCTTAAAACAACTATTTCTAGTCACAATAAGCTTTGTGAAGTAATGATTATACTCGGCTTGTTTACTTTCAAAACTCTTAGTTTGATTATTTATGTCAAAATGGGTAAAACTTCATTATAGTTCGATTTCTCACGTTTTCAATGTGAAGTTAAGGCTTAAAACAACTATTTCTAGTCACAATAAGCTTTGTGAAGGCTTTAATGATTATACTCGGCTTGTTTACTTTCAAAACTCTTAGTTTGATTATTTATGTCAAAATGGGTAAAACTTCATTATAGTTCGATTTCTCACGTTTTCAATGTGAAGTTAAGGCTTAAAACAACTATTTCTAGTCACAATAAGCTTTGTGAAGGCTTTAATGATTATACTCGGCTTGTTTACTTTCAAAACTCTTTTTTTGATTATTTATGTCAAAATTGGTAAAACTTCATTATAGTTCGATTTCTCACGTTTTCAATGTAAAGTTAAGGCTTAAAACAACTATTTCTAGTCACAATAAGCTTTGTGAAAGCTTTAATGATTATACTCGGCTTGTTTACTTTCAAAACTCTTAGTTTGATTATTTATGTCAAAATGGGTAAAACTTCATTATAGTTCGATTTCCCACGTTTTCCATGTGAAGTTAAGGCTTAAAACAACTATTTCTAGTCACAATATGCTTTGTGAAGTTTTAATGATTATACTCGGCTTGTTTACTTTCAAAACTCTTAGTTTGATTATTTATGTCAAAATGGGTAAAACTTCATTATAGTTCGATTTCTCACGTTTTCAATGTGAAGTTAAGGCTTAAAACAACTATTTCTAGTCACAATAAGCTTTGTGAAGGCTTTAATGATTATACTCGGCTTGTTTACTTTCAAAACTCTTAGTTTGATTATTTATGTCAAAATGGGTAAAACTTCATTATAGTTCGATTTCTCACGTTTTCAATGTGAAGTTAAGGCTTAAAACAACTATTTCTAGTCACAATAAGCTTTGTGAAGGCTTTAATGATTATACTCGGCTTGTTTACTTTCAAAACTCTTAGTTTGATTATTTATGTCAAAATGGGTAAAACTTCATTATAGTTCGATTTCTCACGTTTTCAATGTGAAGTTAAGGCTTAAAACAACTATTTCTAGTCACAATAAGCTTTGTGAAGGCTTTAATGATTATACTCGGCTTGTTTACTTTCAAAACTCTTAGTTTGATTATTTATGTCAAAATGGGTAAAACTTCATTATAGTTCGATTTCTCACGTTTTCAATGTGAAGTTAAGGCTTAAAACAACTATTTCTAGTCACAATAAGCTTTGTGAAGGCTTTAATGATTATACTCGGCTTGTTTACTTTCAAAACTCTTAGTTTGATTATTTATGTCAAAATGGGTAAAACTTCATTATAGTTCGATTTCTCACGTTTTCAATGTGAAGTTAAGGCTTAAAACAACTATTTCTAGTCACAATAAGCTTTGTGAAGGCTTTAATGATTATACTCGGCTTGTTTACTTTCAAAACTCTTTGTTTGATTATTTATGTCAAAATGGGTAAAACTTCATTATAGTTCGATTTCTCACGTTTTCAATGTGAAGTTAAGGCTTAAAACAACTATTTCTAGTCACAATAAGCTTTGTGAAGGCTTTAATGATTATACTCGGCTTGTTTACTTTCAAAACTCTTTGTTTGATTATTTATGTCAAAATGGGTAAAACTTCATTATAGTTCGATTTCTCACGTTTTCAATGTGAAGTTAAGGCTTAAAACAACTATTTCTAGTCACAATAAGCTTTGTGAAGGCTTTAATGATTATACTCGGCTTGTTTACTTTCAAAACTCTTAGTTTGATTATTTATGTCAAAATGGGTAAAACTTCATTATAGTTCGATTTCTCACGTTTTCAATGTGAAGTTAAGGCTTAAAACAACTATTTCTAGTCACAATAAGCTTTGTGAAGGCTTTAATGATTATACTCGGCTTGTTTACTTTCAAAACTCTTTGTTTGATTATTTATGTCAAAATTGGTAAAACTTCATTATAGTTCGATTTCTCACGTTTTCAATGTGAAGTTAAGGCTTAAAACAACTATTTCTAGTCACAATAAGCTTTGTGAAAGCTTTAATGATTATACTCGGCTTGTTTACTTTCAAAACTCTTAGTTTGATTATTTATGTCAAAATGGGTAAAACTTCATTATAGTTCGATTTCTCACGTTTTCAATGTGAAGTTAAGGCTTAAAACAACTATTTCTAGTCACAATATGCTTTGTGAAGTTTTCAATGATTATACTCGGCTTGTTTACTTTCAAAACTCTTAGTTTGATTATTTATGTCAAAATGGGTAAAACTTCATTATAGTTCGATTTCTCACGTTTTCAATGTGAAGTTAAGGCTTAAAACAACTATTTCTAGTCACAATAAGCTTTGTGAAGGCTTTAATGATTATACTCGGCTTGTTTACTTTCAAAACTCTTTGTTTGATTATTTATGTCAAAATTGGTAAAACTTCGTTATAGTTCGATTTCTTACGTTTTCAATGTGAAGTTAAGGCTTAAAACAACTATTTCTAGTCACAATAAGCTTTGTGAAAGCTTTAATGATTATACTCGGCTTGTTTACTTTCAAAACACTTAGTTTGATTATTTATGTCAAAATGGGTAAAACTTCATTATAGTTCGATTTCTCACGTTTTCAATGTGAAGTTAAGGCTTAAAACAACTATTTCTAGTCACAATATGCATTGTGAAGTTTTCAATGATTATAGTCGGCTTGTTTACTTTCAAAACTCTTAGTTTGATTATTTATGTCAAAATGGGTAAAACTTCATTATAGTTCGATTTCTCACGTTTTCAATGTGAAGTTAAGGCTTAAAACAACTATTTCTAGTCACAATAAGCTTTGTGAAGGCTTTAATGATTATACTCGGCTTGTTTACTTTCAAAACTCTTAGTTTGATTATTTATGTCAAAATGGGTAAAACTTCATTATAGTTCGATTTCTCACGTTTTCAATGTGAAGTTAAGGCTTAAAACAACTATTTCTAGTCACAATAAGCTTTGTGAAGCTTTAATGATTATACTCGGCTTGTTTACTTTCAAAACTCTTAGTTTGATTATTTATGTCAAAATGGGTAAAACTTCATTATAGTTCGATTTCTCACGTTTTCAATGTGAAGTTAAGGCTTAAAACAACTATTTCTAGTCACAATAAGCTTTGTGAAGGCTTTAATGATTATACTCGGCTTGTTTACTTTCAAAACTCTTAGTTTGATTATTTATGTCAAAATGGGTAAAACTTCATTATAGTTCGATTTCTCACGTTTTCAATGTGAAGTTAAGGCTTAAAACAACTATTTCTAGTCACAATAAGCTTTGTGAAGGCTTTAATGATTATACTCGGCTTGTTTACTTTCAAAACTCTTAGTTTGATTATTTATGTCAAAATGGGTAAAACTTCATTATAGTTCGATTTCTCACGTTTTCAATGTGAAGTTAAGGCTTAAAACAACTATTTCTAGTCACAATAAGCTTTGTGAAGGCTTTAATGATTATACTCGGCTCGGCTTGTTTACTTTCAAAACTCTTTGTTTGATTATTTATGTCAAAATTGGTAAAACTTCATTATAGTTCGATTTCTCACGTTTTCAATGTGAAGTTAAGGCTTAAAACAACTATTTCTAGTCACAATAAGCTTTGTGAAGGCTTTAATGATTATACTCGGCTTGTTTACTTTCAAAACTCTTAGTTTGATTATTTATGTCAAAATGGGTAAAACTTCATTATAGTTCGATTTCTCACGTTTTCAATGTGAAGTTAAGGCTTAAAACAACTATTTCTAGTCACAATAAGCTTTGTGAAGCTTTAATGATTATACTCGGCTTGTTTACTTTCAAAACTCTTAGTTTGATTATTTATGTCAAAATGGGTAAAACTTCATTATAGTTCGATTTCTCACGTTTTCAATGTGAAGTTAAGGCTTAAAACAACTATTTCTAGTCACAATAAGCTTTGTGAAGGCTTTAATGATTATACTCGGCTTGTTTACTTTCAAAACTCTTAGTTTGATTATTTATGTCAAAATGGGTAAAACTTCATTATAGTTCGATTTCTCACGTTTTCAATGTGAAGTTAAGGCTTAAAACAACTATTTCTAGTCACAATAAGCTTTGTGAAGGCTTTAATGATTATACTCGGCTTGTTTACTTTCAAAACTCTTAGTTTGATTATTTATGTCAAAATGGGTAAAACTTCATTATAGTTCGATTTCTCACGTTTTCAATGTGAAGTTAAGGCTTAAAACAACTATTTCTAGTCACAATATGCTTTGTGAAGGCTTTAATGATTATACTCGGCTTGTTTACTTTCAAAACTCTTAGTTTGATTATTTATGTCAAAATGGGTAAAACTTCATTATAGTTCGATTTCTCACGTTTTCAATGTGAAGTTAAGGCTTAAAACAACTATTTCTAGTCACAATAAGCTTTGTGAAGGCTTTAATGATTATACTCGGCTTGTTTACTTTCAAAACTCTTAGTTTGATTATTTATGTCAAAATGGGTAAAACTTCATTATAGTTCGATTTCTCACGTTTTCAATGTGAAGTTAAGGCTTAAAACAACTATTTCTAGTCACAATAAGCTTTGTGAAGGCTTTAATGATTATACTCGGCTTGTTTACTTTCAAAACTCTTAGTTTGATTATTTATGTCAAAATGGGTAAAACTTCATTATAGTTCGATTTCTCACGTTTTCAATGTGAAGTTAAGGCTTAAAACAACTATTTCTAGTCACAATAAGCTTTGTGAAGGCTTTAATGATTATACTCGGCTTGTTTACTTTCAAAACTCTTAGTTTGATTATTTATGTCAAAATGGGTAAAACTTCATTATAGTTCGATTTCTCACGTTTTCAATGTGAAGTTAAGGCTTAAAACAACTATTTCTAGTCACAATAAGCTTTGTGAAGGCTTTAATGATTATACTCGGCTTGTTTACTTTCAAAACTCTTAGTTTGATTATTTATGTCAAAATGGGTAAAACTTCATTATAGTTCGATTTCTCACGTTTTCAATGTGAAGTTAAGGCTTAAAACAACTATTTCTAGTCACAATAAGCTTTGTGAAGGCTTTAATGATTATACTCGGCTTGTTTACTTTCAAAACTCTTAGTTTGATTATTTATGTCAAAATGGGTAAAACTTCATTATAGTTCGATTTCTCACGTTTTCAATGTGAAGTTAAGGCTTAAAACAACTATTTCTAGTCACAATAAGCTTTGTGAAGGCTTTAATGATTATACTCGGCTTGTTTACTTTCAAAACTCTTAGTTTGATTATTTATGTCAAAATTGGTAAAACTTCATTATAGTTCGATTTCTCACGTTTTCAATGTGAAGTTAAGGCTTAAAACAACTATTTCTAGTCACAATAAGCTTTGTGAAGGCTTTAATGATTATACTCGGCTTGTTTACTTTCTTTCAAAACTCTTAGTTTGATTATTTATGTCAAAATGGGTAAAACTTCATTATAGTTCGATTTCTCACGTTTTCAATGTGAAGTTAAGGCTTAAAACAACTATTTCTAGTCACAATATGCTTTGTGAAGTTTTCAATGATTATACTCGGCTTGTTTACTTTCAAAACTCTTAGTTTGATTATTTATGTCAAAATGGGTAAAACTTCATTATAGTTCGATTTCTCACGTTTTCAATGTGAAGTTAAGGCTTAAAACAACTATTTCTAGTCACAATATGCTTTGTGAAGGCTTTAATGATTATACTCGGCTTGTTTACTTTCAAAACTCTTAGTTTGATTATTTATGTCAAAATGGGTAAAACTTCATTATACTTCGATTTCTCACGTTTTCAATGTGAAGTTAAGGCTTAAAACAACTATTTCTAGTCACAATAAGCTTTGTGAAGGCTTTAATGATTATACTCGGCTTGTTTACTTTCAAAACTCTTTGTTTGATTATTTATGTCAAAATTGGTAAAACTTCATTATAGTTCGATTTCTTACGTTTTCAATGTGAAGTTAAGGCTTAAAACAACTATTTCTAGTCACAGTATGCTTTGTGAAGGCTTTAATGATTATACTCGGCTTGTTTACTTTCAAAACTCTTAGTTTGATTATTTATGTCAAAATGGGTAAAACTTCATTATAGTTCGATTTCTCACGTTTTCAATGTGAAGTTAAGGCTTAAAACAACTATTTCTAGTCACAATAAGCTTTGTGAAGGCTTTAATGATTATACTCGGCTTGTTTACTTTCAAAACTCTTAGTTTGATTATTTATGTCAAAATGGGTAAAACTTCATTATAGTTCGATTTCTCACGTTTTCAATGTGAAGTTAAGGCTTAAAACAACTATTTCTAGTCACAATAAGCTTTGTGAAGGCTTTAATGATTATACTCGGCTTGTTTACTTTCAAAACTCTTAGTTTGATTATTTATGTCAAAATGGGTAAAACTTCATTATAGTTCGATTTCTCACGTTTTCAATGTGAAGTTAAGGCTTAAAACAACTATTTCTAGTCACAATATGCTTTGTGAAGGCTTTAATGATTATACTCGGCTTGTTTACTTTCAAAACTCTTAGTTTGATTATTTATGTCAAAATGGGTAAAACTTCATTATAGTTCGATTTCTCACGTTTTCAATGTGAAGTTAAGGCTTAAAACAACTATTTCTAGTCACAATAAGCTTTGTGAAGGCTTTAATGATTATACTCGGCTTGTTTACTTTCAAAACTCTTTGTTTGATTATTTATGTCAAAATTGGTAAAACTTCATTATAGTTCGATTTCTCACGTTTTCAATGTGAAGTTAAGGCTTAAAACAACTATTTCTAGTCACAATAAGCTTTGTGAAGGCTTTAATGATTATACTCGGCTTGTTTACTTTCAAAACTCTTAGTTTGATTATTTATGTCAAAATGGGTAAAACTTCATTATAGTTCGATTTCTCACGTTTTCAATGTGAAGTTAAGGCTTAAAACAACTATTTCTAGTCACAATAAGCTTTGTGAAGGCTTTAATGATTATACTCGGCTTGTTTACTTTCAAAACTCTTAGTTTGATTATTTATGTCAAAATGGGTAAAACTTCATTATAGTTCGATTTCTCACGTTTTCAATGTGAAGTTAAGGCTTAAAACAACTATTTCTAGTCACAATAAGCTTTGTGAAGGCTTTAATGATTATACTCGGCTTGTTTACTTTCAAAACTCTTAGTTTGATTATTTATGTCAAAATGGGTAAAACTTCATTATAGTTCGATTTCTCACGTTTTCAATGTGAAGTTAAGGCTTAAAACAACTATTTCTAGTCACAATATGCTTTGTGAAGGCTTTAATGATTATACTCGGCTTGTTTACTTTCAAAACTCTTAGTTTGATTATTTATGTCAAAATGGGTAAAACTTCATTATAGTTCGATTTCTCACGTTTTCAATGTGAAGTTAAGGCTTAAAACAACTATTTCTAGTCACAATAAGCTTTGTGAAGGCTTTAATGATTATACTCGGCTTGTTTACTTTCAAAACTCTTAGTTTGATTATTTATGTCAAAATGGGTAAAACTTCATTATAGTTCGATTTCTCACGTTTTCAATGTGAAGTTAAGGCTTAAAACAACTATTTCTAGTCACAATAAGCTTTGTGAAGGCTTTAATGATTATACTCGGCTTGTTTACTTTCAAAACTCTTAGTTTGATTATTTATGTCAAAATGGGTAAAACTTCATTATAGTTCGATTTCTCACGTTTTCAATGTGAAGTTAAGGCTTAAAACAACTATTTCTAGTCACAATAAGCTTTGTGAAGGCTTTAATGATTATACTCGGCTTGTTTACTTTCAAAACTCTTAGTTTGATTATTTATGTCAAAATGGGTAAAACTTCATTATAGTTCGATTTCTCACGTTTTCAATGTGAAGTTAAGGCTTAAAACAACTATTTCTAGTCACAATAAGCTTTGTGAAGGCTTTAATGATTATACTCGGCTTGTTTACTTTCAAAACTCTTAGTTTGATTATTTATGTCAAAATGGGTAAAACTTCATTATAGTTCGATTTCTCACGTTTTCAATGTGAAGTTAAGGCTTAAAACAACTATTTCTAGTCACAATAAGCTTTGTGAAGGCTTTAATGATTATACTCGGCTTGTTTACTTTCAAAACTCTTAGTTTGATTATTTATGTCAAAATGGGTAAAACTTCATTATAGTTCGATTTCTCACGTTTTCAATGTGAAGTTAAGGCTTAAAACAACTATTTCTAGTCACAATAAGCTTTGTGAAGGCTTTAATGATTATACTCGGCTTGTTTACTTTCAAAACTCTTAGTTTGATTATTTATGTCAAAATGGGTAAAACTTCATTATAGTTCGATTTCTCACGTTTTCAATGTGAAGTTAAGGCTTAAAACAACTATTTCTAGTCACAATAAGCTTTGTGAAGGCTTTAATGATTATACTCGGCTTGTTTACTTTCAAAACTCTTAGTTTGATTATTTATGTCAAAATGGGTAAAACTTCATTATAGTTCGATTTCTCACGTTTTCAATGTGAAGTTAAGGCTTAAAACAACTAT